>CM046305.1:36880190-37480190 GCA_025267735.1 Mactra quadrangularis | reverse complement strand
TACTCTCTTGCCTTGAAGCTAGCTTGATTGCAATGTGGATTGAGCAGCAGTTAAATAATCAACATGTAAAACATGGTTTCAAAAAACTTGTTTTACAGTTAAGCTAATGTTTGTTCATTTTCGTATAATTTTAAATTGCTATTCGAAAATAAAAAAAGCATTTAAAATTTCTAATTAAACTTACATAAACTTATAAATTACATCTACGATGCATTTTATTAAAAAAGAGGCTATTTGTCACTTTCCAAATTATTGAATGAAATACTTTTAAATTAGATATTTTTTATCAAAATCTTACTTACATATCTTTCATCTTATATGGATTATATGAGTTAATGTTTTTAAGGATTGCAACAAGCATTATGCATCAAAAATAGAAAACATATTATGTTTTTGAATTGTGTACTTTCTTTACACTCTGTTCACTTTATTTAAAAAATATTTAATCTGTATATAATTAATATTAACATTTTTATGCACTTCAGTACACAATATTCTCCCAGCCCTCATCCCTAATCAACGGCTCTGTTGTCCCGAGCTCAAAGTCGGCGAATTTCAAAGGTCATTATCAATTGCTATTTAACGCTGGTCAATTAAAAGTTTCAGTCCTGACATAGTTTACGAGTACAGCCACAGTTAATCTGTTAAATGAAGCGTGTCATCCCGTATAATAATCGCCTGATGATATCATTAATTAGTGTTACACACATTAAATCATTGTCTGTCTAACATCTTGTCATGTCTGATGATAATTATGATACTTACAATTCGAGCACGATGTTTATGTCCTTTAATATTTAAAAAATTGAACTTCTATTTATGCCCGATGTGACATATACGTTGCTGTTTTCATTTTCTGACACGTTTTTGATGAGTGTCAAATACGTTTTGATTAGCGTGGAAAAGTTAATTTCAACGAATACGTCTCATTATGTGAGCCATGTTCGGCTGAGGGTTATGACACATTCGACCGAATATATCAAACGCGTGACATATTTGTTCTGTGACATATACGGTCTAACAAAGCCACATGTAGGCCTTAGACTCACGTCTCGGGGTCATATGTACTCTCGGGGTACATATGATCCCGAAGCGTTAAGGACCCATTTACATCGTCAAAAATCTTTACAACTACTATTCTAATATCTCAATTTTAGGATATATGGGTAGCTCAAGTAATCACGGTGGCGAACCCACGTGACTTCATCCGGGTATATTTTACCATATTTGGAATATAGGTCACTCGCATAAGGTAGGTTTTTTGCTTTTTTCTTACTAATCACGTAGTGTTTTTTTCCAAGAATACGCGCATAAACCCCCTGCTTACGAGATATGATTGCTGCAGTAATTGTTTTCCTGAAATATTTAGTCGTCTTGGAGTAATTTGGTACACAAATTTCGATGCGATCGAAATTGTCAGGGTAGCGTTCATTGTATTTCAACGGTTTATGCGTTTAAATGCCTTAATTTGTGCCGACAGTTATGCACATGGTATATTTATTTCATATACACTTCCAATTAACCCTCTATATACGATAACGATCTTTGAAAAGAGCTAGTTTGTAAATTATGAGAGAATGTGGATAATGATAACGTTCATTGCCCGTGATTTTCCGGATAACGTTCATTTCCTACGTAGAGTTGTCCAATTTGCTCACTACAGTTTCTTTAAAAGATGGAAAAAAGTACATAATTAGTCCAATTAATTAAATACCTTGCAGATTTTAGTAATTGAAGTTCACAATCAAAGATATTTGAAAACAGAAAGTATATGCAGTCGTAATAAGAACCAAGTTGCAATCCATGGTATTGAAATTTCTTTACGCCGTTTTAAATCCCGGTGTCGTACTACCATCTTGCATGTTTTAAAATCTTAGTTTTTTGTTTTGTTTTGTTAAACAATTAACATAACTATGATCGATCTTTGAACATCTTATAAATGCCAACGTACTTTAGCAGTAAAAATGTACCTTAATTATCTGGCGCTATTGTGACACATACGCTCTGAATCGTTTAGTATCGTTTCTGTATCTCTTCAATCTGAAGGAGTCATTTTCAAACGGCTGACAGTCTAATGTTTCAAACTTCTGATTATTTTGATTTATAACTATGATGAGATATCGTACATTCAAGGTAATAAGATCCCTAAACTATAGTAAGATAATGATGACGATCCAGAAGTAGTAAAATATATACATGAATCTCAAATTGTTTACTAATCCAATCATGTTATTTTTTATATATTTCAGACAATGTCGTTTTTGTGTTACATACATGTGTGGATATATGTTCAAAAACAAAAAATGTGTTGATGAGCATGAAAGAAGATGCAATGGCCAGTATAGAAACTACTGTTGTGGCAATGGCTTCTTATCTAGAGCAGACCTTGTTAGACATAAGTATGTCCGACAATTAACAAGTAACAAGTTTGATTGATTTGGGTAGCTTTCCTTTACCCTTGCATATAACCAGTTCTCACCTACCATTCCACAGTGTCGACAAATGTCCATAAATTTATTTTTCCAGCGGGCAAAATCGACAATTGAAATTTTCATGGAAAGGAATAACCAGCGACGTCTTCGAAGTATTAGATTCGTCATCCACGAGTTAACATATTGTTACTTTTTTTAATCGATTAAGTCATTCAACATCTGTCATAGTCGACTTCATTTATTAACGTTAGTCCAAATTCGATGCCACATAAGGTAGAATGACAAACTGTGCAACCTACCCTGGGATCCTATTATCGTTTGCTTGTTGCAGAGAATTGAAAAATCACACAACATGATTTTAAAAAAGTTATCTATGAAAAGTTTGAGCATACATGTATGTACAAATAGGGAGGTACTGTCTAGAAAATGGACAGTATGTTTAACTATCGTTCACTTTCTAAAGTGAAGTATCTTTTGGATTACGCTCCCTTCTCAGCTTAGAGAACATGCTAAATTAGTAAATTCATGATTTATGATATTCACTTTTAACTATTGAACAACCAATGAAAGTTATGTAATTAAACATGGTTGTGTCTTACTCTAAAATAGAAATATCCGTTAGCCCATGGTCATTTAGCAGACTGAAAAAGTGCATGTGTTCACGACTTTTTAGGGATATTTTTCAACAGATATTACTATGGTGAATTATTCTTTCATTAAAAGTTTATATTGATTAACGAATTGTGGTTTTTTTTCATCTATGCAACATCACGTGTCTTATCGATGTGACCACGGTATAGCAGTGCATATATGCAAATCTAAAATAGAATCCACATCGAACTAACTTCCTCCATGATATAACTGACTTAGAGGCCGATCTGCAACCTCTCAATGATAAATGTGATGGGTTCGAACCAGCTTCTGACAATGGCGTTTAATTGCTAACAGGAATAAAGTCTAATGCTCACACACAACTGGAACGTTTAGCAGATTTAGCAGATTAACTATCCGTCTCATGACTGAGATTGAAAAGCCACAAAAAACAAAGAAGAGATTCACGGTTTTCAAATATATTATCTATATAAGACATGTCAGATGACTTCTAACTTGTAATTCTTCAAATTTGTGTATGCATACTTAAAATATTAAACAAGAAAAATAATCATACAAAGTCATGATCAACTGTATATACCATGTAAACTTGAACTTTATCCATGTGATCCATGTAAACACTTTATCACTTAACTTCTGATTTTTATTGTATAATATGGATTCTAGCAGAAATCCCTTCTGCCATACAAAAAAAACCCACACTCAGTATAATACCTTGGGAAATTAATCAAAATAGCCTTATAAATTGCCATATTCAATGTAACTTTGTTTAAAATAAATCTCTGTTCTCATTAAGCCATCGCAGTTTGAAGAAACGTCATGGTGAGTATTACTAACAGCATCAATGGGACTTTCAATTGAAATATTATTTATATCGTGATACTTTGAGGTAACTTTTTGTCCAAAAATTTCATCAAATGAGTCAGGCCAATACTGAGGACCACTCTTGCCTTTTTTAGGACTTGATTGTGCCGATCTACATCCATTTTCTTTTCTATCTTTTTTCTATTAAGTGTTAATTTTAATTTTGTCTTGCCCATTTCTGAAATTTAAAACATAAAGAAAATAGTTGAACAATAAGAAAGATTGCTAATGTAAATTCATTTAAAAATGTCTATGCAAAAAATAGAGTCATCCTAGAATTCATGCACCTTCGTACATTGACTTTTAATTTTTGACCTATTTAATAGTTTTACACGTCAGGGTATACGTATTTTTTGTGCGTCACTAAAAAGTCATCGTATTAAATCTACATTAAGTGGTCAACTAAAATCTATGTTGAATCCTTTGCATATGTATATAAACTCTAAGTTGTATCCCATGCAATTTGTATAATGTTTGAAAATCAAAGAAAGGTCACATGATACATCCCTGACCGTATTCATAAAATGCAATGCACTATTTAGGTCATTTTTAAGAAACTGTGGTGAGTAAATTGGACAACTCTACGTAGGAAATGAACGTTATCCGGAAAATCACGGGCAATGAACGTTATCATTATCCACATTCTCTCATAATTTACAAACTAGCTCTTTTCAAAGATCGTTATCGTCTATAGAGGGTTAATTGGAAGTGTACATGATATAATTATACCATGTGCATAACTGTCGGCACAAATTAAGGCATTTAAACACATAAACCGTTGAAATACAATGAACGCTACCTTGACAATTTTAATCGCATCGAAATTTGTGTACCAAATTACTCCAAGACGACTAAATATTTCAGGAAAACAATTACTGCAGCAATCATAACTCGTAAACAGGGGGTTTATGCGCGTATTCTTGAAAAAAAAACACTACGTGATTAGTAAGAAAAAAGCAAAAAACCTACCTTATGCGAGTGACCTATATTCCAAATATGGTAAAAAATACCCGGATGAAGTCACGTGGGTTCGCCACCGTGGTAATGGCAACGCGGGAGGTGGTACAAACTTTTTATGCCTATCCTCGGAACCACAATGGGATCATTATGATTTAACAATAAACGCCGAATCCACTATCGTTGGTGTAGAATATGATTTCGACCGTTATAAACATGTTATAAGTCAATTTTTTGGAAGTGATATTTATCAAGATGATGCGCCATGTGCTGTCTGTCACACTAAGAGATCTACGACGATCATGATTCCTGGAAGAACAGATTGTTATAGCGGATGGACGAAGGAATATTCGTAATTATGTCCATATTTTACTTAATTTACATTTTCAATCAACGCCACTTCATTTAGTGTTGTGTCATACTTGTAAATATTAGTCTACATGCTCTAATTGCTAAGATCGTAAGTTGAGAATAGAAATAAGTTACATAATCGGCATTTACTTGTTAACTTGGATAAAAAAACCTTCCTCGTATGGGAGATTCTCTTGAGATCAACAAAGTTAAGTACATTATCACTATATACGATTTTCGAGGAAACATATCTCTTGCTCTGAATGAGTAGCTCAGTATGCATTTGATACCAGTGTAATTTGCATTTACAACTAGTTTAGATCGCGTTCTCGTGGCACTCGTTTTAGTCTTTAGGCTATATGTTTACAATAAATAAACTCTTGTCTAAAATTTAACACAAATATGGTTGGAACAGCAGACACAATAAAAAGCAGTAAACATGAACTTATCAACCTTATTCAATTGTGAACTTAAATACTAATTCATTTCCAGAGTATATATACAATTACAAGTAGTAAATACACATGCAATACTTGTCTGAAGTATACTTCAACTGTAAGTTACTCTTAATGGAGTAATGAAACTTGTATCCTTACATTCGTCTCATTTTTCGGCGCGATGGTCTAAACGAACTTCTGACTAATATTTGATGTGTCATTTCACTTATAATTTTCATATCTTCAGTGGTTACATTATTGGAGCAGCCAACTCATATACTCATCCTACAGAATGGATTTGTTTAGACAGAAGACCAGATGTAGTAGTCGGTGGTAAGAACGACGACAATGAAGGTGTTTTGCATTTTACTGACGCGTGGTGTGGTAAAAGTTTGGAATGTCCCCCATACGTTCAAGGACGTGAAATTACTTGTGTTGTTTGTTCCTTATAGCCATATAAAAAACACGTACAGTCATGTCGACAGAATAAAGTCCTTTTAACTTGATAATTGGGTTTATTTTGTTTATTTGTTGGGTTTAACGCCGTAGCAACACATATAAGGTCATATAACGGCGGTCAGTCAACCTACTCACTCCTCCTGGAAAGGCTAAATCTCTGGATTTAGCTGTTAACCGACTACTAAGCGGATACTTTCGTCAGTGACTGACAACTGTCCTACATAATTAAAAATCATTGGTAGGAGGGAGAATGGCCGTATAAATAATTTCATGACCAAGCTCCTCAAAAGTATGCCCCGCCCGGGAATCGAACCCACGACCCCTCGATCAGTAGACTTGCGTGCTACCGACTGAGCTAGCCGGGCGGTTTTGATAATGGGTTTATCATTAATAATTGATATTATTACCTAATGCTCTATATAAATGTCAATTTGCTATTTTTAACTGTTTTTCAACTATTCTGAGTGAAACCGGATTAAACCTGTTATATTTTACTGCGCAACGCCACTGCGCATGGAACAGTTTTGACTGTTGCCCGCGCGTGCGAACTGTTGCCCTCACGTGCGAACTGTATCATAGAGTGCAGTGCCAAGGGAAGTAACCGCATAAAAAACCTCCAAGCGTTCAATGAGCGAGATCATTGCAAGCGTCTTTAGAGTTACCAAACGATAAGTAGAAAAAAAGTAAATTCTGTTGAAAATATCTACGATATGTCGCGGTTTGAAGACATTGAAGAGAGGGATCTCGAACTTTTGCTGAGAATCGGGACTCGCTAAGCACACGTAATGTCATCCGCTTCTGAAACTATCTTTATTGCCATGTTATATCTGTACTTGCATTAGGTAATAAAACACTTATTGCATGGGTGTTTGGGGAACAGTCAAAACTATTATCCCTCGGTATCAGGGACAACATTAAGAACTGTTGCCCTCGGCCTAACGGCCTCGGGCAACAGTTCATAAGTTGTCCCAGATACATCGGGAAAATAGTTTTGACTGTTCCCCAAACACCCATGAAATAAGTGTATAATGTTGCATTCTACGACGATGTCAATATATTTATTACTGACAAATCTCAGTAAGTCAAAAATCATTTCCTAAGTGAGTTGCATTATTTCTCTGAGATGTTTAAGTGTAAATCTCATATAGACTGTATATTATTGGAAGGACTTATTCACTTGGATACTTGAGTATTTAACCATTTAATATTGGACGTGACTATAAATGTAGCAAGGCTTTACATACAACGAACCTAAGTGTTAAATTAAAAGAAACATTTTTTAAAGTCACAATTTTCAAAAAGGATCGTGATTGTCAAAATTTGTGTTGTATAATTATTACAAATGTACAATTGCGGTTAAGAAAGGAAGTGGGTGGACTACATATCATACAAACAATTTAGCAAAACTGGTATACAATTTCTCCCAACACAATTAACAACACTGTCACAAAAATCATAGAGAATAGAGAAACCCAATTATGTTTATTAAAACTGTCTCAAAAATGACACGTATCCTAGCTAAAAGTGCTGTTTACCTTAGCCATTTGCTTCGAACGATTTAGTTTTGTTAGATATAAAGGATTGGGAATAACGGCCTATTATTTCGTTTTTACGCTTACAGTGCTGTACAAACGTAAATTTATCTAAATGTTTGGTAGCAATGCTTGAATAAGTCTTCTTCTGAAAACAGTTTCAAACATTGCGTAGCCTCCCTTACAAAACGTTTGATATTCATCTAATCATCAAATGAATCGTTGGAAAGGCATTGAACTAAAATCAACAAATGTATGATATAAAGGTATATGATGACGCGTAGATGTGTTGGTGATCGGGAACGCTAGACTTATTTTACGGCGTCTCAACGCAGTGATATTGTGATGGGTAGGTTTTGATAGCAATGGGCAAAAGTCACGTGACATAAATCCTTTCGATTTCTACTGCCGACATTTATTGGTTTTTTTAATGCAGTCATAGTACAGCCCATTTCCGTTAAAAGTTACATAGAAAAAGCATTTTTTTGGGAAACCATATAAACAATATTTCTATCAACAGTGCAACACACGAAAAATCAGCGTTTTATATCAACCATTTCTGCAAATCCTTTCGTCTCACATGAAAAGGGGACGGTCTTACTTACTTACGCAAACACTGACACCATACACTTAGAAGGAAATTACTGACGGATGTACTGACGCCAAAGATAAAGAAGGATTATCAGACCATGACAGATTTTAATCCTATTATGTATTGTATACAGGCGTTAGTATGATAATAGATTTAGTAAACATACTGACGACATACGCAAAGAAGGATCATCGCTCGTGACTAATTAATTATAAAATATTCTTTATAGAATATATAAGAAATTACTGACGACATACGCAAAGAACGATCATCACTCGTTGACTTTCTACCTCTGCTAAAATACTTCGTGCAAACTGATATTTCTATTGTTAGACACACACACATTTAAATTGCATGACTGTCTCGTGATTTTTTTAAAAAAAATAGATGCAACTAATTCTCACGCCTGTAATATCAAAATGTCGAAAATCAAAGATGTTGGACAGTTTTGCACAAGTTAGATAACGGGAAATTAACAAAAATGAAAGTAACCATTGATTTTTTTAAACGTGCATCTCTGATCTTTCACCTATAAACATAGAGCAACTTATTGAACTTGAATACAAAGTGTAGCCACGCTATATATGACGTAATACGAGGTTGCATTCGTCACTAGTATGATAATACCATATAAGGCGTTGTTTACACGCTCAACCAATACAAATGCGTATGAAGTTTTCCAGCTATATTGGAATTTGGTAAACTTTCATTGGCCGTTTAAAGACTCATAGTAAAGGTCAATAGCATTATCGCCGGTCCAACAACCGGTGATATAGACAATTATCAAAATTTGAGCATTTTGTAGTCAACACCGGTTGCCTAAAGCCAATCAAAACGATGCATTTTAGGTCATATGATGAAAAAATGGACGTCGAAAAGTCAAATAAGGGGCGCGTGAATAGGCTCGTCCAGGCCATGTTTTGTTGGGTTACCTGCTTGAATTTCCGAAAATACCTATATCAATATATAAACGTGTGCGAATCTTAATAAATGGTTTTACATAGGACGCGCTAATTTCTGGTATTCTATAAATAGACTTACTGGTTTTACATATCTATACCAGCCCCGTGTTCAGGAACTTCTGTTAGCTAACGGTAATGATACGGGAGAACTCAACCCGAAGACAACTCAATCCGTGCAATACTCAACACAAAGTTGGGACAACTCAATTCCTTTAGTATGATATTGAGTTGTCTCGGGTTGAGCTGTCAATTGGTTAAGTTGTTCCGATTCTTCCGTTACGGAATGTTCAAGGTAACTGAAAACGCTGCTGGGCACGCTATAATTATTGTATTCTAAAATAATTATACTTGAGACGGTATAAAGCGCTAGCGCATATTGCTTGAATGTTTTATGTGTATACACGGCTAAACGGCGATTCAAACATTTTTGGAAATGCTTATACTTGTAATTCAACACGTTTTAAAGCAGTAGGTTAATGTAATGTGTTCGCTGAGCTGCGAGGGGAGCGTAGGGTATTACCTAGTACAAGGGCTTTACACTAGTATACGATGTATACATACGATGTATGTATCTATCGAAACTACTGATATATTGTAGTTTCGATAGATATATCGGATCGATCGTTTCCGTATCGAACAAAATATCGATCAATGACAGTTATACTTTTGTATAATACAAAATCATGTCCTGCAAATCGGTTGATATCTGTTACTCACTGTTCCTGCCAAAACTGTTTGTCAGGATCTTTTAACTTTTTCTTTACGAGGGGTGATCCAAAAATTCGTGGACAATGTGTGTATCTCCATAACGTGACGTCCTACCGTGCTGATTTGTTAGGATATCATTAATCAATGCTTTATTAATAAATTGACAAAATTTTAAAACATCAATTGCATTTTTCATCTATTAATGACGTCATCGAAATATGAAGTATCGAAATCGCGGCGCAGCTCATTTTTTCTCCTTAATGTATATGTTTTTACCTCATTCAAACCAATGTAAAATCTTTTCAAATAAAGAAAATGGCAGGAAACGTTATAATAACGTTGTTTAGACATGTATGACGTCATTCTGTAAGTTTCAGAAGAAATTTGACGCTGCGGTCATTATACACTCGTGTTTAATAAAAGAAGGGGTGAAAACAGCTTCATAAAAAACGGACGTCACGGATCCAGCAAAACTGCATACAGTTATACAATTCTGTGTAAATCTCGGAACAACATTTGGCAAGACAAAAACAATGATTGAAAGTGAGACATATAAACCATCAGCGTGGCGTACACTAGTGTATAAGAAGCATCTCCGATTTTCGAATGGATGGGAAGGTGTAGGGAATGCTTCGCAGTCAGAGAAACAGAGTCAGAGAAACTAAGGAAAACTTGCATGAGATGGTTAATGAAATCATATGGATAATTTTACGATTCTCTGTTATTCTCTGTTTTTATTGTTTGGAACTGTTAGAAGAATTGTCACAGAAGAGCTAGAAATGCATGGTGCAGGCCAAAGGGGAAATGCTTTGGAGAGTTATAAGGCCAAACAGTAATTAAGTTTACTTCTTTTGACAACATAACGTCGTTTGAGACGCGATGAGCTGCGCCGCTTTTCACCACGTCCATGTATAAAAAATAGTGCAGAATCATTAATTATGGTCGAATCTTTACAATGTTTTGCAAATTTGTTGACAAATGCTCACTTAAAAAGATACTAGAAGTTCATGTGACTGGCTTTATTACTTTTTGTTTCATGCAAGGTGTCCACGAATTTCTGGATCACCCCTCGTATTTATCATTTTTCGACAAGCACTTAATCCTGCCTGTAACACTCAAGAGAGGGGTTGGCAGTATACAGAGATATAGTATTTTGTATAGCAAATCAACATCCTACTGCTTCTGGACAGTTCGGTATGGGCTAATCTGTGGACGAACTATCTCATAGTATGACACACCTTTACGCAAACGTCTTAAACCGGTTACGCCATGTTTTGTTCTTGGGAAGTAGCTGTTGCGGTTAAAATGTCTCTTTTTATGTACTTTGATTTTCAATTTGCCCGGAGACCAACGATCGCCCCCTATTATACAGATCACTTCTGGGAATCAATAGTCACACGGATTGGTAAGGACAGATCCGCAATGTAAGGAGCACTTGACTGAACAGAAGCGATATGTCATGTAAATAGCTTAAGTTCTGAAAGACTATGTTTTCCCTTTTACCGATCTTTTTAAGCGTCATGCAAATATGAAGTACTGGAAATAAATCCAACAAAAACCAAACATCCTGTCGGCATAAAGATGGAGTCTAGATCCAGACCATTCTAGTACCCAAAGGTTATCAAGATTCTCGATCTAACTAGTATCGAGATTCTTACTAGGCTCTGGGAACGAGAGTTACATATGACCAGGAAAACTTTTATAACAAGTTAAATTTTTATTACTGAAAAACCTTAACATGACAATTCAATATAATGCGTTTTTGAGTTACCTTTAGATTACACCTAATAATTCTTTCTTTTGTGTGCCGTGACAATCACTTTGCTGCATTTAGCAGCAATTTTTTACTTGTTTAATACATAGACCAGTCACTCTATTTTGAACTTTGTCGCAGTTGATCGCCAAATTGGAACGTTCAATGGTACAGCGCGCCCATAACTACATGTATGCATTAAGATTGTATAGTAAAATTGGAACATTTTTTTCTGAACATAAAGGCTTTATGGTTTTAAACAAGATGTTTGACTGTTTCTTTATTTAAAACTGTGCACTAATATTGACCCAAGATATAAATTTGAATGATCTTTGCAGAGGACCTTAAGGTGATGTCATATGCCAAAATATGCTCAAGTATCAAAATGAGTCCTTTAATTAATAAACAGACGATGAGAATTACAACGTACTTAGGAAATGATTTTCAACTTAATGAGAGCCCCATGCTCTTTGGTTTTTCACACTTTTTTTTCGTATCTGAACTTTCAGAGACGGCCGTTTCATGTAGATTTAGGGAAACCGATATTTCAAGAGGATAGCTTGACTAGTTCAATATGTCTATGGTAGGTTTTGTAGGGTCAAGACTTATGATACACATAATGAAATAAATAAAAAAGATATTGTTTTCTAAATATATATTTCATGAACTATCCACATGAGAAATGAACACAGCAAAGTAAAATATCGATCATCATATAGAATGTGTAAAACCTAAATTGATCTAAGATATATCTTAGAATACATAAATTGATTGCTTCAAAATTCTTTAAACAAATCAATTGTATACAAGTGAAATTTCTTCCAATATATGGGCGTACATGAGTAAAAAGTACATTTTATATCTTCAAATATCCAACTTGAAAGAAATTTGATCATTTTTTGCACTTTTGGCGAAACTGTGTAACTTGTGTAACTTGTGTATTGCACGTATGGTTTGGAATGACATGGTCATGCATTAACGGATAACGGTTTGAAAATTGGATGGATATTATAAGAAATGCAGTTATCTACGGATTTCTTTCAGCATTGTCAAAAAGGTAAGCAGTAAATCCATGCCTTGGATGAAAGAGTCCTTGGATATAATCCATTTTTTAAGATTGATTGATTCACATTGAACAAAAAACAACAACAAAGAGCCATCTGAAAAAAATTCCTAAATCTGCTGAAATCAGTTTATCTTTAGTAAAGAAACAAATTGTGTAAGTAATAAGTTTTTCTAAAGATTTCATCCGTCCAAGTATTGTTGGGGGAGGAAATTGTACGTGCAAACATCACATTTCCATTCTTACACATTCAGTACAACAAGTTCATAATCGTCTAAAACTTTGTTCCATATGGTATGACTTTGAATTGTTCATTCTCATTCACATTGTATATCTGAATTTAAACATATCATAACCTTTCATCTCTGATTCCCATATCCTATCAAACTCTTCATTCTGTGCTACTGTAAACCATGACTGCCAGTTTCCAATTGTTACTAAAATAAACTTGACTTAATTTCTACTAAGTTGAGGTACGTACTGCAACGCGAAAAAAAATGTTATGCAGGGTATATTATACCCGAGTAACATAGTCACTGGTCATTTAATGCAAATAAATTTTATACCAGATAATTACAGGGCACTTGACATGAAGGCATATTCTATGTATACCAAATTGCCATATTTTTAGACACATGGATTTATCACATGATCCAGAGCTCTAGTAACTATATGGACACTTTATAAGACAAACTTCCTTACTGTGCAGGGTCAGTGCTCGCACAGTGCCAACCGTTGTGTTAACTCACGCAAGTTAGCTAGATTATGTATGTGCAACAAATGTTAGTCAGTGTGGGGAATCACGTGACCTATATGGTTCCTAACACGGCAAATATTACGCCCAGATCAATAAGTTTAGATGAAAAAGACAATGTAAATGACATTTATACATAACCAATTTTTATAAACATAATACATGCGTATTGTATAAGATTCGAGACAGTGCCGACCGCCTGCCTGTGGTTTTGACCACCTAAGTTCAAAATATTGTTTTTGCTTAGTGACTGACTATGTTTGATAAAAATCGAAGCATAATTTGAACCCGAAGAGTGGGCACAGCATTTTGTCTGTTTTGATCATAAGTTTTTTTTTATTGTCTAAAGTGATCACTGATAATGTTGAGTAAAAAATGTAGCATAAATATTCATTTTTTCTCTAATTGTTTGCCTCTTTTTATATGATCCATATGTGTTCGTTTTACATTTACGATACATTTACCAATATTGTCAAAGTTAAGTCAATGACAAGCATATCTAATTTCTCGTAAATTTTAGGATGTTACTTACATTGTTTATATACGCCCTTGATAAAAGACAGCTCGGACAAATTTGATAGGTCAAAGGATTGCTTCAAACTATGTATACATTACATATGACGATACGTTCTCCACCCTCCCTTGCAATAGGGATGGAGGATGACCGTACTATTGTTGTATTTTTAATTAAAAATGCAAGCCGCCCGGCTAGTTAAGTTGGTAGCACGCAAGTCTACTGATCGAAGGGTCGTGGGTTCGATTCCCAGACAGGACATACCTTCATGGAGCTTGGTCATGAAATTATTTCTACGGCCATTCACTTCCTACCAATGACTCTAAATTATGTTGGGCAGCTGTCAGTCACTGACGAGAGTATGTACTTAACAGCTAAAACCAATGATTTAGCATTTCCAGGAGGAGTGAGTAGGTTGACTGACCGCCGTTATATTACCTATACATTGTGTTGCTACGGCGTTAAATCCAACAAAAAATAAATAAATAAATAATAAAAAAATGCCCATTTGAATCGGTCATTCGTTTGTTTACAGGCATTTTCTTTCATCAGTAATGATTATAATTATATGCTATTCTTTAAGTGTAGCGAAAAAGGCACTAAAATATAATTTAAAGAATTACATTTCATGCTTAAAATTAAAAAAAAACTTTATTGACCCTTTTCGAAAGGAAAAACAAAAAGTGAATACATGCGTACGAATAAGCTTTTACGTGCGAACGTGATTCGTGCGCACACGATGTATGTATGATATACGTGAGTACGTACGTGTAGTTGCATTGAGTCGAGTGCGAAGTCCCTTGTTTGCTACCATATGTAACTATATAATTCATTTTTGTCATTTTCAGGAGCACCTGATGACTCCATTTACCTCTTGCATTTAAACTTTGTGTAAAACGTGATCTAAAAAATCGCTTTCATGCTAACATTGACGTAATATTACCAAAAATAGAATAGTACAAATGATAAGATGTCTGTTAGAATGACTTGTGTCATTATTTGATTATAAGTTAAACCATTATGATCGTGTTGTACTTCCTAACATTTAGTTTAGTTGTTGTGTTCGGAAAGAAATTGGAAGAAGAGGATTCCAGACAAGCTAGATTACTACTACATACGGATCTAGATTTAGCTCAACAAATTACATTGTTGACCAATCGTCTTGATGCTCAACAGGCGAGCCTAACATCATTAGCCCAAGGTAATTACCATTTTAGTATTTACAAAAATTTAAAGTGTATTAATTTTTACATGGTATCTTGCACTGGCACCAGAGTCCATATCTTATGATTATAATGCGTACGTCCCTATATATAGTTCTATGTACATACATATATAATAAACATGGTATTGAACGTTTTCTACAGTGCATACGGTCCAAACAGTTTTTCTTCAATTCGACTTGTATCTGAAAGAAAATGTCAGCCTCAATTTAAAGATTAAACATTACTCTAACATCATGCAAAGTTGTAAGTTTGTATCTGATACCGTTTTGATGAAATTTATATTAATTTCAGAATCACTAGTTTGCAGCGATTCAACGTCACTACTGACTTCCGGTTTAACTTAACCTGGTTCTCTGGATATTAATGATTACGTACACAGACGCAGAATATATCATTGATTACGTATATATTCTATTTATAGAACTTGGGACACGTAAATGTTTACCCAGGCAGTGCGCTCCGATTGGGTTTAAATTTGGCGCGCTTCATTGACAAGGTACGGGAAAAGTCTCGAGGAGTTTATCAACCAATCAGCTTACGCCGGTAAACGCGTCATGATTAAACCGGAAGTGAACAGTTACTCTCAATCGCTGCAAAATGATAGTATTGAAATTACGATTAATTTCATAATAACCGTTTAAGATATAAAGTTTTTGAATAGTCATTTTTGTAAGGAAATGTTTAATCTACAAAACGAGACCGATATTGCATCCAAATATATTGGTAAAGGTAAAATAAATCTGTCAGACCTTACCTACTGTCAAAATGGTTCAATACCATGTGAATATTATAATGAGTGTATAGATCTAGTAATAACTCGTACACGGTGATGAATACGGGAGCGATTTTTAAATGTGTTTGTTGACAAAATAATATATGTGCGTGCATTTTAAAGAATGTGAGGACTCTAGTGCCAGTGGTATCTTGTTACATGACAAAATAAAAGTCAGTATAAAGATGGGAACCAGTTGAAAGGTCTATTTACACTGACATCTTTAATTCTATTTTATTTTGCTTACTTCGAGCAGCTTATATGTTACAACTCATTCTTTTAGCAATTCTCTGCTAGTACATATGAACAAAAGGACACAAGAGGCAATAGTTGAAGTTTTTATCTGGGATATGATAAGTTCTCTGTACGAAGATCAAGTGTGAAATTTTTATACAATTCTTTCAGCGGAGTGATAGATCAATACCGCTCCATACAATTGAGACGGATTTATACAGATGTGCTAAGAGTTTGTGTCAGGCAATGATGTTTATAGTTTTATGCCGTTTTTCAAATGTGAAAGGGTCGTTTTTTAGTGATAGCACCTCAGACTATTAACAATATCTGATTATAGCCGATTGACGCTAGCAAGAAAACAAATTACGATGTATAGAAATGATGTTATAATTGAACAACAGCAATGTTTGCACTTGTCTGATTTCTTATTTTACGTACTTTGTGTCTTCAATTAACAGCTTTTGTTTCCTTTGTAACCGTAAATCTGAACATTTTACATGATAACAAAATTGCTGTCCGAACAATATTCCCATGAGGTCAATCTTTATCCTGACCACAAAGTCACCATATAGTTCTACAGGAAAATTCCTTTCGCATTTTATATTTTTACAAACAATCCTGTTCAATATCTTAAGTAACTTTTTCTGACCAAACACTTGTAATTACGAGGTATTTGAACAAAGCATTACGTTCTAAATGGCTTGTTATTTTATATTTTCAGGTTCTGGTTCAACCTACACAAGATGGGGAAAGACAACATGTCCTGGTAATGGCACTGACCGTGTGTATGAAGGTAAAATATTATTTATGTGTTTATGTGTAGATTATAGCATATGTACTTTACTGTATTGTCTGATGTAAATAAACATTGCCATACTGTCAAATACACAAGTTACATGTTCGAATGAGTCCTTAAATAATAATATTGCAAAAGTTAGTAGGATAAATCCTAAAATCATTATCAATTTTTGAAAGTATAAATATGAAAATTCGAAGATCTCTGAGACAAAACCATTAATAACGTTATAACGTCTTTAAATATTTTCAACACAAATGTTTAATCAAAATCGTAATACATGTATACTATTTTTGTTGTAAATCTCATCTTTTCTCACTGTCAAATATTAACTATTTCGACTCATTTTAACTAACACAATTATCAACGCAGTATGCAATTGTGCTATGGTATCCTCATAAAAACATCTGTGATCTGATTTGATAGAAATTTAGAACCAACAGTATGATTCGTCCCAAATAATATTAAATGAAAAATCCGTCGGTATATAATGTCAACCTCTATTTTGCGTAGTCAGAGAAAATAATGCAGAAGTAAGTTGGCCGTTAATAAACAATTGATGTGAAGCGTTTATCTAGATAATCATACCTCAAGTTTCGGAATAGTTATAATATAAGAGAAAAGGTCTTTAACACCTGTTCAACGTTTATTGTTTTCAAATCGTCACCACACTCACCTTAGTGGCCCCATCGTCCAAATTCCTTCACCATCCGCTTTGGATAGAAATATTATATATAAAAATCTCATTTGAAGAAAATCGATCTAAAAGTATTGAAATGGTCCAATGTTTACCAAAAATGCCCAAGATCCATCCGATGTCAAATAGCCCGTCAACTATAAAGAGAGACACACAAAAAACTGGCACCTGTGATTTTAATAACCCATGACAATGAATTTGACATTTTACTCGGTTTTGAGAATGTACATTATATTTTGTGTTTTCAATTGCTTAAAGACATCGAATATCTAGTTTATACACCAAGATTACCCTTGCCTAATTTAAGTAATGCATGTACTTATAATAAAAAGATATTATATTCTATTTTTAGGATATATGGGTGGTTCCACCTATTCGAACACTGGAGGTGGAACAAACTATTTATGTTTATCATCTGAGCCACAATGGGACCATTATGATGAAACAATAACAGCTCAATCTACTATCGTTGGTGTAGAATATAATTTCAACCAATATTCAAATGTTATGAGTCAATTTTTTGGAAGTGATATTTATCAAGATGATGCCCCATGTGCTGTCTGTCACACAAAGAGATCTACGACGCTTATGATTCCTGGAAGAACAGATTGTTATAGCGGATGGACAAAGGAGTACAGGTAATAATACATTAATATCAAGAATATTAATCAGTTTTGTAATCATTCCAGGTATTTTTCTTTTAATGTTTAACCGCTCCTGGTCTATTAGTTATAAGTATTTGTCATTAGTTATTTGAAGAAACTAAAGTATATTTTTCACATTTTATGTCTTAAATAAAAAGATTAAGTTCCATTATGAGAGTGTTGGCCTCGTAGATAATAATGTACAATAATTGGTCAGAGTTTAAATCCCATGCATTTTAAGTAGTATAGTTATGACTGACTGAATTTGGTTTTTAATGTTGGTCCGTTCGCTTCAAATGAATGCATTATGTGCATACCCCGGAGTGTGACCTATTCATCCCTGAAAAGTTGTTTTTGAGGCCTAAAATAGGTCAAAGTTACAAATGATTACCTGATATAATTCATATCAGGTTTAGATTATGATTTTGCCAAATATGCTATAATTTGGTTTGCCAATGATGGGTAGACTCCTTTTGCTAATTCAGCTCTTAAACTTGGAGATTTCCCTAAGAGTAGGTTATGTTTTACTCAATGTTGTTAATTGATGATATTTGTCATGTGCCTGAGTATGTTTGTATGGTTGGTTTTACGCACCCTTCGCAGCTCAGTGAATACATTACATTCACCCGCTGCCTTAAAACGTGTCTATTTATGATATTGACCTTTACTATGAACCTTTGAACGTCCAATGAAAGTTTACCAAATTACTTATGTTCTTACAAAATGGGTCCGAGCCCGAAACCGGAAGTAGGTCTTAAGCTGAAAAACTTTATACGCATTTTCATTGGTTGAACGAGTAAACAACACCTTATATGGTATGATCATACTAGTGACGAAGCAACCTCGCATGACGTCATATATAGCGTGGCTACGCTTTGTATTTAAGTTCAATAAGTTGCTCTATGTTTACAGTTAAAAGATCAGAGATACACAAATTTAAAAAGATCAATGTTTACTTTCATTTTTATTATTTTTTCATTATCTAACTAATGCAAAACTGTCAAACATCTTTGCATTTCGACATTTTGAAATTACAGGCGTGAGAATTTTTTGCATCTACTTTTAAAAACCACGTGACAGTCATGCGATTTAAATGTTTATGTGACTCTGTCTAAAAATAGAAATATCAGCTTGAACGTAGTATTTTAGCAGAGGTAGAAAGTGAACGAGTGAATCTTTCGAACCGATGTATTGGAGAGTAGGTTGGTTTGTTGATGAGAGTTATTGTAGTATAAGTGCTTGTGCATATGTCCTTTGTCATTGTTTGTCTTATGTATGTTTTTATGTAATCTGGGTCGTGACCTATAACTATCTATTGTTAGCTCCTGCTTAATTAAATTAGTATAAAATAGTTATATGCTGGTCAAGACGACAAATACAACAGCACAAGAACATTTGTGAAAAATATGTACATGCTTGTGAATAAATGAAAACAGTTAGTCATCATATCCTTATAAATGGTCTACGAAAAAAACATTTATTTGACTTCCAAAGCAAAATTAGACCAAAAAATTAATAAAATTTTTACGCTTGAAGAAGCGAATGACTTATAACTTGTAATTGCCTTATTCTACCAATATCCATGATTGTTCTTTAATACCCATTGTCTCGTTTATTTACGAGTACAATTGAAACGGAACGATTTTTATTTCAACATCAGCAAATTTAGGGCATTTTTAAATTATTGTTCAAGTCTTAGGTCTGCATGTCCGATTTTTGACACATTTTCATAATCTAATACGATAGTTTTGTCAATCGAACAAAAATGAAATATAAACGTACACCATTTAATTGGAGGAAAGCATCAATGGTTAATAAATACTTCTACTTGATTATTTTTTCTTACTTTCTCAGTGGATATATTACTGGGCAAGCCAACACAATTGCTCATCCAAATGAATGGATTTGTTTAGACAGAAGACCAGATGTAGTAGTCGGTGGTAAGACAAATGACGATGAAGGTATTCTGTATTTGACTGAAGCATCGTGTGGTAAAAGTTTGGAATGTCCACCATACGTACAAGGACGTGAAATTACTTGTGTTGTTTGTTCGTTATAGTTATATAATAAAATCATCAAGGAATTTCGACAACATTAACTTGTTTAACTTGTTTATCGAGTTTATCATTTATTTTTATTTGTTTTGCAAACTACGACAATTTCAAGTGGTCGTTCATTCACGATTTTGTTGTACAATCTTATTGATCAGTTACCTGAGGATCTAATCTTATAAAAGTGATATATTATTACCTATCCAATCACATTAGTTTAAATCATTTTATAATTACGTTGTAATTCTCATCGTCTGTTTATTATTCACTATTATTCCCTTGGATACTTGAGCGTTAAACCCTTTAACTGTTTAATATTGGACGAGCTAATAAATGATGCAATGTGTAGCAAAATGTGGCTTCACAATACCTGGCCTCACAAATCACAACGTTCAATTAAGAGAAACATTTTTATTAGTCGCAATTTTCAAAAAGTATAGTGATAGTCAAAATTTGTGTTGTATATTACGAATGTACGATTGCATTGCTGTTAAGAAAGGAAGTGGATGGACTACATATCATTTATCTAAATCTTCACAAACAATTTAGCTTACGTGGTATCCTTGTTACAAGTGTTGTTATACGAAACCATTTGCTTTGAGCGATTTAGTTTAGTAAGATGTACACGAATGCAAATAACGACCTATAACTTTGTTTTGTACGCTTAAAGTGTTGGGCGTACGTAGTAATATCTGAATGCGAGGGTAGCAATGCTTTAATTAGTCTTCTACTGCAAACAGTTTCAAACATTTCGTAGCCTCCTTACCAAAACGTTTAATGTCCATCGTTAAAGCAAATGAACCATTTAAAAGCATTGAACTAAACTTTACGAAGACATTTGTATATGATGACGTGTAAGAGATGTGTTGATAATCGGGTACGTTTAACCTCTTATATGCATGGACCAGCCACTCTATTTTGAACTTTGTCGCAGTTGATCGCCATATTGGAACGTTCAATGGTACTGCGCGTCCACAACTACATGTATGCTTTAAGATTGTATAGTAAAAATCGGAACATTTTATTCTGAACATGAAGGCATTGTGGTTTTAGACAAGATGTTTGACTATTTCTTTATTTAAAACTGTGCACTTATATTGGCCCAAGATATAAATTTGACTGATCTTTGCAGAGGACCTTAAGGTGATGCCATATGCCAAATATGCTCAAGTATCAAAATTAGTAAGACCTTCAAATAACAAACAGACAATGAGAATTACAACGTACTGAGGAAATGATTTTCAACTTAATGAGAGCCCCATTCTCTTTTGTTTTTCACACGTTTTTTTCGTATCTGAACTTTCAGAGACGGCCGTTTCATGTAGATTTAGGGAAGCGATATTTCAAGAAGATAGCTTGACTAGTTCAATATGTCTATGGTAGGTATTGAAGGGTTAAGACTTATGATACACATAATAGAATAAATAAAATAAAGATATTGTTTTCTAAATATATATTTCATGAACTATCCACATGAGAAATGAACACAGCAAAGTAAAATATTGATCATCATATAGAATATGTAAAAACTAAATTGATCTGAGATATATCTTAGAATACATAACTTGATTGCTTATCAAACTTCTTTAAACAAATCAATTGTATACAAGTAAAATTTCTTCCAATATATGGGCGTACATGAGTAAAAAGTACATTTTATATCTTCAAATATCCAAATTGAAAGAAATTAGTTCATTTTTTTGCACTTTTGGCGAAACTGTGTAACTTGTGTATTGCACATAAAGTAAAAACACGTATGGTTTGGAATGACATGGTCATGCATTAACAGATAACGGTTTGAAAATTTAATGGATATTATAAGATATGCTTTTATTTACGCATTTCTTTCAGCATTGTCAAAAAGGTAAGCAGTAAATCCATGCCTTTCAATAGTCCTTGGATATAATCCATTTTTAAGATTGATTGATTCACATTGAACAAAACAACCAACAAAGAGGCGTCTGAGAAAATTCCCGAATCTGCTAAAATAAGTTTATCTTTAGTAAAGAAACAAATTGTGTAAGTAATACATTTTATTCTCAAGATTTCATCCGTCCAAGTATTGTTGGGGGAGGAAATTGTACGTTCCAATGTCACGTTTCCATTCTTATACATTCAGTACAACAAGTTCATAATCGTCTTAAAACTTTGTTCCATGTGGTATGACTTTGAATTGTTCATTCTACTTCACATTGTATATCTGAATTTAAACATATCATAACCTTTCATCTCTGATTCCCATATCCTATCAAACTCTTCGTTCTGTGCTACTGTAAACCATGACTGCCAGTTTCCAATTGTTCCTAAAATATACCAATATAAAACTGACTTAATTTCTGATAAGGCACATATTGCAAATCAAAAACATGATGTGAGATAAACGCTTAAGAGATAGGCAATGTGGGCATAGGTCGCACACAGTTGTTAAAATGTTCACACTCGCTTTAAGATTTTGTTTAGAAATGTAATTTATTCCAGTTATCAAACTCCTGCAAGGTCATGCTCAACACTGTTCGTAACTTAACTGTACTGCAACTGTGCAGACATGATTGATCACTTGAAATTTGTTTTCAGTTGATTTGACTTAGAATCTATTATGGTCACTGAAGCTCTATAACTTTATATGTGTTTAAATGTTTGTATTTACCTCAATAGATAATGTTTAAACAAAGCTGGAAATGCTTGTGTTTGCTAAAATACGAGTACTAATAATTTTGTATAAGAACCGAAGAATAGTTTGGACCCCAAGAGTGTTTACAATATTTTTGTCTGTTTCGGGCAAGTTTTCTTTTTATTGTCGACATTGACCACTGACGGTGCTGAATGAAAAATTAGCATAAATGTGTTCTCTAAATGTTTGCTTCTTTTTCTATGAAGCAAATATATTCATTTTACATTTACAATACTTATTTCGTCCAAGCTATTTTACGTTCAATGACAAACATACTCTATTTTTTTCACTTCAAATAAAGTTACATGTATATCGTACATATAAACGTTCTTGTCAAAAGACAGCTCGGACAAATTTGATAGGCTAAAGGATCGCTTCTAACCATATAGACACCTGTTTCAATAATATGACGATTTCATTGATAGATTGTTACGGTTTTGGCCATCGAGAGCGGTGAATAAGTGAACACGTTAAGTTCTGGTATCCCGCTGGTGAGAAGAATTAGAAAATAATTTTACATGAAGGTAAGTAGTTACATGTGATGCAATTTATTAAAATAAGTTAAATAATGATTTAATTAACTAAAACAATAGTGTTAGACATTCTGTAACCTAGTCTGTGGACAGTAGTGTGGCATGATACATGCCGTGCTACAGGCTGCGATGACTCTGTACATTTGTTGAAATTAGAGTAAAAAGTGACGAAAGATGACGTTTGAACACACAATACGAGTATAGCAGTTATCAGAGTAGATATAATGATCATTGTTTTAAATTGGCAATATGTTATTACCTTTACGCATAAATGAAAATCCTTCATTGAACATTGCTTGCATTTTAGGGTTAGTCTTTTTTGACATTTGATCAAATCCACATTGATGCATTATATCTTTCTTTAGTTGATCATCAAGCTCAATGTCTAAAAACTTCACTAATTTATCAAGTTCTTCTAACCCATTCTGAAATATTCAGCAAAACAACTAATACATTGTATAAATACATGGGTCTATAGTCACGTGATAAACAACGACAACGAATAATAGGGGTGTAACGGTTAACCGATATACCGGTTAATATTGCAATACGACTTCTGACGGGTTTTAACCGGTTCGTTTTTCTCTGAACCGGTTTTTCTAGTTATGATCCATATTGATTGTTCTTATCTGAGTCTGAAATTTAAATGTTTAAATTAATGCTAAAGTGTGTTTGGAAACTTGAAATATTTTTCGTAAAGTGAGAGAATAATTATATATAAGTCCATTCAAAACCTTTTTTCTAACTTATTCAAACGTTTGCGTAATACGTGTAGATCATTTGAAAATACATATATCTATGTACAATGTTGATAAAATTAAGACGATGCACGTGCATTAATTAATGCTATGCATGTATGCGCAAAGAACAATATGTATTGCAATATATTGCAATTTATTGCAGTACGGGTTTCGTTTATTGCAATATATTGCAATACGGTTTTTACCGTATTGTTACACCCCTAACTAATAAGGTTAACAAAATTATGCATTTCACCAATCAATTTCTCTTTCTATATAAATAATTAGGCATCATCAAATAGCGCGTAAAATAACTATATGTACTACATTTCTTTTCCAAACAAAATAGAATTTGAGTTTATAGTTTGTTCTAAATTTTCTCTGCTCTTGAGATTGTGATCCAATACCAGTAGCATTATAAGCGATGATAAAATAGATTTTCAATTCAAAAATCTAAAACGTTTGTTTGTTTGTTTTAGTTTTACGGCGCAACACAGAAAGGTCATATGACGCCGAGTCTAAAATGTAATACATGTATAGTTAATGAGCTAGCGACATGCTTTCATGTTAAACAAAAAAATTGTATAGTACGTATTACTAAGTGTATCCTATGTTACATGATACATATACAAATTATACGGCATATTTATGTATAGGTGCGCTGTATAACCCAAACGGCACACACAGAAAATATACTGAATGTGTAATGAATACCATACCGTTTTTAGATCTTCGAAGTAGAGAATATGTAGAGGGAAGCCTATTCCTTTTTTAACCAGTGTCTCAAACTCTTTTAAATAGTCTGTATATTTGCCATATTCAACTACAAGAAATTCGAATGAAATATGTAAGTATATGTAACGCAACAATTGCGGTTGGAACGATTCCAAATTTGAGCGCCGTAACTAAAGCTACAGTCCCATAAACATAAAAATAGCCGTTAGGGCACCGTACGGGCGCCATGCGATCAAGCTCCGCCAGGACCCGTACGTACTGTTACGTTTTTACCAGAGTCTGTGAGATGAGCCCAGGATACACGTGTCAGTTTTAAAGTCAAATCGTGAACACAATCGTGGCCGAGTATGAATTAAACTTGCAAATCTTCCAGCTACGGCATCGTATGGTTGTGTTGTTTTGTGCCATGTGCGTACCGTCACCTTAGCACGCAAGGCTTCCCACGGTCTACAGCTGTCTGCACGTACGGGTCCGCAACAAACCGCGATTTTATGGGACTGAGACATTCGTTACAAAAGTTGTGGCTCAATCATAGTGTACCGTGTGTACACACATATATTAATTACACTTAAGTTCCACGATATGTAC
This sequence comes from Mactra quadrangularis, assembly GCA_025267735.1. Taxonomy (NCBI): domain Eukaryota; kingdom Metazoa; phylum Mollusca; class Bivalvia; order Venerida; family Mactridae; genus Mactra; species Mactra quadrangularis. Next base: position 37,454,513 of record CM046305.1, on the reverse strand, counting down.
CATCAAAATTATTGATCTTAATAACTGAAAACGGTCTAAATACAGGAACAGTATTCTTTGAAAATTAAGCATCCGGAACTTAAAAGGTGATAAAGGCATCTTGATTCTATTAGTCGTGTTGAAGAACGGTTCTGATATAAGGATGTTAAAAGGAATGAAGTTTGTTAAGTCGGATACTGGATTCATTCATACGTCTTCGTTAGTCAATCACATGATCGGTGCACACAGGAAGAACGATACTGGTGCTTGCATAACATAACATAACATAACATAAACTTTATTAACTCTAATTGGTTTACAATATAAGAGTATACAGTACAAAAATTATATAATAGATATAAATGTAAATGTACACGTGACATGTACGCAACAGTGCTAATAAAAAAGAACATAATTAGTAGTATTGTTATTACTATTACATGAATATTTTTGGGGGATTTTAATGAATGAATGAATACAAGTACGGAATACGTGAGGTCAGTTTTTATAAGCGGGTAATCCCTATTATGTAGTAGTTTCGAAACAGACTATAGTATAATGTGTTAATGAAGTAAAAATAGAAAAAATAAAAAATAGCTGTTTTTTGATTGGTCAATTTTATCTTTATGAATGGACAGGTACAATAAATTTATGTAAAGGATGTAAAACACGTGGAATTTTACAGTGGTTTAATTTAGTGCGTAGAGTGGTGTGTTTTTTGTGTTATCTGATCATTCTGGCATGTCATTAATTATGTTGGATATTTAAATCAATTGGATGTTTAAACTAATTGGTAAGTCTATTAATTTGCTAGTTCATTAACTATGGTTTGAATGTATTAATTATCAATTTAATAAATTTGCACAGTTTCCATAATACTTTAGGAGACGTTTCGTTCATTAGTTCATTGTATTTAAGTATATTGGGGTGGGTGCAAATTAGGATTTTTGTACAACTTAACCCATTGACAACTCAACCCGCGGAAATCTTAAAAGTAGGGATAACTCAATCCGTCAGTAGAGACAACTTATGTTGCCTGAGGCTTGAGTTGTCCGGGTTCCGTGAATAAAACAAATAAAAACTTACATTCTCCAGCGACATAAGCTGGAAGCCAGTCCTCCCATTTACCGGTATAGTCATACATTTTGATACCTTTCATATGGTTATAATAGGATACAGCCGTGTCCTTGGGATTTCTTAAACACAATATGGTTTTAGTTTGTTTTTCTTTGAGACCTTCGATGGGTAGGTACCTAGAATACATTTAATATTTTTTACGACACAAAAACAATGGCCGTAATAGGGGAATGATCGTAACATAGGGGCCGATATCATTTCAAAATGTATTTGAATCATAATATAACGCGTCAAAAATCGCATAAATTCACCGTAACAAGGTGGTCTTTATAGTAAAATTTTACTATTTTTACTATTTCTTGCCGTTGGGGACACTTTGCACGAACCAAAGAATGGTAAAGGACAATGTCGAAGGCATTCTTGTTTTCTTGGCCGTTTCAATGTTCTAACTTGATTTATTATTTTCATACTTTCTTCCATACTTATCTTCTATCGTCATACTAGTGTCACGTGTTAATGATGACTGAACGACGTATCACACAAACATAGCTTTGATACATGTATATGTAAACAAATTCCAACTGACCTGGGTGGAAAATGAACATTCATTATTCTTGGTGATGGCACCTCTTCAATTTGTTCTGGCTTCCTTGCTTCCATCATTGTGAATAGTTTACTGGATTTTACAGGCTCACTTGATTTGTTTAACACCATACTAAGTATCTCAAACATCCAGTTGGTACCTACAGGATGAATTAAAGAAAATACAATATACTGTTACAATTTGAACGTTCGAACCACCCGGGTGGGTCGAACATGTTATTTAAGAAAGTAAAATGATAATTCGATGGCTCAAACTGACCGAATGATTAGAGCATGTTTTCTTGCCTTAATCTAAAGCCCTTACATAACGCTGTAGAAAAAAACATAGATAACAAAATAAGATACAAAATGCAGTTATAATGTCAAATTCGACCAGTCGAATATCCGGTTTAGCTCGATCTTTGTCAAATTTTAGCTTCTTAACTATTACTGTAGTTAAATCATTATAAACATGAATGATTTATGATTTTCCTTAGAACAATCTATACTATTAAATTTGCGAGTTTCCTGTTTTGTGGAAGAAACTGCGCAGCTTTGAAGAAATCTTTTGTTTGTCGCTGGAGCACCTATATACCGGCATATCAAGTTGACAATTCTTTTTTGACAAAGCCTCTTGATATTTGCAAAAACTGCCAAAAATCAACAAAAATAATGGGTTTTCTTTGTGTCTAAAAATAGTTCTAGATAAAACTAAAAATAGACACGTCAAACCAAACTCCCCGCAGCGGTTATCTCCCTTTATCAAATCAATAGCAAAGCGTGACTTAAGCACTGTGAGGAGTTTGCTAAAGCCCGTGCTTGCACGGGCTCCCATCTAGTTTATTTTTAATTAAAGAGTATATAAGTATATATTGTTTAATGAACAAAGTTACTATCATAGCTAACGTGAAAAGTGTTAAGGATCAATCACGCAGGCCTGAATCGTAACAAGTATTATAACGAATGCCCTGAATTTTTTTGCTTTTGAAATAAAAATATTCCGTTTCGTACAATTATATTCGTAAGCAACTTACAAAACAAAAATTATCGAACGACAACGAAGATTGACGGAATAAGTCGTCTAAAAGTAAACACGCCATTTACTTTAGTATGCGCGAACTATCGACTAAGTCCTTTTCGGAAATCTCATAGTTTTTGGTTGAGTGACTTAATCAGTGAGTAATAGACGTATACCCCTTTTACAGTTTGTATGTACATTTACCAAATACTACATTACAATGGTATACTATTCGTACAGCCAGAATCTTAGCACAAACTATCCATTGGCAACAAACCGCCCGCCTGGAAGTTCTTGGACTTGTAAAATAATTCATGCATGCTGCAAATATGTTTATTACTACAGTATAACCTGCATTAAGCAGCCAGTGAAGGGAAGTGACTAGATTGGCTGCTTACAGCAGGTGACCACTTAATCCAGGTTCAGATAAAAATATTTTGACTAGCTTGCAGTAGTGAGTGATTATTTATACTCGCTTTAGTAATAAAATTTATGTTTATACTAATTTAAGATAATCTTAATTAAGTAAACCACAATTTAATCAATTTAAAATTTATCAAAAATTTAAACAAATATTTACATATAAGCTTTATAGTATGTATTTGATTTGACCAATCTTATTTAAGATAATTATTTATGCAGTTTCTTATTAAATGATTTATATATATATATATATTTTTGTATAACTAAAGCTTATTGATGTAACAAAGGCTGAATCATATAATTATTAACAAAGAAACGCTAATTTGCAGTTTGCTCGGAAGACTATTTGTTACTTTTTCATTGCTTAGTGCAAGTCAGCTTATCTTTAAGCAGGGTTTGTCCGGTTATGGATTTTTAGAGGCTACTGCAGTTAACAGCAAAATAGGAATCAGCAAGAATCGAGGTACCGGGTTGAACGATTGGTTTATACGTTTGTAATCAGAACTTTCAGAACTTAATTTACAAATCGGCAAATACTTGCCTTTAGTATACAAAACAGAGCAAACTTGACATATAAACAAGAACGTTGTATATACAAATACAATACAAAACTGATCGCCATGTTTGCGCATGCGCAGTATCAATAAATATCATTCGGAGCATCACGGCGATCTTCTACGAAGATATGCGTACATTTGAGTAAAAAATTGCCGAGGATTGCCGAATGAATTAAGAAAAGAATGAGAAAACAAAACCTGTTTTAGGATATGTCAACAACATGACGTCGTCATCTCGAAATTTTCGTTTTGGAATATCGTCAAATATTTCTTTACATTCGGGTCCAGACATCATAAAGAATGGTACAATAAAGTCTCCTACATCAGCCACCTCCATGGTAGCTCCACCATGATCCTTGATCTGTATACGTGACATTTTGATCTGAAATATAAATAGTTCTATTTTCTTTTAATTTGGTACGACAATCTAACAGAAAAATAATCTAACTGTCTAAAAACGAGGATGTATAAAATATTCAAAAGTATTCTGTTATCGTCGATTCAAGATCATGTTCTGGTAGATTTTGTTTATTATTATTATTATTATTGATAAAAACATTAAAAGATATTATAATAAAATAAACAAACAAAAGTAACAAGTTAATAAACAGCGGCAAAAAGTACTGAACAATATAATGTTATTTTATTTTCATAAGAATAAAATAATTTTAAAATGCAACATAATATTTCGAACTAAAGTGTTTCTCCAATAAAAGGATGAGTTTAAAACTGAAAGACATGCCATGTTTTTTTTAAAGAAGTTGATTTGAACGTAACGTTCTATAAATTTAATCAGCTCCATTTAAAACAAGTTTTGCGGTTTGAATAATTTGTTTAGTTAGAACATATTTTATTAAATTATCAACATATACAATTTGTGTAACACTTATGAATTGTTTATAATAAATGTCGAATGTCAAACTGGTCTGTTTTGGTCAGTAAAATGATGTGCATAGGCCTACTTCACCTTATTCACATATTGAATGGACAAGTTCATCATTTAAAGTACAAAGATACCAATAACTTACATATGTCATATATGACATGTATATAACTAAACAACCTAACACCTATGTAAGATTTCTATTTTGGTTGGGTTTAACGCTGTGGCGACACAATGTATTGGTTATATCACAGCGGTCAGTCCATTTACTCACTGTTCCTGGAAAGGCTAAATCTCTGGCTTCAGCTCTTAACAAACTACTAGGCGCATACTTCAGTCATTGACTGACTACTGCCCTACATAATTTAAAATCAGTGTAATTTAGAATCCACGAAAGCATGCCCCGCCCGGTATTCGAACTTACTACTCCTTGACCAGTAGACTTGTGCGCTATACCGACTGAGCTAGCCTGGCCGGCTAAAATGTAAATGTTAATCAACCGTGGATCAAACCCAGGGATATTTTTTTTAAAAATACAGTAACAATAGATACATGTACCACACTGTTTTTCAACATGGGGTAAAGTTACCAGGCACTCTGATTTTTTCAACCAGAGTGCCTGGCAACTTTACCTCATGTTGAGAAAAAAACTAGTTATTTGGTGAACATTATAAAAAGTAAGATGTGTCAGTCAACCAGCAAACCAACCAACCAACCAACCATCAAGCCAGTAACCTACAAACCCGCCCATCCACCCAATCACCCGCTCAACACCCACCAACCAACCCACCTACCCACTCACTCAAAACTCCAACCCCACTCACTCACTAATTCACCCACTCACCCAGCCATTCAGGCTATAAACTAGCCAGTTAACCAGCCAGACAGCCGGCAACCAACCAACAAACCAAGCAACTAACCATGACAAACTGTTCATGACACTTACACATGTAGCTTGTTTGCCCTTTCGTTTAAATAAAAGCATGTCCTATGTAAAGAAATAAAACAATTGTACATCATGGCAAAAACTTGTTTCAAAAAAACATTTTAATGATTTTAACCTTTAATAAAACGTTTTGCGAGTTACATAACAAGACAATAGATGTCACAGCTAGGCTTGTGGTTTACAAAGACACATTTTAACTTTACTTATTATCTATCATGCTACTGTATGGTTTAATAAGTACAATTTAAAATATCATACATGCTATAATCATTTTAATCACTGTACATGGTTTTGAGTAGTTTTCTTATTTTTATTATGTTTAGGGTATGATATTGACCACAGGCGGTCGGCACGGTCCCGAATAAAGAACACTGTAGATACATGTATACAATATTTTTGATTCGGAACCGTGGCTGTGGTACTGACTACTGGTTTAACTAAAATGAAGCATTTTAATAGAAAGTTATACAAAGCTAAAGGCAAGGGTACTACTTCTTGAATGGTACAACTTGTTATTGAAACGCCAAATGTTTAAATAAATAACTAACACGTCCGAAGCGTGGTTTTTATATCAAATTCCTCGCAGAGGTTATTTCCCCTAAATTTAAATTTTATCGATCTCGTCCCAGAAGTTTTTTAATTTTATTTTCCTTTATCGTTTAAGCACATAAGGTAAGCATAAACGGTTAATTACACAATCATTTCACAATTTCATTTGTTAAAAAACTGCTAAACGGCACTGTCTGTGTGATAAGTTGATAGGCCATCATGCAAAATCGTAGTCCTGACAGCAGTACATTTATTCACATTTTTCAAGCTGTTATATAACAACCGTTGCCTATACTGCAGTTTTACAGCGCTTATCAATTTTACATTCACATGTGCAACAAATAGCATTAATGTCGCGTTGAACGTCACAAAACAAACAAAATTAGAAAAAAGCAAGTATTACAAAAATCGATGCAAATTGAAAAAGTACATTTAAACGGAATTTAACTTAGATTTTTAAACCAACAAATGTACATGCTCTAATGTGCCTTTTTATAGAAAATAAAATGTACAGAAAGACTTACTTGCAAATGAAGTTACCAGTCTCGATTTACAGCCAGAGTAAATCAGTCTTGTTATAAATACAATGTCTATAGTACATGGGTGGTTCTAACTTTTTCTCAAGGGGGTGAAGGTCAGAATTTTCTGTGCGCAGACGGAGGGCTTTTTTTTATTTAATATCCGTAAATTTTTATCTTATACAGGCTTGTACATAACGTTTCGTAAACATTCAACGGGGGTACGTAGTCCCGACCCTCCTGAACCCTTTTTCTCTTTCCCCGCTGGATATACACTGAACATAGTAAATACAAACTATAAACAGGGACATGATTTAGAACACGGTCGACTCAAGTTTGATAACGAGCTACCCAAAAATGTGGAACGACTTTACAGCTCGTTTAAGTCAGCAATGTGTCCATCAACATTAGAGTCACCATTTAGACGTGAAACACTATAGCATTATAATAATTTGTCCAAACATTTTTTATTGACTTAGCATCATATACAATTGACAATGTAAATATGAAGTTTGGGTCAGTTTAAGTCATGAAATATGATGCACTTGAATCAACTTATTAACCTACTGAGTGGACGAGGCCAATATCTTAAGTATATAAATATGCATGACTTAAATACGATCTGCAACAGGGTTAAAGTAAATGATAAATATTTGAATGCGATAAGATAGTTGTATATTTCAGTATTAAGTTATTAACCTGCTTAGCGATTTGTGATTCTATGGTAATATTATGATAATATTATATCAGGATATTGGTGAAAAGGTATTCCTCTATAACTTACAGAAGATGTCACGTACATTTCAATCAAAGCGCTGAAAGCACTGAGAAAACGATAGTTTGAAAGACAGGGGAGTGGAATTCTAACGCTCCCCTGTGGTAATTTTGGTATTTTATGCGACTTAGAATGAGTTCCAACATTTTGCAATTGTGCAATTTAGCAGTATTCGCACATTCAACGAACCAAGTTTGATTAAAATGTTTGTATTGAAACGAAAATAGTTTAGAACTTTCAACTAGTCGTCTTTTTTAAAACGGTCTATACCCGTACTTGTTTAACGGTCAATACGTCGACTCTGCAAAAATCGCAAGTTTCAATTTTATTAAATACCCCAAATTATCAAACTTTTTTACGAGCTTATCATTGTGTAATGTTTACGCGAGAACAGGTTAGTAAAATTTAAAGAAAATACTGTTAGAATTGGTAGAAACTTCATCGCGTCGTAGTTTCTTTTACATGTATGCAATAGGTCAATATCTGTCCTTTCAAGTCACACCCCACTTAAATTATGACTATTCAAACAACGATATGAATAAATAGTTTAACGGATACACATCATCGTCCCAGTTTATTTGATGGTCAACCTACAGGTTTATAAAAGGCCTAAGTCAAATTTATGTAATTTAAACTGGGGTGTCTTTAAATAAGGCCATGTTAATAATTACATTGTTTGTTTGACTATCCCTTTTGATAAATTTGATTCAACTGTCATTGGTGCATACATTAGATAGATTGAGTTTAATTAATAAATGAAAATATTACACACATAGCACTTAAATGAATTAAAAATACAGTATAACATAAAATACAAATCATAACAGTAAGTGCAATACATTCATTGTGCTAGGACATATTTTCATTTATTGAAGGATATCACCAAAAACGGAAATGTGAAATTGCTTGTTTCCATTGTGGTCCTTAAATAAATGAATACATGTCCTAGCAAGGCACACATTGTCTACTCCCTCAAACATAAGGCATTAAAAAATCTATATAAATAAGGGGCTAAAAGACATATCACAGACAGGAATGACTAAATATATCACATAGTGGTATTAGAAATTTGGTAAAATAATGTTTTTTTGACTATTCTTTAAAAAGTGCCGTAATTAGTGGAATGTGTGACATCATGTGGTAACTGATTCCACAGTTTACAGCCATTGTATACAAATGATTTCATTCCAAAGCCTTTAAAAAAATGGTATTTTAGTGAATCTTCTGGACTGCATCTTGTAATCGATATATCGTAACTTTTCAAGTCAGTATGAACAGATATTCCATGTTATATAATACATTCCACAATTAACCAGCACGTTTTCAAGTTATGAACAGTGGTAGACCCCTCTGATTTAAATACTCGATTATCGATAGTCGATACATTAATACTGTAATGAGTGTTTTAATCAATGTTGTTTATGTATGCACCAATACCAATTGAAGAAAATTTATCAACAGATATTTCGAATATGTCAAGTCGTTTTGCTATTTATAAAGTGACTTCGTGAAAACTCATTCGGAACAACCTCGGCCATGAAAGGTCGAGGTGTTCTGAATGCGTGAAAACATTGTTAGATAGGGTTAATGATAATTTTTATTCATTGATTGGGTCAATTAAAGTAAGTGAATGTGAGTGAAACATTCTGCCGATGCCCAAGAAAATAGTAGTCAAGCAATAATTAGTAAAACGGCTCGCCATATATAATGCACCTGTATTGCAAGGTAAGTAACTCAATAATCTACACAAGTAAGTATGTTACATTTCTCTCCCTTTTCTCATTCCTTTTTGCAAAGTAATGTTCGGAAAATCTAGTGAATGTATCGGTTGAACCGAGTAAAAGCAAAATAAGAAGTGGTGAAAAAACGGTGTAAACTTTTATAAGACCACAAAAGGAATATTGTTTGTCATTAACGCCAAATAAAAATATTCTTTTACTAAGTTAAGAGTTACTATACGAAACGACACATGCGATTCTGTTTTACGAGGTATCGATTTCAGGATGCAGTCCCAGAAGCTATTAGGCTACAACAAGTTGATCATATGTTCTATGGATTCGCTCGCACTTAATTTTGACGGTTTTTACCCCCCCCCCCCCCCCGACACACACACAAAAAAATATTTTTATTTCCTCGCATGCTCATAAAAAGTTGTTCAAACCGCTCTATAAAGCAACTGAATTAGGATACATGTATTTTATTTTATTTGTTCGATCACTGGTCCCATTTTTCTAGAAAAATTCGTAGACTACATGTAGCTTTACACAACAAAGAACAGAATTTTATTCAAGAAACGTGTACATAGTACATAGTTTTGATTTTTAAATATACATATAAATATAATTACAACTGTGCTAGATTGTTCATTTCATTTACTCCTAAAATGGTAATGCTTACCATTATATCAATATTATTTTATTAAACTACATGTACTTCTCATTTCCAATTTGTCATCAAATGACTATATGTATGTAAATATGATTTCATTTTCAGGTGACTAATAGGCCAGTAGGGCTGAGTACTTTTTATATTTATCATTTTGAAATATATTATAATGCATTATATTGTAAAAATGTACTTGTCACTATGATAAACAATTTACTTACTTAATTGCTTGCTTGCTTGCTTGCCTCTCTCGCTCCCTCACTCGCTCCCTCTCTCGCTCCCTCACTCGCTCCCTCACTCACTCACTCACTCACTCACTCACTCACTCACTCACTCACTCACTCACTCACTCACTCACTCACTCACTCACTCACTCACTCATTCACTCACTCACTCACTTAATTACTTATTTATAGATGTTGAAATTGAACATCCACATTCTTGATTACTACTGCTTTTGGCGTAGGTCTTCAATCATAGTTGATAAAACATTAAACTACAGCATTCAAAACTAGTACTGTGGATCGTATAGCAAGTGGCGATCCGATTCGAACCACGATTCATGTGTAGCGATTCACGAATCGAACCACGAATCACATGTTAATGGAAAAGCATACAGGAATTCATGAAATAACAAAATAAGTAAAAATATCACAGAAGCTTTCACTAAATGGGAAACCATGTACTCCAAACATTACTATCAGACGTTTAATGGGCATTTTCGGTGATAACATTTTTGTTCAAATGTGTATCAAACAAAATTTGACTCATGATTGTTGGTCATTAAAGTTTTCATTAGAAGTGCGACTCGTTTTAAGTGGTAATTAAGCTGGAATGATCTTTCATTTTATTCCTAAACTAGATCGCGATCCGACGATAACGGACGTGACGAAGATTCGTACTCGATTTTCTGGTCGAGATCGCGATTATCCGAGTACTCGAATACTCGCCGCAGCCCTATTCAAAACGATAGATATTAATTAAAAATGGTATTCATACGGCGCATAAACAAAATATAACATTGTTTCTGCCAACCAAAACCTGTTATACATAGTACCTTTAATGATAATTTTGTACTTGCCCTGCATGAACAAATTTAAAAGTCGGAGACTACCATATAAATGAACTGTCGATAAGTTATTATGTTGGCCATTCTCCCTCCTACCATTGATTCTTAATTATGTAGGGCAGTTGTCAGTCACAGACGAAAGTATGTGCTTAGTAGTTGGTTAACAGCTAAATCCAGAGATTTAGCCTTTCCAGTAGGGGTGAGTAGGTTGACTGACAGCCGTTATATGACCTATACAATATATTGCTACAGCGTTAAACCCAACAACAAACAAGAAATGTCTTTAAAAAAGACAAACGGCGTCGATTTAAAAACAAGAGGGCCCAAAGGGCCCTGGGTGCTCACCTGAGGAAAAGGTCAAAGGTCACAGGAGAGCCATTTACATTGGACCACTAATGTTAAAACCTATTTTTTGACGTGGTGATGGATTGCCAGATTCCGTTAGTATTTGCTCATACAAGTTGTGACCACGCATCATCACTTCATCAACAACATTTGCAGACCAGTTTCGCAGACTTGGCACATGATTGCCTACCGTAAACAATATGACAGCCAATGCAATTGCCGTACACTGATAACCACAGGGAATTGTCAAGTTACCTCCCTTTGATTTTTCCAACATACCTTTAATATACTTATATACAAGGGGTACAACTGCGTTTACTAGACCGATTCATCTAGATTTCTTATTTTGTGGCTCACAAAAAATACTGATACCCTAGTAGCACTTTAACCGCACGATTAAATTGATTAAACATAACTCTTCGAGCTATGAATATTAAATGTTTAATAGGGCAGATAATTAAAACACTCGCCAACAAGTGTAAACCCCGGAAACTGGACGTAGTGAGGCTAATTTAATAATTATTGGGTAATATGTCAGACTTTTTACTAGAAACCGGTTCACATCTGGAGACGTAATTCAATTTACCCATAAAATATTGTGTTTGACACGTAACTTTTTATTGTTACAAAATAAAAAAACACTTTGGAAAGCAATAGAAGTCTACCCCAAAAAAATAATCTACGAACGAAGCAAAATTTCGTAAAACACTGCATTACAATAGTGTGGCCTTTCTTTTTTCGCGCGTGTCAGGGCCATCCAATCGAAGAGGGGGTTTTCTTTGTTTCCCCCGTACGTCATTCTCAGTGCTTATAAAATCACCCAATAGAACGGCGGATTTCCGAAATCCCAGAGGCGTCATTACACAGAAAAGTAGATCAAAATCCAGCTTAGACAGCTACGCCGAAAAAACAAAACAGTTATTATGTTGATCAAAATATATTTTATATTGAGCAATTCAGTATAGTGAATTCCATGTTATATGATACATTCCACTATTAACCAACACGTTTTCAAGTTATGAACAGTGGTAGACCAGTCGGGGCTGTAGCACAGTTGGTAACGCGCCAGCATTTCTAATCCAGTTTCCCGATGTGAGTGCGAGGTCGAATCCTTTCCGCGGCGGTTATACCCTTCTATAATCAAAGCGCCAATAGCGCTGTCAGACATGGGGTTTTGGTAGAGTACATGGCTGTATACAACTCATGGAAGCGATTTAAGGGACCTTTACCTTACATAAACCAGATAAGATATACACGTGCTTCTTATCGTCTGCTTGTTAACGCGTAATGCGGACTAATTAGTTAATTGCAGTGGCAATTCTCGCTTTGCTTGCGCGCGCGCAACCGAATGTAATCGTCCGCGACAAATTTTGATGAGGAGGATTTGCCACAGTCCACTACTAAACATGGGAAAACCCCATGTAAAAACTTGTCAGTGATTCAATTTTACCATTAATAAGGTAGGTGGAGAAGTTTCTTGTCTTGTGGAAGAAAAAATCGACCAACTCTCTTAACCAACTAAACTATCACGGACAATGTTTAATCAGTAATCGCTTACTTTTCTACAATGAGCCGATAATTCTACCCTCAACGGAGGAAAATTCGATACTGATTTAGCCCTATTGATTTTCCTGGACAAATTTAAATTCTGATCTTAATGGTTCTCATTCACAAATTCCAACTTAAATATCAACTTTTTCTAAAACTATCAAAATTGTATGGAAACATTTTTGGAAGCAGGAAAGGAGTGCTCTGATAATGACAATTTTAGTGCAAATTGACATACAAGTACAAATGATGGTGTTTCATGTAGTAAAAAGCAACACCGTATATAACGTTATAGACAATTTTAGTGCATTTTTGTGACTTTTATTCTATATTTTTTGCAACATGAAGGTCAGTTTGTCTTAAAATACTTAAAAAAGTTTGGACACAATTACAGATACTGAATGGTATTTTGAAAATATAGAAAAAATAACCAAATCTGTGAACTAGTTACTTAAAGTTTAATGTTTGATCTCACCAGTGTCCGTATTGTCGAAGTTCAACTGTAAAGTATTCTAGTAACATGATCTTACTTAAAATTGTTGATATTATCGAACCGTGGACGAACTTAACATTACTTTTGTATCTATTGTAAAATCATAAAGACAATTGCAATATCTACGTACAGAAAACATGACGTATGAAAAGCATGGCTCATTAAAAGATTAAACAATCGCATAAATATTCATAATCTAGTAAAACGCTATGTAAAACAATAATTATTACCATTATGTTAACAATTACATAGAAGAGATAACTTTCATTGTAGTTTGAGTAAAATAATATCCCATTGTAGTCAAATTGCAATATGAAAACCCCGATCTAAAATGTCCCCTCGCCTACTCGCGACGGCGCTCTACATTATATCTGTTCACAGAGATTGGACAAATTGCTAATTATTTTTTGTTGGGTTTGACGCCTTAGCAACATATTGAACAGGTCAAATCGCGGTGGTCAGACATCCCAGTTACTGTTCCAGGAAAGACTAAATGTCTGGATTTAGCTGTTACTAGCTAACCGTTACTAGCCACATACTTCTGTCAGTGAGAGGCAGCTGCCCTACATGATTAAGAATCGGTGGTTGGGAAAGAATGGTCGAGATTGGGATTAGAAATTATTTCATGCAAAAATTCTATGAAAGTATGCCCCGTCTGGGGATAGAACTTACGACCCCTCTATCTGTCGACTTGCGTGCTACCTAATAAGCTGACCGAGTTGACTTTGCTATCCCATACTAATAAACTGTTGATATGCTATTATGTTGAATATCACTGAATATCATATATTGCAGTCTTCGAATCTAGCCCGTGGACCGAGTCCATCAAAATTGCTCTCGGTCAAGTGACTTTTAGAATGTTAGTGACCCGACGGTCCATCAGTTTAACAGCCACCATTTTCTGTATTTCAGTAAAAAAGTCATCACTTGTTGTTAAATTGTTTATTTAATATTGGGATATACATGTATTAATGCTAAATCAGTATATTGCCCTGCATATTTGAATATATCACTAAGCGAAGTTTTTGGTCCTGTTAACTTTTATTCGGTCCAGTGAAAAAAATCCATATTGCTGAACCGAATGTCCAGTTCTAATAAAAGTTTTTCGTGAAGACTGCAATAATATAATTATTGTATGATTAAAATATAGTGAATTCCATGTTATATGGTATTTTCAATATTAAAATAATATGGTAGATCTATTTTATAGAGAAAAACAAGTGTGACGCCAGCATCTCTATACATGTATCATGTTTTTAAAAATACAATTATTTTTTATGATACATGCATCTTGATTGTGATACTGTTTTCAAGCACAGTGACAACTAGGAGAGGTTCAATCATATGAAACCTTACCATTACTTCCTGATCACGTGTTTAAATCAACAAGAGTCTATTCATGTTGATATTCACACTTTAAGACAAGCATTCACATATTTTGTGGGGTTTTTTTTATTCTCGATAAATCAAGTTTCTTGATAACCTCGATCTGGAGTGTGATTTTTAACATGAATCCGAATCTGGATTACCGATCATGTTCGTGATTCAGTCGTTTTTTAATAGAATCATGAACATGTTCTCAAATCATACTAATCAAGCTCTAAGCTCGATTAAAATACAATAAAATAAACATATATCTTCGTTGATGATCGACGATGTTGTTTCGAATGCACTGACAGCCTTCGCATGTTGACACCATTAGGGTCCGTCGAAAATCCTCGAAGAACCCCAAAATAAAGCATAGAAAACTCTATATATCCAAGTACTAACTATAGATACGCATTAAAATTTTGTAATTATGTGAGGTAGGTTGAAAATAATGAAGATGAATATTGACTGTGAGCCAGAAAACACATTTTTTGTGATTTATTTTTAATGAAAATCATTTTCTTTTGAATGTCTTGACGGACCGGTGGATCGGCTCTGGAATTGCCAGGCCACGCAATAAGTATTTTCTTTTCTGTCCCAGAATTGTTAGTAGCCATATTTAAACAATAAGCCAAAATAAAGATGTTTTATCATCATCAATATCATGATTAAGATTGTATGCTTAATCAAAATCATGATTTCAGAAATAAAACACACTCCAGGATACGAGAATATGTGCCACGTGGAGGCTACTCAGTTTGTCTATGCATTGCTACGCTACTGATATTCTATACTTAAATAGCTCTTTAGCTATTACCGCTGTACATACTTATTAACTAATAATAAGTTTTTCATTCGTCATGATCCTAAATATTGCTTCAGTTATACGAATCTCAGTTCACATGGTCCTCTAAAATTAAAATGTGAAAAGGTTAGATGTACGTGTTTGCATTTGTAGGCCTAGATCTACTTATTAAATAAATTTACTTTGCCAGTGGTTATTGTTATGAATCGATTGCTGTTTCCGCACCTTCTTTCTGTGGCAGGTCAAAGGTCGTACTAACGTTTTACGATCGATTTGTTAGTAGGGGAAACACAAGTCATACTGCAAGCAGACGATTGTTATGTAAACCACGTGGTAGAAACCACTGGCGAATGATATTTTTACTTCATGAATGGGAAAATCTTTAACTCTATGAAGAACGACAAGGTATGGTTATTTTTATTGTTTATAAGTTGTTTAAAACCATTTAAACTTAGATTTCTTTCGTACGTGTTGCATCATTATAATTCAGTTTAGTTCTAAACGAATACATGTACATGTAGTTGTGGTTTGTAAGCGTTCTCTCCCTTGACATTGTTGCTGTGATATCGATCGTAACTATTCGGTATTCTCCGGTAAAACTCGGCAATGTTAGTGCTACAATTTACGGAATTACCCGAGTAGTTTTCTGAATGGGATTTACTCATCTATTGTTTTCACGGAAGGGGAGATATTCATACAGAAACCTGTGGCAAATATGTACTATAAAATAACCTTCTAGTGTGCGAGTTCACCTTGTTGCATAATTGGTACCCACGCTTACGCTATGCCTGTTTTCGTTTGTCGCCAGTGGCCGATCGCGGACTTTTTTCTGGGGACGGGAGGAGAGTCCAATTATTTTGAACAAGACAGGAACTGTTTAATTTTGGTAAAGTTCTTTATGACTGACCTGGGTTAGGTCACAACGTAGTTGCATCATTTTAAGTAGATTCTTTTTTAAGAATACAGCATGATATCAGCGGGTCTCGGATTCAATACTGGCCGTAAGTTGATCTATGTGAAGTTTACGGATTAAAATATATGATTGACTTTTGGCATATGTACAATCTTATTATGAACTGATTTGAAATGCACAGCCCAGGCTCTCGCTTACACCGGCAGTTTATAGGATATCTGTTTACCGAGATTAAATGTAGGATTATAATCGATATACAACCCTTTTACATATGCGTATCAAGCGGGAGAACAGGGGGTCCTATTCCCCCTGTAGATTTTGATAGCATTATCAACACCGGATTGCTAATTACATGTAAGTACATGTATATAAAATTAAATCAAATGGCCAAGTTTTGGTGATGATATCTCGCTTAAAAACAATTTAACCCGGGTCATTAGCGCAGTTGAAAGCGTGCCGCGATTTCAAATCTAGTGTTCCGAAGGGGGCACGGGTTCGAATCCCACTCTGGAGAGGTTATACTCTTCCATAAAAATTTGACTATGCTGTCAATGTCCCTCCATTGATAAGGCATATGGAGAAGTATCCGGTCTTGTGGAAGGATAAGTGGGTACTGATTGAACTAATGCACATTATACAAAATTGAACGTTGCAACCATGGATGCTTGTTACTTTAAAATTTCTTCGTAGTCTATTATATAAATGAGGTCAAAATTTGACACAATGTTGCTACTATGTAACGTTATGTTTGGCGAAATTTAAACATTTTGATTTATTTTGTTAGTTCACAGCAAAGCATAATCTAACCGTCTAATCTCATGTAATTTGAGCTGCGGCGCCTCAGCGTTTCCATAGTTATTAAAGAATAGTTTGCTACGGACTGGATTAAGATTTGTGTGTTATATTTCTCCCATTCAACAAAGAGTGTTTGCTCTTTCTTTTGGTGTATACTTTATATATTTGCGGAAAATATTGTTGTCTCTAAGTTACCAGTCCGGTTATTTCTGGATCACCCCTCGTATTTAAGTACATGGTTTTTCAAAAAAAACATAAATAAGGTCACTTACACCATTATTGCAAACTCCCGGAAGCGGATATAAATTATCTTTATTGAATGTTAATATAGAAACGCGTGACGTAACCGATGTGAGGAGTATGCAGTTAATAGTAGAGCATTTTGCTTTAAATCATGGTTCGGTTTTTGCATGTCCCACCACACCTCGATTGGGTTTGTGGAATGGAATAATTTTCAATTGGTACAACTTGCGGAAAATCTTGCATGATTACAAAAGACAACTTAAATGACATACACGTATAGCCTAACACTAAACGATCTCACTTGTTTTCTTTCTTGGCGATTGACTTAATATCAAAACAACAGACGACCGGCATGATCGCGAATCAAAACACTATTATGTAAGGTATATTATTCAAAACTGATCGAGGTGTTTGGAATAGAACTACGACCTTATTACGTGGCGAAAAGATGTTGGTGTCATTCGAAAGCGCAAAGCCGAGGCTACATGTACGCATGCATGTGTACACAATGTGAAACATTGAAACAATTGTGAAACACAATTACTTGTAATGGAGAAAATGGTCTCTAATTCAACTTGGTTAAAAACTACCATTTTTTGTCATATACCTTATATGTAAATATAGTGCTTTTGCCTCGGACCGCGCCGGTCGCCTGTGGAACAAACGATTTTCTAATTGTTCATACTCCGGTAGCACTCATTTGTAACTTACTCCGGCGGAGCTACATTCTAAAGCATTCATACACCGACGGAGCTCAGGACTGATAATAACGCTCTGACAAAGCACATTCTTTTTTCACTAAATAAGTCAGTCATAGACATTCGGATAGAAATTAGCGTGCAAAAATCGGGCTAGTAATTAAGGAATTTTTACTAGCCCTCAACATATTTTAAGTTTTGATACTGTAACCATTTGTTTGGTCCCTGAAAGACAAACATGTTGGTAATGAAATATACAACGATACGGTAACCAGAAGATGCCATCAGTTTTTGCAGTATGTGCATACTGCATGGACAGTGGACTTATTGCACATAAAGCATGCTCAAAAATGACATAAGCAACCTGCTCAATGCATAGAGCTGTACGATGTTTTGTAAACAAAATAAAGAAATATGATGTGCACATGCATGTTAGGCTAGTAAAATGAATTTTTACAAGCCCTACAGAAAAAAAACTACTAGTGTTTTTGATGTCGGGCTAGTGCGAATTTCAACATGTGATAAGACCATAATTATTGTGAGTCATTGTAGTTACAGTTTTTGAATAATTAAGATTTATGTATTGTTGAGAGTACTTAGAATCAAAGTACTGAAAGTACTGTTGGAAGGAATTTTTGAATGATTTTAGGAGTTCAAAGTTACTACTTCGATATACATCATCATCTCTTTATCATTCATAATCAAATGTGCTTCAACTAGGAAGCACAGATTACCTATTAACAGAACCACACTAATCTTATAATGGACCAGCCTGGTTCGATTTTTGTGTATACAATGTAATTAGATTTTGGTAAATTATGCTAATGTCTAATAATACCACAATAATTAAATCAAGCCTGATATGTTATTTTGGGACACCAAAATTGTAGGAATGTAAAATATTCTCCCTGTCCTACCTGCTCTCTATGGATCAATCTTCATATTTTACACTACAAAGACACGTATGACGTCACACATCAAGATAAGGTGTGTAGAGAGAGTAAAAGTTCAGTTTACGGTCTAAGACAGAGTGCAGTAATCATATTTCTGAACAAAAAATTGTGTCATTGTAATTTCTATTGCCGTATATTAGCAAGAATACATTACTGCTTTGCCGTAACAGTGAAATTATGCCGATTTATAATGCTATTTAGAACTCAAATTACTAATTTTCAGTTCAATTCTACTTGGCTGAGTGTCAAAACTTTTGATTTTCTGAAATTTATTATGCGTTAATTTCAAGGTGTGGAGGCATTTTTTTCGAATTTTAAGGTGCGAGAAATCAGACGAACATAACGATTAATTTGTTGTGGTCTAATAAAAAAAATATGAATTTATGAAATTCGCTTCGCGCTGGCATTAAACCTCTACGGACACCCATCCAAAGATTAATCTAACATTTCGTTGCTTAACTTCGATAAATGTCAAGCGCTTTACGCTCTCAAAGTAAACCCCTGCTGTGATAACCGCTCGTTATGCGCAATAATACAAAAAACTTCTCTCCGTGCACAATTAGAATGTTGTTTGATTAATGTGTAAAAAAACATTAAATATCATAATTTAAAGTATTTGTTTAAATTACTTTTTTCAACTTATCTACTTTTAATAGTACACATATGTTTCTGCTGCACTATTTCTTGCTCGCATTGACACATTGATTTCTATTGAGTTGAAGGTGTTGTTCGTTCTTTTTCAAATTTCGCAGAGCGCTGGCATAGAAAGGAATTTTTTGAAAAAAATTCCTTCCAAAAATGAGTAATTTCCGTATTTCCGATTTGTTTGAGTATATGCATTCAGTTAAATAGGCTCGCCACAACATCGCCCAGTGTAGTCTGGATTACCTGCCTCTTACCACTATCGTTATCGGGTCAGGCAAATGGGAATCATGGCGGCCTCCTCAGTTACTACGTTTTCTTAATTTTGCATGATCATTTGCGGACGATAGTTACTTTAGTAGGAGTTCGGTACACATGTACTATATAAGACATTTGATTTCCATTTTTGGAAGGAATTCTTTTTCAAAGAATTCCTTTCTATGTCAGCGCTCTTGGAAATTTGAAAAAGAACGAACAACACCTTCAACTCAATAGAAATCAATGAGTCAATGCGATCAAGAAATAGTGCAGCAGAAAAATATGAGTTCTATCAAAAGTAGATAAGTTGAAAAAGTAGTTTCAACAAATACTTAAAATTATGATATTAAATGTTTTTTACACATGAATCAAACAACTTTCTAACTGTGAACGGAGAGAAGTTTTTTTGTATTATTGCGCAGTAGTATCTACCACACGCTTGTATATATATACAATTTTAACGAGCGTTTATCTCAGCAGGGGTTTACTTTGAGAGCGTAGTGCGCTGGACATTTATCAAAGTTAAGCAACGAAATGTACGGTTAGTCGTTGGATGGGTGTCCGTAGAAGTTTAGTGACAGCGCGAAGCGAGTTTCATTTATAAATGTTTTGTTGTTTTTTTAATAGACCGCAACAAATTAATCGTTATGTTCGTCTGATTTCTCGGACCTTAAAATCCAACAAAAAAAATGCGTCCGCACCTTGAAATGAACGCATCATAAATTTCGGAAAATCAGAAGTTTTCACACTAGACCAAGTAGAAATTGAACATAAAATTAGAAATTTGAGTTCTAAATAGCAGAATTAATCAGAAAATTTCACTGTTACGGTAAAGCAGTAATGTATTCTTGCTAACATACGGCATTAGAAATTACAATGACACAATCCATTGTTCAGAAATATGATAACTGCACTATGTCTTAGACCGTCAATTTAACATTTACTCACTCTTTACACCTTATCTTGATGTGTGACGTCATACGTGTCTTTGTAGTGTAAAATATGAAGATTGATCCATAGAGAGCAGATAGGACAGGGAGAAAAATTTACATTGAATTTCCTACAATTTTGATGTCCCAAAATAACATATTAGGCTTGATTTAATTCTTGTTGTATTATTAGACATTAGCATAATTTGCCAAAATCTAATTACATTGTATACACAAAAAGTGAACCGGGGTAATCTGTGCTTCGTAGTTTAAATATCAAGTATTAACAAAAGTAATACCAAAGACAAATGAAGTTATATTTCCATATGAACCGATGAAGGTGTAAACCTCTTCTACCCTACTTCCAACTAGTTTTAAATTAAATTGAATTTTCATCTAGTAATTGTTAACTTGCTTTATATTACCTAGAACTAATTATTACGTGATTACACTATAGTCTATAGATATATGGTTATATATTATATAAGAAAGTCCATACCTTTTCTGCTCTTTTTAACTTATGGTAAATAAATGCCTTAGAAACCGCACAAATTTATTCTTCGCTTTCGCTCACTTCTCAAAATTTAAAATATGGAAAAAGAATTTAATTGCTCTTTAGCTCCATTCTTTAGAACAAAATACATAGAACATGTGATCAATTTGTTGTGGCCTTAACTCAATGGCAACACATTGTTTAGGTTACATCGTGACCAGCAATTCCACCTATCACTGTTCCTGAAAAGACTCAATCTCTGGATTACTACTAGATGCAATTCAGTGACTGAACACTGCCGTATTACAATGATTTAGAATCAGTGGTAGGAGGAAGAATGACCGTAGAAATTATTTCATGGCATAGCTCCACGAAAGTATGCCCTGTCCATGAATCAAAACATACAACTTCTCGATCAGTAGCATAATATGCATGTAAAATGAAATATGAAACACATTCGATTATGAATGATCAAGAAATATGATGATGGATATCGAAATAGTAACTTTGAACTCCTAAAATCGTTCAAAAATTCCTTCCAACAGTACTTTCAGTACTTAGATTCAGATTACACGTATATTTAGCGGACGATTTTCAAAAACATGTCTCAAGTGAACACAATTCGGACGTGGATTAGCCTCGTAAGAATTTCGGATACTTTATTTTGCATAAATTAATTGAACCGAACAACTAAAAAGGGTATCCACTGCAAATCTTGTACAATGATCCTTTGATTTTAGTGAGAAACGCTCATTTGAAAACATAATTATCCAATATCTAATTCATTACATAGGGCTCGGCCATGATCATGGTTTGCCTGACGTACTTTGACCTGCCAAAGTACGACTGGGAACAGATAACGCCCAGTGTTGTATGTTAAGTAAAACCACCATCATTTAATCGTCTGAGCAAGTGCATGTGAACTTAAAACTTATATTTGATTTACGTTGAACGTAGAGTTGTTTATGAAATGCATGTACGTGAATTTTAAAACACCGAATGTAAAAAACTCACATTAAAGTAAAATATGGTGGCATATTTCTGCCACCGTACAAAAACTACATTACCACAGCAAAGTTCCGCTATTATAATCACGTTTGTTATTTCAAATTCATGCGATTTTTGACAATTACTAAGGCCCAAATGCTTAATTTGTGAACAAAAGGGTCTCTATAATAAGACCGCTTCGCTATTAAGACAATCCATTTTGCTGGTCTTAATAGCAGTACCTTACTGTAACAAGTTAATCAGGGTACATAACTAGATAACGACTAATTATAGTACATGTACACATACCAGTAGCCTGTTCAATTACCCTAAACGTTCCAAAACGTTCCGTAATGATACATTCGGAACTCCTCGGTCATTTGCTGCGAATAATCTCGGACATATTTAGACGCTATTTTGAAACTACCGGTGTTGAAGAAAACAAATATACGATCGTTTAGGCAATGAGTGATGTTTCGTTAAATTTCCATAAATTTCGAAACATCACTCAATGCCTTAACGATCGTATATTTATTTACTGGATTAGATTATTCGCAGCAAATGGCCGAGGATGTCCGAATGTATCGTTACGGAAAGTTTTGGGTAATTGAACGGGCTACAGTTTAGGTAAGCGCTTAGTGATTATCTAGTTACGTAACAGGTCAACCACAGAATTAACTTGTTAATTGTGTAGTTATCTGGTGGCAGAAATACTTCACCATAGCTCATGTATGAAGAGTGTACATATATATCGCTCGTTTAGCGCTAAACGGACGTAACTCACTCTTTTTATATTGGGCAACGACCGTTTTGCGCTAGACGCGAGTTATATAGATCTAAGTTACACCACGCACAAATTGCATGTAGTGTACCAAGGATGGATCGACTTTGTGATCCCCAAAATGTCAATGTATTTCCACAAATACAGGATTCAAAGTATACAAGTGTATATCCAATAATGATTCCGATCCATTTACTTCAGATATAGTGAACATTTTTAAACATACCCCTTGACCGTCCTACTGGAGCCGTACATGGGTTTCCATCTTAACGCCAGAGGTATGATGTTGCATATCATCATGTTTGACCGAATACTTATTAAGACATGTCCACAGGTATTATTATCCATATCAAAATGTACTCTCTTGATTATATCTAAGTTCTAACTAAACATAACAACCTAAATTGCTGTAGTCAGTCCATGATCTTTAATGTGGGGCCCTATTTTCATGAATCTACATTCACAAACATGTTTGATCGACCATCACGTTTCTTCACGTTTCATTATGTGAAAATAAAAAAGATCTAAATTATATGCGCTTTAAATACTGATTCCATGTACAATGTGCATGTTCAATCGACTTACAATTTTATACGATAGGCCTACCCACTTATCATTGAAAACTCTTTCAAAAAAGTGACTCCTAACAGTACCCATTTACATCTGGGTGGATTGGAACAATTGTAGGTTGCTCAGGGAAATCAGTAGGGATGTCAACAGGAGCTGAATTCACTATTCGGATATCCGGATCAGACATCCGAATAGATCCGAACGCTCGAATCATTATTTCAATATACGTCTGCTGATATGACGTAACCAGTTTTCGCGACCATTTTAATAATTAAGTGCACAGTTATTTTACTTTTTTAACTTGATTGTATCTTGTCGATATCGCGATTTGGCATAACAGAACAGGGACCGTATTATCAAGGGTCTTACGACTGAATTTAGTAGTAATTCCTTCTATATTGTTATGTTAAATTGTCGTAAGATTTTTGATAATATGCTGTCCAGAACCCTAGATATTCTTGAAAGAATATAAGTGTTTCATAAAGATAAAAAATGTGGACATAAGAATTATTTTGTAAGATTGTTCCCTATTGATAATATTGAAATTCAAACTTTATGAGCTTGTCAGGTATAATAACTTAATAATCGTATAATTATTTCAAAGAATTAATCAAAGATTTTTTAGAAAAGCATAAAACGTTTTTACGTGGAGAAGTTATTATGCAATTAACTAACATTCAATATCTAACTTTTTAAATACTCGGTCAGGGTCGGGATAAATACAGATAATAAGTAAAAACCTGTTTGACATAATCGGTAATAACAAATAAAACAATTATACCATTTCAGGGACATAGCACATGTATAGTGCGTACAAAATAACAAAACGTGTTTGGGTAAACATTAAAAATGAGACAATCCATTTCAGGGGTAGGCAGTTTTGGAAAATAAATTGTGTAAATCATTTTAACAAAATTAGCTTGGCGGATAAACCACCACCACTTGGTAAATCATGCTTGTAATGGTAGAACGCTTTTCCATTACACCAACAACTAAGCCAGTCGTTAAATATATCACAATTGTTTATGTTATTGTCATCCAGAACACCCCTCGTCGTGGATAAGTTCATTGTATTGTTATTATAAACAGTGCTTTGTTTTTTGTTCGAACTATATATATTTTCTTAAGTTATAATTGGTGTTTATAGTCTGCAGAGTATATTATGTGTTTTGTCATAGGTACGCTATCTAGATGTGTCTTTACCATGAAGACGTCAATAATGTCAATGCAAGTATACGACACATTATTATGACATGTCTCCAGCAGTGTTCTGGCGTTTTAAAGACAACTATAATATCTTATACCAAAATCCGGTGTGAAAATTTAATTCAAACACCGAATCGTAATTCGAACGTTCGGATACCCGGACTCCGGTTGACATCCATAGAAATTAGCAGTACCCCAAGTGGGTATACACCCTGGACCTCTCGATTCCTAACCACGTGTCTTACCACAGGACCACTGCTCCTTCTATAGCTTCAACAACGACGAACAACCAAGTGATGCATAAATATGGACTCTATACAAGCGGGTTGGTCCAGCCATTTCCGTAAACAGATATCCTGTAGAGCGCTGTCGAACAGGATCTCTAAGGTTCGCTAGGAGGGTCACGTCGAGATGACCTTTGCGTCGACCAATCAATGCGTAGCTTTCATCTAGACAAAACATTATTAATAGCATTTTGATTTTGTAATTTCCATTTTATTTTTAGACCGAGGTGTGCGAGCTAATTTGACGGTGCTGTTATTTACAGGCTGTGTGATTGGACGGCTCCAATTTAGAATTGAGTGACGTGCCATGAGTTAAAGTTTAAAGGTTAAGAATGTTTCTTGTGGATGGTCAATGTGGTGGACTCTTATGTAAAATGTCGAAGTAAAAATAAACTTTTACTGAGGATTTACATGCATTTGATATAGCCTTTTTCATAAGTGGGACTAATATTTACGTAAAGAAGTACATGTACATGTATTCTCAAGGCAATATCATGTCAAATTGTTTAGTAATTTAAAATTATAAAGAAACTTCCATATTTATGGCTCATGAACTTGAAAAGAGCTTTTCACCTCTATAGTATTTAATTTTATTGTTATAAGCGGTCCTCGTATGAACATTTTGTGTTTACATCAACCTGTGGGTATGACCCGTTTCCTCATACTAATTGTTCTATATATTTGATAAAACAATTGGTCAAAACAAATTACATAACAACACACACTCGCACACCAATGCTACTTACAGTTGTGGTCTAATATCGTAATAGGCATTGTTAATACTTACGGTCGACTTAATTCTTCATAATCGTATAATCCAGGGATTATAACCACTGATTTGAAGGATTAATTCTTGTATAACATTCATATAGGGTAAGACATAGACAATATTCGTCAATTTTGATGTTTGTGGGATTTTTATTTTAGCGAATTAGCCCGTTTGTTAGGCTCACGAATAGAAATAACAGTGCAAAGGGATGAACGCTATCACGTAATATGGGGGTGCATTATAGAGCGTCGCGGCACAAGCAGGCTGCTAAAGCGGGGTGGCCGCGTATAAGGGGTGAATGTTCGGAGTGGTTGGACTGTATATGTTTTCAAGAACCGTATAGAAATGTATATACAGTTCATTATGTATTGTATCTTATTTTAAGTTTCATTCTGTTCCAAAATTGACAAAAGTTAATAGCCTTCGTCCAAGAGGTTTCTCTGCTCTGGATCGTTCATGGAATTAATTTCTGAAATTTTCGGTGACATCACGTCACCTTCTTTAGCTGAAGCTACCATTGGTTTACAACAGTCTCCTCGTATCACGTGACCCTTCATCGGTCATGCGATCAAAATCAGTCAGCTGAAGGTGACGTGATGTCACCGAACATTTCAAGGTGAATAAATATTCGCTCTGAGTTGAAGGAAATCAACTCCAAGCTGATATCCTGTTTCTTAATTGCATTCTCCGTGTATTATGACGTAATTTTTACGTTTTAATATCCAAAGTCGATGTATATGTAAGGTTTTATATTAATTTATTATAAAACATATTTTATTGTCATTTCTGTGTTGAATGTTCATACAACTTCATTTATGTCCATGATAAAAAGAACTTGTTTCTTGGAAAGTTACTGTACTGCAGTCAGAACAGTTTCGATCTACTTTCACTTTGAAATGCAATAAAAAAAATAAGCATAATTAAGCATTATTGGAATTTAATTAAAACATTTTGCTCATTAGAGGTGTTTGAAAAATAATTTTATTTTTCTTTGCAGTCCAAAAAATGAGTTACTGTTGATAATGGGGCTTTAACACTAACTTGCTAGCATTTGGTCATTCATGGCTATTACCATACATTTTCTCAACCTGATTAAAACCCGGTTTAGGATTTTCCGCTCGCCTACTCGCTAATTTAGATCTGACTGTTTCGTTACGAGGGTCACGTTTAGGTGATTTTTTCTCATTACAATATTCATGACGTAATCATTATGTTTAGTACATGTAACTTGTTTACATCGTGTACGTCGCGCATTTAAGAAGAGCCATGTAACACAGCCTGTAACTAAATCACACCACAGTCAATTTTGCTCTCAAATCTTGGTCTAAAAATAGAAATTACAAAATCAAAATGCTATTAATAGTGTTTCTTCTAAATGAAAGCTACGTATTGATTGGCCGAAGCAAATGTCATCTCGACGTGACGCTCCTAGCGAACCTTAGAGATCCTGTACGACAGCGCTTTGCTGGATATCTGTTTACGGAAATTGGTTAACAACTTGTTTTCTCTGTTTATCAGCAGCAGTCGGTTCATCCAAACAGTTATTTTAACAAAGGTCTTAATAGCTGACTTTATCAACGTTTCATTTACGATTGCTATCTATAATATTACCAAGCTGTAATAAATTCTGTGATAATCTATGCCTTTTGTTTGCCTGTGATAATCTTAATTTTGATCTCTTATAGTCCCCTATTTTTACTTACTTTAATATTTCAAATGTTTTATGATAATTGGAAGTAAATTTAGTGTGTGCCTTGCAAGGACATGTATTCATTTATTTAAGGACCACAATGGAAACAAGGAAATTCATATTTCCTTTTTTGTGCTATCCTTAATAGATGAA
Source organism: Mactra quadrangularis (assembly GCA_025267735.1). Taxonomy (NCBI): domain Eukaryota; kingdom Metazoa; phylum Mollusca; class Bivalvia; order Venerida; family Mactridae; genus Mactra; species Mactra quadrangularis. Next base: position 37,426,829 of record CM046305.1, on the reverse strand, counting down.
AATATGTCCTAGTACAATGAATGTACTATAATACAGTATTATTTATATTCTTTGTTTTTACTGTTTTAATCATTCTTGTGCTATGTATGTTATTTTCATTTATTGAATAAACTCTGTCTGTCTGTCTGTCTGTCTGTCTGTCTGTCTGTCTGTCTGTCTGTCTGTCTGTCTGTCTGTCTGCCTGCCTGCCTGCCTGCCTGCCTGCCTGCCTGCCTGCCTGCCTGCCTGCCTGCCTGCCTGCCTGCCTGCCTGCCTGCCTGCCTGCCTGCCTGCCTGCCTGCCTGCCTGCCTGCCTGTCTGTCTGTCTGTCTGTCTGTCTGTCTGTCTGTCTGTCTGTCTGTCTGTCTGTCTGTCTGTCTGTCTGTCTGTCTGTCTGTCTGTCTGTCTGTCTGTCTGTCTGTCTGTCTGTCTGTCTGTCTGTCTGTCTGTCTGTCTGTCTGTCTGTCTGTCTGTCTGTCTGTCTGTCTGTCTGTCTGTCTGTCTGTCTGTCTGTCTGTCTGTCTGTCTGTCTGTCTGTCTGTCTGTCTGTCTGTCTGTCTGTCTGTCTGTCTGTCTGTCTGTCTGTCTGTCTGTCTGTCTGTCTGTCTGTCTGTCTGTCTGTCTGTCTGTCTGTCTGTCTGTCTGTCTGTCTGTCTGTCTGTCTGTCTGTCTGTCTGTCTGTCTGTCTGTCTGTCTGTCTGTCTGTCTGTCTGTCTGTCTGTCTGTCTGTCTGTCTGTCTGTCTGTCTGTCTGTCTGTCTGTCTGTCTGTCTGTCTATCTGTCTGTCTGTCTGTCTGTCTATCTATCTATCTATCTATCTATCTTCCTATCTAAACAAAATTCATTATAGCTAACCGTGATAACAGTTTACTTACGACAACCGGTTCACTTTAACTTCAGTCTTAACCTAGGTCTTCACAACTGACCTAAGTAAAATTGTTTAACTTCTATAATTATTCATAGGTTATTATCGTAAACTTGCGACATAATATTTGTTTTACTTACCGTTGAAATCCTGTATGAGTTACGTCTGCTTTCTTGTCAACAAGGTTTAAATTCCTGCGTTTATGTTTATATTCATTAAAGTGCAAAACTATACGTTTTATCGGCTGACACGGAACATGTAAACGCAATAAAACAAGCGTGACGTTTACGTTGTTAGTGTTTATTTAAATCAACGGGACTGACGTATGTGGGTTCCGTACCTGATTTCGTCTGATACCGGGTGTTTTTTATATACGACGTTTTTTTTTATTTCGAAGAAAAACAATGAAGAAAACAACAATAAAGAATGTGCCCTATTTCTTCTTATTATGAAACGTCAAGGATGATTGATATTAAAAGTGAATTAAGGTGTACAATGCCTATAATGTCACTTAAAATAATAAAAAAATGATTTTGAAAAGTATGGCACATTCTTTCAAAAGATGATATTTCATTCATTATTAAATGTTTATCATTTTTATGGATTAGATTTTTACATAACTCGCCATTGCAAAACTATTTGACAATAACTGTCACATGGAGAAGTTGATTATCTCCCTTTGGTATGAATTTAGAACAATCTTAAATATGTTCATAAAAAGGCCTGAGTTGAAATAGCTAAACAATCTGACGTAGTGAAAAGCTTAGAAAGACACTTTACATATGAGAGTACAGTAAAAACTCTGAATACCGGACTTGGTCCGGACTGAATAAAAAGTCCGATTTTCAGAGGATTCTGGTTTTTAGAGGTTTATACAGAATCACTAATTAAACATAGCTTTAGGTTTGGTGGGACATTTTCCTACATTAAATGGATGGTTCAGCTATATCTTAATTTATTTTTCATTTAAGTTTGGTCAATTTTGGTTTGGTAAGTATAAATTAACTGAGAAAATTGAAATAATAACTTTTCATGTACATGTTATCGATGGACTTTAAATGCATTCAAATAAATAATTAATAAATACGGATGCTATTCTCATTTTAAATGAATGCATATAAACACATAACAACAATATCCAATATCTTACTCAAAATAAAAAATATAGCCATTATTATTTCCTTACAATTAACAAACTTTGGAAATTTTTAATACAAGCACGTAGCCTCTTTATTTGTATAAAAACAATATTTGAAATTAATATATTTTCACGAATAATATCTGTACATCAATACATGTTTATACAAAACAAACATTAAAAGAATCCTAAACAATGACAGACAAGTGTTTTTCACACCTGTATTAATAAAATATATTTTATTAACAATTGACATCTACCTGGGATTAGGATTAACTAGCTTTTACAATACACAGAAACTTGACACTTGGTGTCCGGTTTTCAGAGGATTTTTATGCACATTTATCATTAGAAGCCATGGCAAAAAGTCCGGTATTCGGAATTTAGAGTTTCCGGTTTTCAGAGGATATTGTCACTGCATTTAATAGAGAAAAATAAGGGACTTTAAAAATCGTCCGGTTTTCAGAGGATTCCGGTTTTCAGAGGATTCCGGTTTTCAGAGGGTCCGGTTTTTAGAGTTGTATAATTATTTCTAGAAAATTAAGCAGCCATGCACGAAGCATGTTAATTTTTTTCAAGTTAGGGATTGCATACCTTAAACCTTAATATATTTTTAAAGTAATGGTAAAAAGCCGGTATGAAAAATATTAAATAATGAATTTTGTCAATATGTGTGAAGCTCTCTGTTTCATTAGATCACGGAGAGTTTCAGGTATGTTTTTAAACTTCTGTTCCATTGTCTTTCCGTATTTTAAACAATGTTATCGTGAATTTGCTTGTAAGCATTTATGCTTTAGTGTTAAATAAGGATACCAATATGTTTGGGTTTCGTCTTACTTAAGTCATTGCTTAAGATTCAAGAATGTCAATAACAATGACATGTACTTTGTACTTTAAAATATAGTACCCACCAAAAGTTAGTAGACATTTTCACTTTATAGGCCTTTTGAATAGCTTTTATTTAAAATTTGATAACTGTTTATTTTCAAATGCTATTTAGTTTTGTTTCACTTTTAGGTTATCATTACAATTATAACTGAGACTACAAAAATAGCATAAAAACTATGTTATATGGATAATAATTACAATCAACTTGGTTTCGGAGGCTTCAGGATGATAAATGCCGAATCTTATAGATGTAATGTATTCGTGAAATTTTTTTTCATTTTATTACAGACCATACTTAATTATATCAAAAATAATGATAGTGAATTTCTATTGTCTCCGAACTTTTGATGGGTACTGTATTATACATATATTTTATTGCTAAAACCAACCTGTTAATAATTAATTATTGAGCTAACTGGTGTGGCGTAATGAACGTATCCTATCTTTTAAATTAGCACTAGTTTAAGTTTATTTATTTAAGTCTCATCTATGTACAGCATGTATATAAAACTTATATATTATACAATATAAAAAAAGACATGTACATAGCCACTCTTAATAGAGTTATAAAAGACTATAAGCATTTTAAATAACTAAAACTATCACACATTTATACAATATAGTTATGTTCAATAAACATATTATAAAACAGATTAAAAATAAAAAGTAGCTAATCAATGCTATTCGCATGGTTAAATATTTATTTAAGAAAATACTTAAAAAAACTTGACAATAATTAATTTGGTGCACTAACGTGCATAATAAAAATTGGTTTAGAAAATCGATCATCATCTCTGATCAGATCAGAGATGATTTGAATAGCATTGATTATAGTTTATGATAATCAGTAAATTGACCGTATCTATATTTCCCAGACAGAAATTGTAGTATAAATTATGTTTATTCAATAACTATCCTATTTATTAACTGCAATTTATGTTAAACATAAATAATCTAAAGTGCTTAATTAGACGTCATTATGATCGCCCATTATGCGACAAATTATATTGACTGTTTTAGCATTTAGACAGTTACGGCTTTCCATATATACATGTATTTATTTATATAACCGTGGGCGCGTATCGAAACTGTTTCTTATCTTCGATATTGATAACAAAATTATAAAATACACGTCATCGTACTTTCGGTTACTTTTCAAAGTAAAACAATGATAATAAATTTACGTGGCAAAATAGTTCTACTGTCGCTTTTGTTCGCTCTTGCTTATTCACTATCATGCACTAAGACATTGTTTTCGATTGTTCAGTGATGACCACAACCATCTTGTTGACAACAACGATAATAATCTTGATAATTGATTCGTTTCTAATTGTAGTTGAACGTACAGCTACATTTGTTTATTTTGTATCGATGTTTCAGAATCTTTTGAAATACTATATGATTCTATTGCAATCTCCGTAAACAGATATCCTATAGGCCGCTGTCGTGCAGAATCTATTTACATCGCACAGGGGGACACGTCGAGATGACCTTTTTGTCGACCAATTAAAGTGTAGCTTTTATCTACATAAACTATAAATAGCATTTTGATTTCGTAATTTCTATTTTTGACCGAGCTATGTGACCAGTTTTGGCAGTAGTGTTTTTCGCTGGCTGTGATAGGATGGTTCGGTGCTAATTGTGTGACGTATACGATGAAAACAAACCACAGAGCACATTGATTTTGTCATAAATATTATAAATGCAACTTTGGTCAGCTGAACGTGAACCGTAATACGAATAGTCAGATGCAAAATAATAGGTTGCGCGAGCGGATACTTTTAATCGGGTTTTGATCAGATCGGATTTCGTTGGTGCCGGTTCTGGTCGCGTCTCCAGGGGTGCGTTCCAACCTTAATTCGACTGCTGGTGAGATCGTTTCAAGACAATTAACAGCAGTTAAATTAGTCTTCGAAAAAGATATAAATATTTTCATATTCGCGTCCGTACTACATACGATTACGAATTCAGCTTCGGGTGGTTTTATCCTTTCATGAAAATTTGACGCTAGTATCAAATTTACTTCTTAATAAGGTACATAGATAAGTTGCCGGCTTTCTGGATGGGTAGGTGAGAATTTATTATAGAAAAGGCCCAGGGAAACTATGCTAGGTGTGCTTGACGCCGTGGAATGCCATGCATTATTTGTTGATACGGCGTTAAAACTCAATACTAGCAAATAAAAACAAAAAACAAGAAGAAGTATTTATTTACAATACATGTATTTATCAAAATGTAGTCACATGAGTTTGCCAAAAACAACCAGTACTATAAATTTGACTGCTTCATACTATATCCTAAAATCATGAATTTATGTCCTATTGTTGAATAATAACTCTGAATATGTAGAACACGAAAAAAACTTTAACTTGTATTGTTGAAACGAGTTAAAGGCACCACTAGTATTTCTCGTTTGTTAGGGTTTCATCGGTAGCCCTTTCAATTACCCTAAACGTTCCAAAACGTTCTGTAACGATACATTCGGAACTCCTCGGTCATTCGCTGCGAATAATCTAATATAATAAACAAATATACGATCGTTAAGGCAATGAGTGATGTTTCAAAATTCATGGACTAAAAACGAAACACCACTCATTGCCTAAACGATCGAATATTTGTTTACGTCAACACCGGTAGTTTCAAAATAGCGTCTAAATATTTCCGAGATTATTCGCAGCGAATGGCCGAGGAGTTCCGAATGTATCGTTACGGAACGTTTAGGGTAATTGAACAGGCTACAGGTCTTATACAGTTATATATATGTCCCTGCAGGGCGGTGGTATAGATCAGGGATTCTAACATTCGAATGTCCCTTATTTCACCGATGGTATGCTGGGGTCAAATGCTAAGTCCCCGCGAGGATGCGAGTTATAAATGGCAAATGGTTGGTGCACTAATGAACCCCAAAATGATGTATGCAAAATTCTGCTAGACTCTTAGTCAAAGCCAAGTTAGTCACTGCGGGGAATGGGCTGCGGGTTAGAAATTAAAGGTGCATAAATAAACAAAATGTGATATAAACATATGCAGTACTCACCAAAAGTTAGGAGACAAAAGAAATTTACAACAATTCTTGAATTTTGATGATTATTTTTGTAGAATACTGTAATTATTTATAATACAATTAAGTATGTTTTGTGATAAAATGAAAACAGATTTCATGAATGTCACACATCTGTATGATTCAGCATCTGATAACCTAAAGTCTCCAAAACCATGTTTTTTGTACAATCATTTTTCATAACATAACTTTTATGCTATTTTTGTAGTTTCAATTATTATCATCATGATAAACAAAAATACAGCAAAACTAAAATTTACTTCAAGATAAACAGTCAACAAATTTTAGATAAAAGCTATTCAGAAAACTTACAAAGTGAAAATGTCTTGGAACATTTTGTGGGTACTGTAGTATACATGCACATACATACATACTCAGTCTACAAAAACGATCTTAGAAAATCAGATATCATTGGCGAACTATAGACTTGTTCAATAATTATATTGGTTTAAGTTCTTTCATTGTCTGACACGATGTATCAAGTTACTAGAGCTTACACGTAAAACTGTCTTACTTTTCGTGATTATTCAGCACAATTTTATGTGATTCAATTACATACATGTGGATCGAGAATTGTTGAAATGTTTTCTATTGGCACTCAATCAATTATTATGTAGTCGTAATTAGTTCGGTTATACTCGTCGCTTGTCGCTTTATGGTACAATTGTATTTTAAATAATCTTTTACCAATTGCAGTACGGATTTTTGAAACGGTGTTTTTGTACTGGTTTTAACGTGGTTTTAACATAATTTAGGTTATTTTACGGCGTCCAATACACCTAACTTAGTTTTCCTGGACCATTGTCTATTACCAGAACTCAAATACCCTTCAACAAGGCCGGAAAAGCTGTAAAATATAATAAAGATCCTGAATTTGCTAGTTTGCAGAATAATTTCAATTTGTTTGTGAATATTTTCCAAGAACTACTTGCCCGCGAGTTATTTGCCGGGCCTTATCACTTGATGTATTACTACGACATATCAGAGACATATTCTGCGTTGAAGTTCCCAGAGTTGTTCCGAACGAGTTTGGCTCAATATATTGATATGGAGAGTGGCGCACGATGGTTAGATTGGTAGATTTAAAAACAAACACATAAAATCTTGGTTTCAAATCCACCCTGGCCACATCAAACGTTTTTGTTATCATGTTTTCTATCATTTTACTTCAATGTAAAAACTCATGTATAATTTAGTACTTGGAAAAGCATTTATCTTTTAAAGGATTAAATTTACAACATTTGCTCAGAGACATAGATAACACGTTGTCTCCGGTAAGTGGTAGTTACAGTAGCCTGTTCAATAACCCTAAACGTTTCAAAACGTTCCGTAGCGATACATTCGGAACTCCTCGGCCATTCGCTGCGAATAATCTCGGACATATTTAGACGCTATTTTGAAACTACCGGTGTTGAAGTAAACAAATATACGATCGTTTAGGCAATGAGTGATGTTTCGTTTTTAGTCCATAAATTTTGAAACATCACCCATTGCCTTAACGATTGTATATTTGTGTATTAGATTAGATTGTTCGCAGCGAATGGCCGAGGAGTTCCGAATGTATCGTTACGGAACGTTTTGGAACGGTTTAGGGTAATTGAACAGCCCTGCGTTCAGTTACCGCGAACGTTACAGAACGTTCCGTAACGATACATTCGGAACTCCTAAGAAATGCGCTGTGAATAGTCTCGGATAAATTTAGACGCTATTTTGAAATACCAGTGTTGAAGTAAACAAATATATGATCGTTTAGGCAATGAGTGATGTTTCGTTTTTAGTCCATAACTTTTTAAACATCAGTCATTGCCTTAACGATTGTATATTTGTGTATTAGATTAGATTATTCTTAGCGAATGGCCGAGGAGTTCCGAATGTATCGTTACGGAACGTTTTGGAACGTTTAGGGTAATTGAACAGGCTACACTTGTATACTTATATATCTATGTAAACATCCGAATATGTTTTGAGTACTAGGCTAATATTTAACGCCTACATTGCAAATACCAATGAAATCAATTATTTTGTCATTTTATGTATGATGTAAATGGATAGTTATACTATAGAACTATTTTGTAAAACTCGTTCAAAATATCAATGATTTAAATATTCACATCAAGGCCAGCAGTATCCTTGTTCAAACCTAGTGTAATTATTCCGATTTGAACTACATAATTATCATGTATATTGCATTTTTATGGTGACATAGTTCTGCCACCAGATAACTATATACAGTCAATGCGCATTATCTCGACTACGCTTGAGTCGACATTTCGTTGTCTCGAATGAAAATCTAAAGTCCCGATTTTTCCCCTTCTTTATCTATATGAAAAATTCATGTTTATATCGATTTTTTTCTCTCGACTTTTTCCTTATCTCGATCATAAATTTCGGACCAAAACGTTTGTTTCACTCTATAATCATAAATGTTTACCTCGACTAGTCAAAGATGTCATCGGCAATCTGACGAGGTGCGCCAATCAATTAGCGATCCCATTGTGAAACTGATTCATATGGGTCAATTTTAATCAACATGTCAATTAACAATAGTAAATTAACAAGTTAATCAAGTTGTTATGTAGTAACGTAACTAGTTAATCACTTACTTCTTCTATACCAGCAGCGTGTTCAGTAACGACTGTTAGCTAACGTTACGGTTATGGGAAAACTCAATCCGAAGACAACTCAACCCGTGGATAACTGAACTCAAAGTTGTTACAACTCAACGCGCTAGTTGGGGATTTAGTTGTCTCGGATTGAGTTGTCTTTAAATTAAGTTGTTCTGACCCTAACGTTACGGAACTACTTCCATAATTATACATGTACATGTTTAGCCGACTGTACAATCTGCACTAGGGCTGCTGCGAGTATCCGAGTACTTGGATATTCGCGATCTCGACCAGAAAATCGAGTACGAATATTCGTCACGTCCGAAATCGTCGGATCGCGATCTATTTTAGGAGAAAAATGAAAGATCATTTTCAGCTTAACTACTTCTGAAAACAAGCCGCACTACTCATGAAAACTTCAATTTGTGTCTAAATTTCGATTAAAACACATTTAAAAAACATGTTATCACTAAAATTTCCATAAAAAGTCTGGTAATAGAAATGTTTACAGTACATAGTTTTCCATATAGTAAAAGCATCTGTAATTACAATGTATTCACTTATTTTTGTTATTACAAGAATTCCTGTATGCTTCTCCATTAACAAGTGATTCGTGGTTCGATTCGTGAATCGCTACACATGAATCGTGGTTCGGATCGGATCGCCTTTAGCTCGACGATCCACAGCCTTAATCTGTGCGATAAACCCTGATCATTAAAATCACCTTTAAGAAGATGACCTACCACAGTACTCATTTACACCTGGGTGGAGTAAAACAACAAGGAAATAAGCAGTGCCTCTAGTTCGGTTCAAACTCGTGACCTCTCGATGCCTAAGCGCGTGTCGTACATCTGGACCGCTGCTTCTAAATGTATAACTAGTTTGTTACGTGATTATCTGATGGCAGTAATGTACCACCATACATTTTGTATATTACAATAAATTCTGATGAACAATTGATTTATTATATTGCTACATAACATGATAATTACTTAATTAACCAGCTAATTAGATACCTAACTAGTTAACCACTTAAAACTAGGCTTGTAAAAAACGGCAAAGAAAATAAAAATTTGGCAGTTGTAGGCCCTAACTTGCATTTTTCCTGATATGGTTTGTTATACTTAGAAAAAAGAAACTAGTTACGCATATATCTGCTTTAATACTTAATTAACTTGTTCGTTATGTTGTTATTTGGTCGACATAAATATGCATCCATAGTGCAGGTTTCATCAGTTGACAAATTTGGATGTTTGAACCTTCCGCTCTACTTATAAACCTTAAAACATGACCATTAATTAAGGGTGGGCGTGGTCTGGAAGTTACGACGTTGGACTGGTAATTTTTAGATAGCCATCGCAGCATGGGTTCAAATCACACCAAAACCCGGGTCGATAGCGCAGTTGGTAGCGCGCCGGGATTTGGAATCTCGTGCCTGAGGGGGTGCGGGTTCGAATCCCACCCGGGGAGGTTATACCCTTCCATGAAAATTTGACAACAATGTCGATTTTCCTCCATTGATTAGATAATATGGAGAAGTTTCCGGCCTTGTGGAAGGGTAGGTGAGTACTGGTTATAGACAATGGTCCAGGAAAGCTAGGTTAGGTGCGCTGGACGTCGTAAAATGACCTAAATTGTGTTGACACGACGTTAACTCCAATAAATAAATAAAATAAATCAAATCACACAAAAACGTTAACCAACATCGTTGTTTTCTTGAGTAAAAAGCTTTATCCTACAAGCTCGGTACTGGGGATCAGAGTATGGACTCGAAAGTGATTAATCTATGTAGAAAAAAACATGCTTCCAAATCGAGCGAATTTAACTAGTATTGTCCGTTTTATCTCAACTGTCAAAGCTTGAATAATTTCACGGTGACTGAATGCATTGTTTTTGTACTGGCGGCCTAATTGTTATTAAATATATCTTTACTAAAACATACAATTTGGCATAAGCATCTTTACTCAATCATAGTACACACTTTTGGTAACTCATGAATGTATCATGACGGTAATTTTAACAAACGCATTCACCGTGAAATTATTCATGTTTTGACAGTTGAGAAAAAACGAACAATATACATTATGATCTATATTAAGCTAAACAAATCTAAGCGTAGCTAAGCTAAACTAAACTAGACTAAATTTATGAAATCGGAAAAATGAATACCCATAATCCAACAGTCATTCTCAGTAGAGCTCAGTGGTGTTAGTCATAGAGTTCTACTGTATCTATAGTTCTGTGAAAAATAAGTTGATTATTGACTAGCTATTGTTCTCATGAAGGAATCGTCCGGATTGTTGAACCATGTATTCCTTTCTTTAATATACATGAGCGGACTTGCTATATAAATGTAAACCTACGTCTCTAGGACTCATTTTACATTGCTTATATTTACCTACCGTTCTTATTTAAATTTGATTTTTAAATCTACTTTTAATATTCGCTATACTCAATTAGTCGGATAGTTAGAAATATTTTTTGTATAGTTTACACTCAGTATTAAATGTTCAAAGGATTTACTTTTTGTATTTGAAAATTTGTACAAGGTAACTATTGAATATTTTTATTTAGAATTTAACTTAGTTAATTTTTTTTATATCATATTGAATTGTACATCCGGGTTTTTAAATCCGGGTTTTTAATGTAATCATATTGGAAATACATGTTTTCATGTGACAATTCGAGGGCTAAACGAAACACTATCGTAACTCCCTTTATTTTCAAAAGGAGTTTCATTAGTGTTTCGTTCAGCCCTCGAATTATGTTATGGGTTGTTTAGGACAGCTTGAGACAAAACGAAACGATATTAAATTTAAAATTCTCATGTTATCCTATAAACGAGCTATAAGCCATTGATTTTTTCATAATGATACGTGTATACTATTTTTACTATACCTTTAATATACATGTATCTTTTTGCCGTTGACATTTTTTTTGTTCCATCTTTTCTGTTGGATTTAGCAGAGACTTAGATACCGTGTCTCTGGATTTAACACCGTGTCAACACAAATTTAACACCAGTAGCGTGTTCAGTTACTGCAAACGTTACAGAACGTTACATAACGATACATTCGGAACTCCTCGGCCATTCGCTAAGAATAATCTAATCTAATACACAAATACGCGATCGTTAAGGCAATGAGTGATGTTTCAAATTTTACGTACTAAACACGAAACATCACTCAATGCCTACACGATCATATATTTGTTTACTTCTTCACCGGTAGTTTCAAAATAGCGTCTAAATATGTCCGAGATTATTCGCAGCGAATGGCCGAGGAGTTCCGAATGTATCGTTATGTAACGTTCTGTAACGTTCGCGGTAACTGAACACGCTACAGAAAAAACAGAACCGTCATCATCAGTGCTCTGGGTGTATCTCACATGTACAGGCTAGGAAATCGAGTTGGTATGGAAACCAGTAAAAGTTTCTGTGGTCTTTTAAGTTAGGGCTTCTTTGGATGACATATTCGAAATTTGTTTTTTTTATTTTCAGCATTTAGAGAGGAGCTTGATAACTTATATATAAATCTTTGATAAACGTCTTTGAAGAAACATGGAGGACGAAAAAATCACAGAAAGGGAAAATATTGGAGAGTACAATGGAAGTGAAAATAAAAATGTTTACATTTTGTCAGGAGCATTCACTGCAATATTTACTGCCTATCTTGCCATTCAAAATTTACAAAGCAGTCTAAATCAGGAAGCCGGTCTTGGACTGATTTCTCTATCCTGTATGTATGCTTGTATCATTTTGTCCGGGATACTGGCACCAGCTATCATTAACGCCTTTGGTGAAAAGAAGATCTTAATAGTTTCATTTGTGTGTCACGTGATCTACACAGGAACTAATTTTTATCCAACATTCGCGACATTAATTCCGTCATCTGTGTTATTAGGCCTTACAGCTGGACCAATGTGGACCTCACAAAGTGTCTACCTCTCTGAAATGGCGTATTCATACGCGCTCAATTGTGCCAAAGATGGTCATTCCATATTAAGTAGATTTAATGGTATTTTCTTTGCTATGTTCGAAACAACTCAAATTACCGGTAACCTGATCTCGTCTCTGGTTCTACAACAAGGGACCTACAACAGTTCGTCTGAAAACGAGACTGTAAAATTCTGTGGTAAAGATGACTGTCCAATGAACGTGAATTCTACAACAAGAATTGATGAACCAGATCGTCATGTTGTATACATTTTACTGGGAATATTTCTCGCTTGTGACTGCGTAGGAGTATTTCTGACTGCAGTTTTCTTACCTCCTTTGAAGAAATCTTCACAGAAGCAGACGACCAATATTCTACGTTCTCTGATGTCATGTGGCAAGGCACTTGGTGACCTCAACCTGCTGTTGTTGGTTCCACTTACTATGTTTATGGCCATGGAGCAAGCTATTTTATGGACAGATTACACTAAGGTAAAGATATCTAGGTTCCTGTTTTCACACATACTAAAAAGCTTCTAATAATCTTACATGATTTTTTAGCAAACGTATTTTTACCTGATTACATTTGTGAGTCACTAACAAACAGCAGTGCATCATTTAATGGTAATAATAATTATACAATGTATAATGATAATGAAAATGATGATGAAAATGATGATAATAATGATGATGATAATGATAATAACGATGATGACAATAATAATGATAATAATTATGACAATGATGATAATGATAATAATAATAATAATAATAATAATAATAATAATAATAATAATAATAATAATGATGATAATGCTGATGATAATGGTAATGGTTTTGTTAATGAGAATGATAATGATGATGATAATAATAATAATAATAATAAATAATAATGATAATAATAATAATTTTCTTCTCTTGCAGGCTTTTATAAGTTGTCCAATTGGAATACAGAAGATTGGTTTCGTCATGGCAACATATGGAGCATCTACAACAGTGTTTGCACTATTATTTAGTCGTCTTTCAAAATACACAGGGAGATATATATTATTCTTTATTGCTGGTGTTGTCAATCTTGGTACTTTTATAACATTATATTTATGGGTACCATCTTCAAAAGACATTGTCTATATATTTATTCTGCCATTATTATGGGGATTGTCAGAAGGTATATGGCAGACACAATCTAATGGTGAGTATATGTACAAGTTTTACACCTGGGTTTGTGGTCAAGTTGGCCATGGTCAGGATTAAAAATGTAGTTTATCAAAGGGATTGCTGATTCAAGCCTAAACTGTATGGTTATAAAATTTTGACAATTATACCCTTTCATAAAAATTTGACAATTGTGTTGGTTTGGCCAGGGAACTAGGGGACCCAAGCCCTTAGGATGCTCCTGAAATAAAGCTATTTATAAGGGCTTCATATTTACAAACTTGTCTATAAATGGCTATGCACACGGTTACCCGTTTAAATAAGATTGCAAATACATTTATGTATAGAATATATAAATTTATATGCAAAACAGAAGTATTAATAGCCTATTTACTGTTTAAACAAGTTTGCATCTTGCGCTTTTTTTGAAGCAATAATTTTAGAAATGTCCAAGAATCTAGACAACAAAGTGTTGTGAGGGTGATTCAATGCTCTAATGAGATTGTGTATAACACACTGGCAGTGCATGTGTTTGACTTGACAAGTCTCGTAGGATAGGATTGTTCAGTACAGATGAATAGCATACATTATCAATATACAAATGTACTTTAGTATTATGAAAGGATACAGGCTTTATTTCTATATTCTTTATTTTCAGCACTGGTTGCATTACTATTTGCAGACAAGAAGGGACCTGCCTTTGCTAATTATCACACATGGAAAGCAGTTGGTTTCACTATAACATTTGTGTATGGAAACTTCTTATGTGTATCAACGAAACTCTTCATAGCTATAAGTCTGTTAATTGTATCAATGACTCTGTATGCTATTGTAGAAATAAGAGTGAAAAGACAGAAAGAATCAAATCCAGATTTAAGTTTATCATAAATTAGTACATTTACATAAATTATCATTGTCAAGTATTTTGGTTAATAATGGTCCAAGGGAGGTAACAAATGAATGCATTCTGAACAATACAATATGCCTATAGCTATTACTTCCCTTTGACCATATTTATTTTGAGTCATTTCTTAACATCGTTTTTCTTGCTCAATGGTTCTTGAGTAGAAACTTTGATTGTATTGTTAGTTGAACATGGAAAAAAGACTTGAATACTACTCTGATGATTATATAAAGGTGGTCAGCATGGTTCCCATCTATGAAGGGTCTTTGATAAGGACCGTACGCGTACTGCCCATATGTTGATTTTACAATCTTGTTTAAGCCCATTAAATTCTTCAGATACTTTTGTTAAGTTTAGATACTGTATAGTCCTGCTATGTAGACAACATTGGTCATTACAAAATCATGCAATTTTTGAGGAATTGTAAGCTCCAAAAAGCTTAATTTAAATAATGAGAACAAGAGCTGTCAGAGGGGACAGCATGCTCGACTAAGTAAGTAAATATTTGTCACAGGAGATGTGGTTGATGATAAGGAACATACAAATTTAAAGTTTGGAACTATAACCTTGACAAATTTTTAGTAATAAAAATAAAATAAATTCTTTAAAATTTTAAGTTTCAAGGGGGGGTAATTCTGAAACAAATGTATTTGGAGTTAAGAACCTTGTCACATGAGATGTGGTTGATAATAAGGAACATATATTTAAAAGTTTAAAGTTGATACCTTAAGAAATAAAAAAGTTACAGTAAAAAATATTTTACTGCACAAAAACTTGGACGCGGACGCAGATGCGGACGCCAGGGCGAGTAGGAGAGCTTTCCATTTACAAAGTCGAGCTAAAAATGTACCAATAAAATGACTTTTCCATTATCAGGGCCATCAATTTTGATGTTCCTTATTGTGGAAGTTTACTGTCTCTATCATTCACGAAGTCATGAATATAGGTTTTTAACAATTAAGGCCTGTCATTCATTAATTATGTGAATTTCTGAGCAAAAAATCTGGGTCGGTAGTGCAGTTGGTTGTGTGCCTGGATTTAGAATCTAGTGTTCAAAAAAAAGTACAGCAGAAATAATAATAATAAAGTCTTTATTTATAGAGGCAAGGCAGTTAGGCAAAGCCCAATCTTCCCTGTTATTAAATAGTTGCTTTGAAATTGAGGCATTAATCCTCTTGATGTGCCATGTCTTTTTTCTGCCTCACTGTTCATTTCTGATATGAGTGCCAGAATAATTATTTATATTTATGTTATTAATATAGCTAACAAATCTTTTATTATATATTGTTAATGAAGTTATATGATACAGACCCTGTTATTCTTTCAAGGGCATTTTTATTGGCCAGATGAGTGCTATTGTCCCTGTAACAGATTTCGGCCCAATTTTTAGTTTAATTGAGCAGGTTTTGCATTACTGACTTTGTGCAATGAATCGACAGGACAAATAACATAGATAATTTAATTAGATACTGTAATTTTCCTTAATTATGTACCGGAGAATCCCGCCAGGGGAGGTTATACCTTTGCATGAAAATTAAGGGTAGGCGAGTACTGGTAATAGACAAGGGTCCAGGAAAGCTAGGTTAGGTGCGCTGGACGCTGTAAAATAACCTAAAATATGTGTTGACATGGTGTTAAATCCAGTATAGATAAAAGAAAATACTGAACAAAAGGTAGTGAAACTTAAGAACGTACTCCAGGCTCAAAATTCAGTTTTTTTCTTGAGTGATAATTTTTTAATAGCATAATTATAAATAAGAATTAAATCAAACTGTAGCTCAGATAATTAGGTTTTTAAAACTGAATCAAATATAATGATTTTTTTTTAAAGTTTGACTTTTTTATACTTGCTAAATAATTTCTTGAGATGAAAACTATATTTGAGCATGGAGTTGGATCTCAAGTGTTTTATGTATTTTTTTTGGTTGAGACTTGTTTATCAGATATATTTGTGTACAGTACGATCTCATCATTGTTTTTATATAATGTATACAGTGCCCACCAAAAGTTACGAGACAAAACTATTTACTATATTTTTTTTAATTTCAATGACTGATTTTTTTGTAGAACTATTAACATTAATATATTAAGTATGGTTTGTAAATTTTTTTTTAAAAATTCTTTTTTGCTCTAAACCCACAATTTATTAGTTTTAGCAACTGACATTCCAAAGCTTCAAAACCATGACCAATTCATTTTTTTTCTGTAACATAGTTGTTCAGCTATTCATGTAGCACCAACTATAAATAAAACTGTGACATAAATGTAAAGGAAAACTAAAAAGCATTTTTAAAATAAATGGACATAACATTTTTTGATAAAAAACTATTGAGTGAAAATGTCTCCACACTTTGGTGGGTACTGTATTTTATTTTCATTACATAGTGTAACACCATTTTGAACCTAGTCATCTACATATAGTTGTAATCTTTCACTGACATTTAAATTATGAAATTTAAGCAGGGTATGTAATGCATATTGTGATAATTAATCAAGACTGGTTATTACTTTACATTATATATGTATGCTGTAAAATTTTTGTTTTGTTTTTGTTGGGTTTAAAGCCGTAGCAACATTGTAAAGGTCATATAATGGCAGTCAGTCAACCTATTCACTTTTCCTGGAAAGGCTCAATCTCTGGATTTAGCTGTTAACCAACTACTAAGCGCATACTTTCGTGGGTGACTGACAACTGCCCTACATAATTAAGAATGATTGGTAGAAGGGAGAAAGGCCGTAGCAATGATTTCATGACCAAGCTCAATGACTTTGAGCTTATATTAGAAGAGACTTAGGAATGTTCAATACTAGTTTCTATATAATTAAAGTTTTATGAGTTCATTTAATAAGGATGAACCCAAATTGACCAGTTCTACTGGAGTGGGTGAACCCTTTCAACTGATTTATAAATATTTTCTTGGCAGCTCTGAGAACTGAGTACTCACAAATTTCAGTCAATATTTTATCATTTCCTATGAGCTCAAAGTTGATTATATCTCTTTAGGAGTAAAGGTTGCCGGTGCAGCTAGCTCAGTTGGTAGCACACAAGTCTACTGACTAAGGGGGTCATGGGTTTGATTCCAAAGTGGGGCATACTTTAGTGGAGCTTGGTCATGAAAAAATTCTAGTCTTTCTCCCTCCTACCACTAATTCTAAATCATGTAGAGTAGTTCTGTCATTGATGGAAGTATGCTTCTTGTAACTGGTTAACAGCTATATCTAGAGATTTAGCTATTGAAGAAACAGTGAGTAAGTTGACTGACTGCCGTGATATGACCTTTATGTGTTGCTGCGGCATTAAACTAGACCAAAGGTTGTCTGATGTGATGTCAGGAAGCTAAAACCCCATGATGCTTTGAAATTGGGCACCCCTGAGTTCTACATACAGAATACGTTCTACAATTTTGACCGAACAAATTTTATTATGTATGGTCACCCAGTTACACATATCCCGGTGTAACAGGCCAGTTTTCCCCCAGTCAGTTTTTTCCTCCAGAGAAAAACCAGGCCAGCCCAGTTCTTCTTTGGGGGAAATAACTGACTAGTCAGTTTCTTCCCCAGGAGAAAAACTGGGCGGGGGTAAAAACTGACTATTACACTGGGTTTAATGCAAAACGGTTGTAACTCACTCTTTTCTTAAATTGAGTTACTACTGTTTTGTGCTGAACCTGGGATATATGACATATTAGATAGTTTAGTGTATTTATGTTGTTATATATTATCATATTCTATAGAAGAAACACTGTGATATTTGACAGATATTGTAAAGATATATCAGGGACATGTATTGTTAAATTTCATTCAACTATTATTGGCAAAATACATAAACCCTGCTGATTTAAATACTCAATATTTGTTTTATAATCCCCCAACATAGTTACTGATAGCTATCTTTATCAATAGTGAGTACTGGAGTACTGTAGTGAGTAATTAAATCAGCAGGGTTAATGTATGCACTACTGGCAGTTGAATAAATTTAAACAATAGAGCTGTGGGTATATGTATTTTTGCCAGTCTCCATCACCGCGAGTACAATAAGTATTGATATATGGATGCCAAGAGTGTTTACAGCATTATTTGTGTACATATACATGTACATAAATGAACTTATTAAATCAGGCAAATTTGTCTCAACGCTCTGCCCTTTTACAGTAAAAACAAGATAGTTTATTTTCATAAGGCAAAGTTTGATTTTTTACAACGGTCAAAAAAAGAATAATTTCATAGCGACTTCTCTAGTTCATGCTTGTTGTCCAATAATCATAATATTCCGATAACTACTTAATTTTTCATTGTCCATCATTTTAATATCATGATAACATTTGACCGATAAACACATGTGGACTGATTGTTTGTCATATTTTGTCTTGTTTGTTCACAATACTTGTATATATTTATTGAAATAAAACAATATTTAGTTTTAGTATGCTGATATCTATCATTTATAATACAATGACTATCTCCGCATTTAAAGCCACTATATGAAGATATATTCATTAACAGTAAGCTTAAAAACGGTTTTACATTATGAAGTTATCATAATAAAACATGCATTAAAGACACAATTAACAGTTCAAACCATTCTGCTTTCTAAACTTGAGTATGACAGTGTCAAATTCTTATAAAAGTAGGGTACTTTTATAAGAGCAAACTATAATAAGACAACCGGATTTTTCTTTCGGTTTCGATCTACTATCCCTTCGAAATACAATAAAAACATAAACATATCTAAGCAATATTTGCATTTATTAAAATAAAATCTTATTCATTAGAGATGCTTGAAGTAGATAAATGTTTATTTTCTTTGCAGTAAAAAACAGTGTTACTTTTGATATAGGGGCTTTAACTGTACCTTATCTTGGTAAACAATTAACTTCCTCTATAAAGATCACCTTCGTTATTGCCAAGTCATATACATAATACAAGATTTTTCATGGATAATTAAATATATACACAAACTACAAATGAATTCTTAACAGATTTATTTATCATAAAAATAATTACAATTTAATACATTTTACATCATATTCTACAAAATGCTGTGGTACACTCAAAACAACAGTGCAATCATAACATGAACTTAAAAATAAGGATAAAATGCCAACTCATGAAAACAATAAGATTGGCTTTGAGTGTGATTCATACAAATGTGGAGCAGGATATCCAATGATTACCTGTCCAGCATATTTTAACCATATATGGTTGAATAAAAACTAACTTCTTTGTCAGCTATCCTTAATCATCAATATGATTCTAAGATTTTTAACTTTTACCAGAGCTAGGGCACCTTATAGTGTCCCATTTTAACGTTATATTAAGACAGTCAGCTCGCCTCATCAAGCTTTCCTGGACTTTTGTCTATAACCAGTACTTACATACCCTTCCACAAGGTCGACAACTTCTCAATATACCTTATAAAAATCCCATTACTTTATGATTTTCATGAAAAGGTATAACCAGCCCAAGTGAGGCTTGGACCAGCAGCCAATAGGGACACTAGATTTAAAATCCTGTGCCACAGACCCGGACCCAGTAGACCAAACAACCAAACACTTCAAATTGCTCTCAGTAAAATAGGCTGTTATTATGTTTCACCCAGGGTTCCATTAGTCTGGTTTCTTTCAAATAATATAACTAGTTCACAATGGTTAGTGTAAGGAAATAGATCTACAGGAACAGCTTTGACAGGATAAAATCTTTCACCTTTTAATCGCTTAGATGTTGGCCTAACCAAACTGAAAATATAAATGTATTAAAATATTAATTTATTACAACTTTAACATCATTGGATAGGTTGACATTTACAACCTCAGTAGTAATTTAATACATATTTATAGTAGAATAGCCTCTGGAGCCCCACTATTCTCTTAACACTCAAACTAAAAATTAATGGTAGAGCAATCTACAGTTTAATGAAAATGGATGGGAATTTCTGTGTTAAATCTGTTATATACATGTAGATAAACAAAAGCAATGCGCTCGATAACAGTGCGCTTAACTATTCGGAATGTTCATGTAAACAACAGCAACAATAAGTCAAAATTCATGCTAGAGTTATGCAACTTGGTATTTGACCTCCAATGGTTACACGATAGACATGTTTAAGTTTCAAGTCAATCCCATCAGTAGTTTCAGAGATAAAAATATTGCACCTAAAGACTTAACCAAGAAGTGGTATGCCGATACCAATGCCACTGCCGAAACACAATTGAGTAGGATAGCCCCACTATTTTCCAAATAGTCTTGCTAAAAGTGGCCAAAAGCTAATTTAATGAAACAGGCATTAAACGTATAGACTTGGTGAGAGACAAGTACACATAACTTACTCTATAAAGTTATTCAATGCACCATTTACATTACATGATACATAGACCAACTTGTTGATACTTCTACAGTTTCTTATGGCAACCACTACACTTGAATCTGCAAATATAACAAATAAATACACAGGGATCAGCTATCATTTTGATATCTTTGTTGATCATTGGTTTATGGTCTGAGGACCACACCCAATTAGCTATCAATAGATGATATTAGGTACTCTTTTTTATTGGATTAATGCCGTAGCAACATATTGTCATATCATGGTGGTCAGCCAACCTATTCACCATCCAGGATAGTCTAAACTTCTGGATTTAGCTGTTATTCTATTCTGGATTTAACAAGTTATAAGGGCATACTTCCATCAGTGACACACAACTGAATTACATGATTTAAAAGCAGTTATAGAAGGAAGAATGGCTGAAGATTTTTTTTACCAAATCAAACCCATGACCACTCTATCAGTAGACTTGTGAGCTACCAACTAAGCTAGCTGAGCAGGCATACTCAGTACTTTAAATACAATATATCGGGATTTACAGACAGCACTAATGAGGTACAAACAAAGCATTTTTACACATTATTGCTGAAAATCATACAATTATTAATACAGATCATTGTAAAGGTAATATTTTGTTCGTACAGTAAATAAGCTATTCATATAACCATCCAATGGAACTGGAATACACACTTTTAAGTTCTTTGCCGCAACTTCCATTTTTTTGTCACGAAATTGGCTCAAAGAAAAAAAAGCCAGGGCTAGCCCTGAGATTATAACAAAAAGTTATAGTTTGTTTTGTTGGGCTTAACCCCATAGCAACACATTGCATAGGTCATATAATGGCAGTCAGTTCTACTCACTCCTCCTGGAAAGGCTAAATCTCTGGATTTAGCTGTTAACCAACTACTAAGCTTATAATTTTGTCAGTGACTGACAATTGCCCTACATAATTAAGAATCATTGGTAGGAGGGAAAATGATCGTAGAAATAATTTCATAACCAATCTCCATGAAAAAGTATGCCCTGCCCAGGAATCCAACCCACGACCCCTCTATCAGTAGACTTGCCTGCTACCAATGAGCTAGCCGGGTGGCGTAACAGTTATCATAAATTATCATTAATAGATAAATAAAGGGGCAGTAACTTACGTAAACCTCCTCTAGGTGGATCAACTATAGCAACAACATCAGTAGAACCATATAATGATTTAGTTATATCTTTCATAACATCTTCAGCTTTAGAACAATGATATGTGACGTTTGTTACATCTGGAAATATAGACATACATACATATAGAACAATGGCGCTTTTCACAAAATAAACTTACAGTGAAAATCTTTGTAAGCCAAAAGCAAGAAACATACATAGTAAGCTCAATTTTTGGCCTATCAATTCCAAATATTATTGATTTTGTAGAATGTTGTATACATTTCGAATATTAAATCATAATTATGTTTATTATCCTTCTGACTTTTAAATGCAAATTGATGAAATTGATTTACGATAATTATTTTCATAAGAATTTTTGTAAAAAGGTGTACAGAACTATAACCAGTACCAATCTCCGTAAACAGAGATCCTGTTCTACTCGCGTTGTCCTACTGGATCTCTACTTAGTCAATGCAAGGTCACGTCGAGATGAACTTTGTGTCGACCAATCAATGCGTAGCTTTCATCTAGACGAAAACACTATTAATCACATTTTGATTTCGTAATTTCTATTTTTAGACCAAGATTTGCGTGCAAATTAAACAGCGGTATTATTCACAGTCTGCGATTGGGTGGCTCATTTCAAATTGCGTGACGTAGACGATGTAAACAAGTTACGTATCATAACAATTTCGTCATGAATATTATGATGAGAAAAGGTCACCTGAACGTGACCCTCGTTAGGAAAAGGCCAGATCTAAATTAGCGAGTAGGCGAGCGGTAAAATTTTAGATCGGGTTTTAATCAGATTGAACCAGTACTCATGTACCCTTCAACAAGGCCAGCAACTTTTCCATTATTGTTAAATTTTTGTGAAATGGTATAACTACCCCAGATGGGATTTGAACCTGTATCCCCTTTGGTGAACTAGATTAGAAATTCCGACGCCCTACAAACTGTGCTACTGACCCAGTTCAAGAGAAACATGTACAGAGAACATGGTTATAATATCACAAATACAAAGTTTATTAACAAACTCAATGTAAGTTTCCATATAAGGCCACAACAAATTGATCATATGTTCTATGGATTCACTCGCACCTTAATACAAAAAAATATTTTTATTTCCTCGCTTGCTCATAAAAATTTGGTCAAACCGCTATATAAAGCAACTGAATTAAGATTTTTTAAAAAAAATTTTCTTTGCTCACTCGCTCCATTTTTTTTCTAGAAAAATCCGTAGAACACATGATCAACTTGTTGTGGCCTAAAATCATCTAGACAATCTCAAAATAATTCTAAAATGATGATAAGCAATGTTAGCCATCTTATTCTTCATTAAAATCTTAAATGCTGTTTTCAGAATGTTTTAGGGATGGAATTCCACCTCATTTTCCTCCCCACAAAAAGTATATATTTTCCCCTTAGCTGCAGCAAAATTCCCTGTTTTTGAATTGTGTACAGTTGTTGAATCCCTGACTCAAATTTCAAATCTAGGGAACTGTCTCTGCATCACAGTCACAGTCTATGTGTGGTTTCAATGACTCAAATTTTCAGGTCAATACAGTTAGCTATAGAAAAGAACGGCCTTGGTTGTTTTTAATCATAATTGAATGAAATAAAAACATGAATGAAATAAAACACTTACTATTTAATGTAGCATTTATTTTAGCATCGTCTATGGCTTGTGAACACATTTCAATACCAATTACTTTATCTACATTCTATAAATATAACAAAAAATATTGAATTTCCTATTCCAATTACTTTATTTACATTCTATAAACATAAAAAATCATTAAATAACTGTGTGTTATTTACTCTGTAAAAGGCAAATTTACAGCACAATACTGAATAACCTGTGATATAAAACTGAAAACAGTACAAAAACCCATTTTAGGGCAAATAACACATTTTTCTGACAATTTTTAAGTCCCAAACACAGGGAAAAGTTCGCCTCGGGACCATATACTTTCCTCAATCTAACCATTCAGTCCGTAAACTTGCATATTGCCCTCAAGACCATGTTTTATTTGTTAAATAATAACTTTATGTATCCTAGCAACAACAATAACTTACCTTAGCAACAATTAAACCAATAGTACCAGTACCACAACAAACATCTAAAACTGTAGAGTCATGTGACACTGTTGACCAATCAGAAACAGTCTTACATAAGTATCCTAGCAACAACTATAACTTACCTTAGCAACAGTTAAACCAATAGTACCAGTACCACAACAAACATCTAAAACTGTAGAGTCATGTGACACTGTGGACCAATCAGAAACAGTCTTATATAAAACTTCTGCCGCTGCTGTATTTACTGCAAAATAGAAGTGAACATTAATTTTATTTTTTTAACATTTAATGTCACTATTTGAAAAACCCACTCCCTTATCATTCTTCTAAATTTCTTTGGTCTTGGCTCTGTTCCTAACATACACACACTTGGGTACAAAAGACTAGTATTAATAGTATAATATACTAGTATTGAGAATCCTACTAGACTCTGGGAACGAGAATGATCTATAGTGATCACTAGATTATAATTCAATGAAATTTGGTGTTCTAGTAGAACAGAAGTATTTCAAACTAATGGTGGCTGTTATAAACTGCTACTTTTGAAATCGGATGCGCGCGTGGAAACTTTTCTTACGAACGGTACCACTTCTCCCTAACTCAGTTGGAGGGAGAAGTCACTTCTCCCTAAAATTTTACCCTAGGATGAGCCCTGTATTCTATAAAAATCTCACAATTTAACATAAGTGAAATATTCTACAGTTATAATAAGATGGTTCAAGCTAGTGAAAATAGACCTATCATGTAATGTGATGAAGTTTCCCCCACAGGGTGTTTGTCAAGAAAGTGGGTGCTGAGAAAATGAGCAAACAAAATGTTTCATCAAAGGGCCATAACTTGGCATTACATAACCATATTATTATCATATGATATACCGAATTTGTATAGCTCTCCTTTCATATTGAGTATATGTTCAAATGATACAGACCAACCCACAAGCTGACTTTTATATACCCCTAAACAGAGTTTTTGAGGGTATAAATACAGTCAGAGTATATCTGCAAATTTAACATAAAATACCTGAATCTAAAATCTGTACTAACCTTGAAAAAATGCACTTGGTGAAATCTGAAATTTCATATCTGACAAACTTTCTGTAATATGCTGAAATAATCATAATGTATGACTTTGAATAGGAATGATAGTCTATAATAGTAATAACCAGTCACTACAAAACTTAAAACAGTATATTACTGGACAGTGTGCCATGTGAAGATCTATCAATTAAGATTTAAAATCAATAAATCCAACTAATCTACTCTCATTGGATTGAGCTACAAATTGCATTTATAAAATAACATAATTCAAAACATTTTAATCAAAAGATAATATTTGTTTGTTTCTGTGTAATCTAAGTTTTTATCATCTCCAGTGCAGTATATTATCAAAAATCTTACGATAATATAGCTATACAATATAGCGTGAATTATGAGTGACTATGTAACATCATGAGTGCAAATGTGTCCCTAATTTACACTTTAGCTCTTCACTTTTTAAACAAGTATATTTAATCATAGTCATTATATAGCGTAATAAAACTAAATACAGTCCAACCTGTGAACAACGGCCCGCCAAGGGAAAAGAGAAAAGTGGCCTTTGTTCACAGGTGGCCTTTGTTTCGGAGGGAGGAACGAACGGGCCATGTTTGGTCAGACATGAGTGACAGAGTTCATAATTAACATGAATTAATAATCAGCTTGATAATAACTAATAAAATCGTATTTGAGATGGTTTCTTTACGAAAAATACGGAAAGCATCGGATTACGGGTTTTAGCTTAACTTAAACAAAAATGGCGGCCTGCTTTCGAAATCGCCTTTATACGAAAGACTGTCTTCAAACAATCGTCTGGCCGTTGTTCCCAGTTCACAAACTGGCCGTAGGGATGGTTTTGACTGGCCGCTGGTCGCAGTCGACAGATGGCCGTTATTCACGGCCGTTTTAAGAGCGTTTTCGGTCGGGGGGGAAATTGGAATGGCCGCTGTCCACAGGTGCCCGCTATTAGGAGGTGGCCGTTAGCACAAGTTGGACTGTACTATGATACGATACCCTTCAAGTCATTGAACAAAATCCTGGGTTAAGGATAAACTGATACACAGTTACAAAAGCAAAAAAGAAACAAAGAGTCACATAAACAAATTTCAAAACCAACACTTATTACTTTATCAACATAAAGTTCAAATTAATATGCAAATGGGAGAAAGTTAAAAGTTTAGAAAATACTGAAAATCTACTTTCAAAATACTGAAAGAGACAGATTTCGCATAAAATACATAGAGAAATTTATTCTCAAAATACTGAAATCTGTAATAATATGGAAAACTATCACCCATGTTGGCATAAATAAGCTTTAATTATAGTAAATCTAGTTGTGGTACACATAATCATTTTTTTTTCAAAATTTCATTCATCCAAGAACTTTTGGAGGATACTGTTGACTAAAGTGACTTACATTATCTCCAAATAACAGTTTGTACGGTTCTGTACACGAGCCTGTCATCCTATAAAATAATGATAATATGAATATTTAATCATTTCTATCAATATATAGTAGTACTCAGGTGTGTAAGTGAAATAATTGTGCAAAATGTGATAAAAGCACCAAATTTGGCATGGAGGTACTTTGAGTCATACTGATCAATATTAGCCCAGGAGACAATCATGAGGGGCCTTGTATCTTGCCTAAATGGGGCCCCAAAAGGGGCACATAAATAGGCACATAGTTTTAAAATTATCATCTCAGTAAAAATTTAAGATGGTTATTAAAATATATGTATTATGATTTTATATGCCTAAGAAAGTATATTGTACACTCAAAAATAGCTTTTTGTCAGTTTATTTGCAGTTGAGGCCCGGCATCTGCTTTGAACTTGTCATAAGGCCCTAAATTATGCATAATGTAATAATATAATTGAATAAATGGTAAATATTTTATTTGAAATCATACAAATACATCATACTTTCTCAAAATAAGCCTTCAATAATTAATTTATGTAGATACACCAGAATCAGCATGCGGTACCATTGTATGAAACACATGAGGCCCCGAATGGGTTTATGTTTGAACTCGAAATAAATTAATACCAAGTAAGCCAATATACACTTTATTCAATTTAAACTGATAAATAAACTTACTATTTAAGATACGTACATTCAAAATGACGATTTTAAATAATAATACTTATTTCTAAATGTTGAGGCCCTTACTGGGGTAATTTCATAACGTGAAGCTTGGATAATTATAAAAAAGGTCTAACCATTTTTTTATTATTGAAACTTATGATGTCATTACAAGTGTGTTACATTTCAACACTTCATATAACAATTTGGTAAGGTTAAACGGTACCCAATTAATCATAATTGAACATGGATGATTATTATATTCATTACCGTTTTAGGCCTGTATTACGAGAGACTATACGACCTGTTTTCGTCCTAAATTTAACAAAATCATATTTCTGTTATGTATTGAGAGTTTTGATAATACGAGGGGTGATCCAGAAGTAATGAGACAAACGCCATAAATCCCAAACCGATCGTGGAATAAACTTGAAAATTACAACAGTTGTGTAAAAAGTAGTTTTCTATACGGGTGTGAAAAATCATGCATATGCGTTTTCTAAATCTCGAGCTATACTTTCCTGATCTATGTAGGGTAACGTATCCCGCCGCAGGCCACAGATATTTGACGTCAACGACGTCTTAATAAAGTTTAATAGCCTTTACTTACATAGTGTCACTCTTTCTCAAAGGAGTTGCATTGGCTGGGATACACCGTTCATGTCTATGTATCAACTGGCTGAGCATATCATTGAACCAGTCTGAGTCCAGTGATGACATAAAAAATGCACAAGTTCTTCGTACACAGTCAAATTGAGAGACAAAATTTCTGCTGTAAATGTTTCGAAAGCAAGGAAGCGGGCACCTGCTTTGATTTAGAACTTATGCTAGCGCTAATAAAATCCAATATGGCGGACGTACTTGTAAAATTCAATCTACGAAATTCGTTTTCTAATAAAAAAATCATGTTGGCTTACATTATGTTATTTATTTTAAACTTGTCTCATTTGAATACTTTAATTGAATCAGAACTTGAAATTTACTGCATACCTTTTTAGTACTGCACGGGAGAGTAGGGCACCTTGCATATAAAAAACACAATGAACATGTGCATACCAACTGCTCTAGATACCCAGGCCTTTATCGGCAGAGGTGACTGAATGGACTGCATTTTCTTTTCTAGTTCGTCTGCTAATTCGCAAATAGTCATCAGCCTATTATCGTTAATGACGTCGGATGCGCGCTTTACATTACAAATTTGTCTACTCTCAGACTTTCTTTCTGGTTTATTTTTATCATCTAGAACTTCCTCACCATCTTCAAACCTCCTAAACCGGCGGTTGACAAGTACCCTGCTTACAGGCATTTTCACCGATGTTAGATTCAACATGTCCACAGTTTTTTTTGGCGTTTCGCCTAT
This sequence comes from Mactra quadrangularis, assembly GCA_025267735.1. Taxonomy (NCBI): domain Eukaryota; kingdom Metazoa; phylum Mollusca; class Bivalvia; order Venerida; family Mactridae; genus Mactra; species Mactra quadrangularis. The sequence continues at coordinate 37,398,267 of CM046305.1, read as the reverse complement.
TTTGTAAAATATTGAATAACTGTGGGTTGCGCCATTTTGTCTGATTTTGCCATATTTTCTTCTTCCGTAGGTTAAGTTTTTATAGTGTGGAACGCAAACGTTTGCACCGATGTCAATCAAAATTTAACTGTCAACAATATACACTTTTGACGTCACGTCGTATGTGTTTCATTCGTTTTGGCGTACTATTTGATAAAAACTGTTACTGAAAGAGACCGTAGTGATAATTGAGAAATGACGCTATAATGGCGTGCGGCGATATACCGAACCATGACCAACATAAAGCTATATATTTTTTTCAATATTAGAAGAAACAGTATAATATTTGGTGAGTTAATAGATAATTAAAAATTGTGACGCATAGTTATAATTTTATAATTTTATTACACGAACTTTGAAAGTTATAGACGTTGTCTCATTACTTCTGGATCAACCCTCGTATAACATCCTATAGGCACCCACGCCTTAGATACATTTCAAGTTCTAAAAAAGTATGTGATCATGTTTTAATACAAGTCTAATATCACCATTTTACAAAATAAAATAGTCCAGTAAGAGACTATGCATTACACCGACATCATACCATTGAAGCTCGGAGTAAAAATGAAACAAATATGTACATTTGTATACTGTGTTTGATGTACAAACTACATGTAATTTTAAACAGACTTTATCATTGATAAATATCTTACAATAAAACAATTAGTATATTAGATATTATAGAGAGAACAATTTAAGAGGCCCTTCTTATATACATGTATCAAATATAACCATCCCCAAAAGCACGACATTTCTTCATAAAGATTGGTAAAATTGATTTGACTATTCAACTAAACATGGTAAAAATTATAGCATTTTGTAGTATAGATTCCATCTTTTCAAATGCTCACTGACTGGCTATTATCACTAATCATAGGTACTAGTACACTTTTCTGTATTTATCAATCTACTTGACCAAACTTTCACTTCATTTGGTAGGAAGTCAATGTGGCAAAGGGAATGACATAACCAGGAAAGGTGCCGTTTTACAGCTGAGTAGATTGAAGAAAAGCAGACACATGGCTTGCATAAAGAAATAAACATTGACCCTGAATGGGTTACAATCTTAGACTTTTCTTTCTCTAAGCGAGTGTAAGAGATTAAGAGCATTGTGTGAAATCATGTTAAGCGAACTTACCGTACATAATTATTTTTGTAAACCTTATAAAATAAAAGAAATATTCACAAGTTTTATCTTTGCTCAAAATTATCTTTAGTAGAAGAATTACATCTAGGATTACATCTCTCGGCATAAAAATGGGAGTATAACTTCATTTGAAGACGAGTTTTTAAATATTTTAATTTTATTTATTGTAATACTGTTATGGAAATGTCTGTCATAGTCAAATTGTATGATCACTGCCACAGCTAAATCGTCAGTCGACTTTTATACATTCATACATAACATACGTCTACAATAAATGATTCTATTAAAAGTATGATAATGTGGAGTACGTCCATACACTGGTCACCTTGTCTATCAAGCGGGTTATACATTATTTAGCTTTCATAGACTGTCAAGCTTGTCAAGAATCCATAAAATGAATAACCCCAGTGAAATCAACAATATGAATTACAAGAATAGTGAACATGTGTTCAAGATCTGTCGGAAACCTTTTTTATGCTTACTCTTCCCTACTGAGTACCATGATATCAAATCTAAAGGAAGTTACTTAGTAACACTGGTGGTTTATCCAGTCTATATGTTTCTTAAATCTCAGTCATTAGCATTTGTCACATGGTATGTCCAACTTGAGTAATACTACATGGTATATATTATCAAATTATGGTTGTTTGTTATCGCCTTTGCAATATATATTATTACATATTAAAACATGCATGACTTGGTTTGATAGATGCTAAAATTAGCTTTTGGAAACTGTGGTTGCGTTCATAATAAAAGAGCAAAAGATGAAAAATCAAACGAAACTAATTAACATCAAAATAAGGGCCTTTTAGTAGATTTTCCTTTAACCCTTTACAAGGAAAGATAAGTGCAAAAAGTGGCAAATTTTCACCTCAGAGATAGGGCTATTTCAATATACGATTTTCATGATTAATTGACGGACAGCAATGCAACTTGGCCAATTTATTTCATACTTGGTTGTCTGAAAGTAGAAGCCAAAATTCGATTCAGGAGTAAATGGGTTGGTCAGTAAAATGTTAAAGGCCTTATCATTTTTACCCAAATCAAGTTGATAAATTACATTATATATATTTCAAATATAACTAAAACTAAAGTTAAACTCCATTAATTCCATAGCAGAACAATATACATGTATGTTATGTATCATACATGTTTCACTGTTGTGAGTACGTTAGCTCAAGTGGGACCACTTCTATTTTCTCCGCGCAGGGTCTCTTTGTTCATCGTTGCAAGTAATTGATGCTTTTGCTTAGTAATTAGATTTAAAATGTGATTGGATTTTGGTTTTTATTTTTGGACATGTTTTTTTCATTTTTCATATTCAAATTTTCCAAGAGGGGCCTCTCAATAGATTAATACAAACATGCTTGATAGATCTCATTAATTTTTTGAAGAAGCAAAATGAAATAAACAAATAAAAACTTAATTATCGTATTATAATGTGCTTTATTTGATGAATGTTACTGATGTTTAGATAAATCTTTGTCTCCAGTCCTATTAACACTAGAATCCTATATAACCAATACAGAAAATCATATACACGTATTCAAAATTTATATAAATTCCCCCTTGTTTTGGCCTCATGAGATCATACTTTGTTTTGCGAATTATTTTTTAAAAAAAGAACATTATAGCTAACCACACAAAATTACCCATTCAAAATACTTTAAGTAATAAATTAAAACAAAACGAGAACAGTAATTTCACTGGTCATTTATAGTTTTTTTGTGTTTAGTTTTCTTAAAAACCCTTACCTGGACCTCAATTACAATTCATTGTATCATGTTAAATTTGAAAAAGTTTCTGACATGATTGTACTCATCATGAGTGAAGAAAATTTATTTTATTTATTTGATAGATAAATATAAACACTAAACTATGCACTGCTTATACTTGTGATGGGTGACCCCTTTCATGGCCCCACAATTTTGTTAGTAGGGCCTCTCATGGTTGTCTCCTTGGGGTTTTCTGAGGTGCATCACTCAAAATGATATGAAGAATAAAAAGTTTCATCATTATGTTATTTAAACTGTGCCTAATAGATTAAATGTTACTGATACAATTTCTGAATTCTATGTAATCAGTACAGCAAATTAGATATTCAATATTTTTTCATAAGTTTCCCCTTGTTTTGGCCTCTTTTGATCATACTTGGTTTTGCAATTTATTTAAATGAAAAGACACAACATCTAGCCACACAAAATTACCCATTCAAAATGCTTTAAAAATGTGAAAAAATAAAAATAAAAACTGTACTGGTTGTTAGTGGTCTTTTACTATTTGTTGACCATAAAATCCCTTTATGGGGCCTCAATAACGATTATAGTTATCATGTTAAATATTCAAAAACATCAACTGACATATTTGTTCTCATCTTGAGCAAAAGAAATTTAATACATTTAGTTGATATATAAGTTAAGGATTTTTACACAGTACTATGCAATAATATCAATTGTTACGGGTAACCCCCTTTAGGGCCCCATATTTTTGTTCACAGGGCCTCTCATGGTTGTCTCCTGGCTTTTTTCTGAAGTTCACACCTTAAAGTTGATTTCCTGAAAGTTTGGTGCTTTTATCACAATTTGCACAATTCGACCATATTTTGTCCCTTACACACCTGAGTATAGGTATTAATAACATTCTTAGCCTTAACCAACTAGCCTGAAGACATGGCAAGTGAAAATATATTGTGGCTAGAGAAAAAATAAAATAAATCTGTGAGCTAATGCTCACTAGTGATACCCCCGCTGTGAGAAATATGACTATCATAATGTAACTTTCATTTAACAAAATCTAAAAATATGCGACAAACAGGAAGTAGATGAGCAAGGAGCATGAAATCGCTTTACACTACATGGGACTATGGGATGAAGCAATATGCAAAGTATTAGGCTGCTGCATGTTATAGTTGCTGAGAAAACTGTGACGGAAATTTTGTAACGGACGCACGCACGCACACACGCACGGACAAGGGTAAAACAGTATACCCCCTCTTCTTCGAAGCGGGGGTATAAATACTTATTTCATACATCAGACAACCGGACAAATGAAATAAATCTGGCTAGTGTTAGGGAAAATTTAAGGTGAAGACTGGTATAAATAAAATACATAATATTTTTAAATGAGAATTTCTACAACATAAACACCAAAAAAATATTTAATAAGTCAAGCTCAACAAAAGTATGTTTTGTCCTGCAATTGTCAAGGGAGATAATATTTCATGGAAAAGTCTAATTTGTGGCACTTTTTTCATTCACATCACAGCAATCATTCTCTCTTTCCATAGATTGGCTTAAGTCTCTAAACACTAATAAAATTTGAGCATATAGGTCTAGCACTGTTCAAGGGAGATAATAAATTTTATTTTATACTGGGTTTAACACCTTGTTATAGTCCATCAGAATTAACCTGAGCTTGAACTACCTAATTATAATAATTACACACTTCACTTACATTAAATCATGAGTTTCCATGTGCGTGTATACGGTTATACATGTGTTTATAACAACCGATGTGACTATAAATCAATTTATTAAAAGTGGCATGTTATTGAATTTTTATTCTAGGACACGATTAGTTTTTTGGAAACAAGTAAGTCAGCAATATCATGGCACAGTTTCAAAGTATTTATTCTTATGAAAACATCATTAATTGTTCAGTATGTGTATTTTGCCGAAGGCTTCCAATAAAGCGCGATTTACAAATGAAGACAAAAATAGACTGTAAATACTGGGTTTAATATATTCTTGCACAAAGGTCAAGCTCAGGTTAATTCTGTTGGACTATAAAACAATTTAAGGTTATTTTAGCCAGCACACCTGACCTAGCTTTCCTGGACCCTTGTCTTTAACCAGTACTCACCTACCCTTCTACAAGGCTGACAACTCCTCCATATTTATACTTTACTAATAGAGGAAAAATGATGTTACTGTCAAATTTTCATGGAAGGGTGTAACCACCCCGGGGGGGGGGGGGTGATTCCAACCCGTACCCCCTTCAGAAAACTAAATTTGAAATCTCAACACTCTACTAACAATGCTGCAGACCTGGGTTGAGAAAATTGATACACAGAGATAAAATTTGCAGGTACTTACTTATCTGTTGTAGTTCTAAATAAACAGCTTGTTATACCACACTCCTTGCCTTCACCAGTAGTAAAATATTCCTTAATGTTTTCCATCTCACCATCTACTGTCTCCTACAAGTTAAATATAACATCATTACTAGCAACATTATCATTATCATCATTATCATAATCACCATCATAATCATCATCATCATTATAATTATCATCATCATAATCATCATCAACAGCATCATTATCATCACTTTCATTATCATCATCAGTTTTTCATTTATTGTACATCAAGTTTTCTTGATTTAATTTGATATATTGTTTTTTACTGTACATGTATGTGGGCTAGAGTCTTCCACTGTTTAAACTGATATCTGAATACAGAAAACTTGCCTAACTCTTGAAGCTTTCACAAAAATCCAAAAATTGTGCCAGTTCTATACGTTTTGCCAATACCCTGGCAACCTTCTATTTCTATTCAAAATAGGACAACCACTTGTTGCTGTAGTGCCCTGGTTTTCCAGGGTGTTTTCAAAAATTATGAAACTGCTATTGGAGATGTGATGCACAGCAAAAAGTATACACTTTTCTGCTTAGCCTTCTGTAGGTATAATGGTAATTTAACGTGAATCAAAAGAATTAAAGCTCTTTAAAACTTTGAGTTGAGGCAGATTTTTCACTGTGTTCTTCTTCAATCAGTCGCAATATGTTATCATATTTTACATGGTATAGCCCCCAGATTTTGGGATAAATAATTGAGTAATATACATTGCCCACTAAAAGTTTGAAGACAAAGAGAATTTACTTAACAGTTTTAATGAAATGATAGATTAGTTGTTGTAGAACTACTACAATGTACTTACAATATATTTAGTATAGCTGGTAATAAAAGACAAACAAATTTTATGAATGCATCACATTTATAAAATTAACCATCTGGCATATTAAAGCCTCCAATACCATGTTAAATGTGGTTCTTTTTAAAATTTATTTTTCAAACTTATGTAGCCTTAAGCATAAATAGAACTATAACAAAAATATAAAGCAAAACTCAAAGGCATTGTGTATGAAACTGCAGGGCTCAACGTTAAAGGTCGTCCTATTGCTCCTGAAGACCCATATTTGGGTTTGGGTAACCTGTTACTGCTATTGTAGATATGGTTTGGGCAACTTAAAAAATAGCCGGCTGTCCATTCAGGCAACCTTGTTTAAAAATTAATGTCAATCCCTGAATAGTCATCAAATTTTTTATAAAAGCTATAGTATGCATACAAAGTAGAACTGTCTCCAAACTTTTGGTGGTCACTGTATTTTTTAGATTCCTGTACCAGGGCTTTTTCAGGGGGTTTTGGGAAAAAGGCCCCTGCCCAAATTGGGAATTTTTAAAGCTGTAAATAGTCCAACTGGGGGTAAGAATATCGACTAATCAACCCAATTGGGAAATTTCTTTCTTATTTTTGTCTGCATTTAATCTTTATATGCTTTGCTTTGGTGTCTCTTAAAGTGTTGCAGTGCTCTTAAAGAGTTTGTTCTGACAGTTCAGTAAGGCATTCAATGCAAAATTTCATGTATTTATTATTTTTACATGAAATCTTGTGGTTTCTTTTTTAAAGGCAAAAGACATCCTGTTCAGAGGGAATTATTTAACAAGATTTGGAATTTTTTTCTTAAAATTGGAAAAAATGGTCGTTTTTTGGCATTGGGAATGGGGCCCGTATTCGGCCCCGTGAGATAGGCTGAAAAAACCCTGTGTTCAAATATACCTGTGATAAATCTTGTGGATGAAAATCAATCATTATCATACAATGATCCAGTCTACTAATTCTAACAGTTAATTGTCTCCAGTTACCAACATGTGTCTCAGGATTATATGCTGTATATAATGATGTTAATACATAACTCTGAAATCCCTGAAATAATAACATGTGTCTCAGAATTATATGCTGTATATATGATGTTAATACATAACTCTGAAATCTCTGAAATAATAGTAACATGTAGACAAGTGTATAAAGCGTGGGGTTGCAGAATTCCGACGCCCAACTTGTCCATCTTGTACACTCATGTCTGTGGACAAGTCAATATTTCTATACCACTTGTTTGTGGACAAGTCATATATTTTAGCTAAAATTGTAACATAGCAAAAATTAATAATGAGGATGTCTCAATGCTTCAAAATGAATCTTTTTATCAATTATTAATCATTACTTACATGTATATAGTTTATGTCACAGTTTTTAATTTAGTTTTGAGTATTGAACATCTGGGCATTTTGATCTGAGGGCAAGTTGATTTTTAGATTTTACTAGAAAAACTTGGAATTCCACATCACTAAAGCTATTTTTGATGTTGTACGACATGACAGAACAATAATGAAAAATTATCTCTGAAATCTCAGGGTTAAAAGCATGATTATGTAATACTGTATAAAGCTATATATAATGACAACACATTTGTTAACTTTTTTTGGGTTGGATTAAACACTGTCAACACAAACTATGGTAAATTTAGAACAGCCATCTTAACTTATCAAGTTTTCAAAAATCGTTGCGTACAACCAGTACACACCTACACTTCCACCAGCCTAGGTGATCTTCCAACCAGCAATCACTTTGGGATGCTAGATTCAAATCTCTGGGCATAGCCTACTATACTTTTAAACTTAACATGTAACATATTTTATCTTAATAAACCAAGCATCCAATACATAGATAGTCAAGTAACTTCCTGTAGAGATTATTTTGCTGGAATCAATTTTTCACTTGCTATGGGCTTCAGGCTATTAAGTGAGGCAGTCATCTTTTTAACCCAGAAGCCCAAAGCCATGAATGAGTGACAATCAATGTTGGCTAGTGAAAATACCTTTTTCAAATAGTCAGACTAGTCGATAATTTGGCCAATTCATATGTAACATAATAAGTAAATCAAGCAAGTGCTCAAGAAAAAAATTAAGACTAGGAATAGTTGAGAAAATGATGATAAACCTTAAGAATAGAATGTAAATTTATACCTTGACAGCAGATTTCATTCTATCTGGTAGAAAACTGATATCATCCGGTGAACCAACACATATTGTACCTTGAGCATAGGTACCGTATCTAAATCCAACAATGCTTTTACCATCTAAGTCTGGTCCAATAGTAAACTCACATTTATTTCTGTATCCATCAATAACGGGCTGTAAATATAACATTGTAAAATAATATACAGTGTGGGCATGGCCCAGTGGTTACGACATTGGTCTGGTTATCATTGTATAGCCAGCTCTGCATAGGTTTGAATCCCATCCATCTACCACCTTGTTTCCTTGAGCATAACATTGTAATATGATATAATGTGTGGGCCTGGCCAAGTGGTTACGGCATAGGACTTGTAATCATTGGATAGCCAGTTGGTTAGAGTTCCATACAAAACCTACCCAGTTGTTTTCTTAAGCAAGAAACTTTATCCTACTAGCTCAGTACTGAGGGACCAGGAAGTGGACTCAAAAGTGATTAATCTAAGTTGAGAGAACTTATTTCACAATTGAGCTAGAATAATTAGTACAAACTAAACTACAGTTTTCACAGATATAAAGACATTTTCAATTTGTAGACCTACTGAATATGTTTTATAAGAAATTTGATGACCATTTATTTTGAAATTATGCTTTTAGTTCTTTTTGTTATGGATCTCTTTATAGAGTCTACAAAAGTACCATTTTAATATAAGTTTATTGGACACTGAGTCTGACTTAATGTAAATGTTGGTCAGACCTTTGCACATTTTATTGGCAAAGACCAGCAGACCAACATCTTTGATATCTGGGATAGGAGAAAGGAAATGAGTATAAGCGTTTTAAGTAAAACAATATGAGTATGAGTTTTTAAAATATAGCAATGTGACATCTAAAAATCTGGCCTACAGAATCATTTTTATCACTTTTAACAATATTGATGAAATTGAAATATCATCTTGAAAATCATCCAAATCAGATCAATGGATGTAACTCAATGAATTATCCAAAACATTTTTCATCCCTAGGAGTTCGAAAAATCAAGATTTTACTGCATTATATTTATAAATCTAATTTAACAGTCAGTGGTCCAAACACTAACCCTGCTGATTTGAATACAGTCAAACCTGCCTTAGCGACACTCTGTATAATGCAACTATCTGTCAATTCCGACCTTATTTGGCGTCTCCCATGACATTTTCCTATATTTTAAACCTGTAAATTACGATTCTCTGTCTTATGCGATAAGCGACCTATGAAATCGAGGCTGAAAACGCATCCGACTCTGTGCATTACAACCATGTCAAGGGAGAGTAGTCAACAGGATAAATTTCACACTCTTCTCTAGTATGAGTGACAAATTAGTAGAACTGTCGTTAGTGAAACGCAAACAGACAAAAAATAGTGACTTTTTCCAAAGCAGGACCTCCTGAGTGCCACAAAAACTTGATAAACACTTGTCTTCTTAGGGAAACATGTATTTTATAGATTTTATAGGTTTATAGATTTTATAGATTTTATAGATTTTATAGATTTTTAAGATTTTTAAGATTTTAAACATTTTTAACATTAACCTTTGTGTTGGATAAATTGTACTTCTGAAAAGCTTGTTAAAAGAATAGTGAACACAAAACTTGAGTTGTATTTGTACCCTGCGTATTGTGACCCTCTGTCTAATGTGACTTTTTTGGCTAACTCCGAGTGGAGGTCAAAATACACAGGTTTGACTGTATTCATTACACTTTTCTGTACTCAGTAACAATAGTGGAATATTTAAATTATGGGGGGTTAATGCATGTGCAAATGACAGTTGAATAATAAAGAACACTACATTAAGGGATTTTAGTCAGTTATTTTCCCTTGTATACTCTTCAAATAGGTAGGTCCAATTAGTTGGATTACTCGGATTTTACCCATACTTTTCAATGTCAATTTGCCAAAGTTAATCTTAAATAACTTTTTTGTAAATCATTTAATTTGTATGAAATTCAAGCTAATTATTTCTAGGGTACAAAAACTATCTAAATTTCATCACTTCTGTAAATATCTTCAATAACAAGCAAGATATTAGATGAAATATTTTGTAACCCTTACATAGGATAAAATCTGAGGATTCCAACTGTAAGGACCTACTTACCAATTGGATTGCTTCAGATTTTATCAGGGAAAGATAACTGACTAAAGTCCCTAATTATCTTACCGATGGTTTAATAGACTGTAGTTCACATGGTATAGCTCCGAATTCTTTCCTCTTATCACTTAACCATCTACGTAAATCAGGACAATTTTTTTCTAGCTGTCTATGATAACGTCTAAGAAATCCTCTCATCTCTTCCTCCTTAGACTGTTGTATAAAATAGACATATAAATATATATCTGATTGAAATACGAATCATTTTTACACGTTAGTTAACAAGTACAGTTGAGGGACAACAAAACATGACTATTACAGGATGCAGGTGTTACAATCTCCGTAAACAGAGATCCTGTAGAGCGTTGTCATACAGGATCTCTACTTTCTCAATGCAAGGTCGCGTCGAGATGAACTTTGTGTCGACCAATCAATGCATAACTTTCATCTAGACAAAAACGCTATTAATCACGTTTTGATTTCGTAATTTCTATTTTTAAACCAAGGTTTGCATGCCAATTTAACAGCGGTATTATTCACAGTCTGCGATTGGGTGGCTCATTTCAAATTGCGTGACGTAGACGATGTAAACAAGTTACGTATCATAACAATTTCGTCATGAATATTATGATGAGAAAAGGTCACCTGAATGTGACCTTCGTTTGGAAAAGGCCAGATCTAAATTAGCGAGTATGCGAGCGGAAAATTTTAGATCAGGTTTTAATCAGATTGCAGGTGTTACAACTATAATAATAAAATGCAAAACCAGGAAAAATATAAAGATATTTTATTTCTCAGGTCTGCCAGTCAAAATAAGTATTCAACATAATTTCGGCTATGAGAAAAAAATAAAAATAAAATCTAATTCAAATTTAAGGACTATACCTTTAATTGATCCTCGTATGATATTTTCCATAATGGTGTAACAGAATTTTTCAATCTTTCTACAGGTGACAAGTTATCATCTTCATTCTTTATTTTCTTATAATCATAACCACCTGATTCTTCTTGTTTACGTTTTCTCATTAAGGGATCTGCTGCAGGTCTAGCTGGCTACAAATATAATAGCATGGGTAAAAATTGAGAATTTTAGAAATACTGAGTCTTCTTGAAAATGGAAAAATGGTAGGGCTGCTGCGAGTATCGAGATAATCGAGTACGAATATTTGTCACATCCGAAATCTTCGGATCGCGATCAATTTTTGGAAATAAAGAAAGAACATTTTCAGCTTAATTACCCCTGAATTTTTTTTATTTAATTCAAAATTTCGATTGATACATATTATATGAATTCCTACATGCTTCTCTATTAACTAGTGAATCGTGGTTTGATTTGTGAATCGCTACACTGTACACATGAATCATAGTTCGGATCAGATTGCCACCTGCTCAACGATCCACAGCCCTACAAAATAGATAGTTTTCATATAAATTCATAGAGTAATTTATTCTAAAAATACTGAATTCAGTATAATAATACTGAAAACTTATCCCATGTAATAGTAGTAGAGATATGCAGATATTTAACTTTTTTGTCTTCCAGCTAGCCGTTATGGCTCTGTGGTAGTGTCTGCTCATGACTCCGAGGTAGTGTGTTCGAATATCAGTTTAGACAAGGATCTTTAACAACTTACATAATAAAAAAAACATTCAATGTTATAATTTACGTAATATCATAAAGGTTGAGTTTGTCAATAAAAGTTACAATGGTAGGTTGTAACATGTAGTAGGCTTCATCTTAAATTTTCAAAAATCACTAGCACATTTTGTAATTTCATATAGTAAAGGGCAGGAATATCAACTAGCCTGACAGTAGGTAATAGCTAATTTACACCAGCCCAAATGAAATTTTACCAGCCTGGGGCTTCAGGCAAGAGGGTTAAAGTAAGGTCTGTCATAGTTGTTTACATAATAAAAATGTTTATGTGCAATGAGATAGTTTCAGTCTTTCTACTACATTCCTACACATAAGTTCATTTTTGTCTCCTTTATTTACCACTATCACCATCTTTACACACACAACCTTCGAAATCCATTAACCTTTGGTAGCTTAAAGAAGCAGCTACTGGCCTACAAGCTCAATAAAGTTCTGTTACAGCATGTTTCTTATTGTCTGCCATTGCACAATGACTTATATCATTGTAACTTCTATAGACATGTTTAAAGGCCAGTTTTGTATTGGAATTGATATCGAATCCGCCCCCTCACAGTCTACTAACAATGAATTGAAATCATTGAAGGCCTAGTGCGATATAAATGGTATTATGATATGGAAAGATACTTTGCATGAAAGTATAAGTATAGTTATTTTTCTCAACTGTCAATACAAGAATAACTTCACGATGACTTTGTGGGTTAAAATGTTGCATTGTCTAACAATTGTGATGGATGTTGCCATAGCATGTACTCAGTCACCATGAAATTATTCAAACTTTGACAGTTGAGAAAAAACTGACTGTATAGTGCGTAATATTGACCCCGACCTGACCTATCACATTTGCATCTATTAATTATCTACACATATCCCGACGAAAATCGGAACCACGCATATTCTACACTTCGGCGGCGATTGTTAAATTATAATAAGTATGTTTATACACATAATCCTCACGGCCACGGTGTAATCAAGCTTTAATACTACATTTGTATCCAATGTAATGAATATTCTTGCATAAAGGTCAGGTCGGGGTCAATTTTTACGCACTGTACAACAACAATAAAAACATCTTACTGTAGCAGAGAGTTCACATCCTCTCCATTTTAAACCATTTATTTTCTTTAAAGCATCTGTTCTGTCTTCCTCACATCTATTATTGTAAAATAATAAATCTTAATTAAAATGATGAATAAGTTGAAAAAAAAGGATATACTACTATATTACTTCATGGGGGTCAGTCCACCTTCTCACTGTTCCTGTTAACAGCTAAGTCTCTGGATTTAGCTGTTAACCATCTACTAGGTGCATACTTCTGTCAGTGACTGACTACTGCCCTACATGATTTAGAAAATTAGAAGCAGTGGTAGGAGGGAGAATGGCGGAAGAAAATCATTTCATGACCAAGCTCCACAAAAGTATGGCCCGCCCAGGAATAGACCCTACGACCCCTCCATCAGTAGATAGGGCCCCAATAGGGTTTATTTAAACAACTATGACGGGTCTCAAGCCCCCTTGTGAAATGGTAAGAGCAACACTGTCAAAAAACTTGCCAAAGACCTGCAGAGGAAGAAATTCAAATCTGTCTACTCTAGACACCTAGCTTAAAAATTCCTAATTAAGTTCTAGCCAGGGTTTACAAATAATGCATACTTAAGAACAAACAGAGTTCAGAAAGCACTTTTTCCATGATTTAAATTTTCACATTGTTTATTAAAAGTTTGACCATAAGAAAGATAAAAGAAAATACCTATAAGTCACAAAACAAATATCTTTCCATACTTTCATCTTAACAGGTTTCATTTCAAGTTGAATAAATTTCTTCTTTAATTCCTGAAAAACAAACATTAAACATAATAGCAGTTATCACAATAAATATTTTCGAGTACTACCCCAAATAAATACATTTTAAAGTAATGAGCAAAATTATCAGCAAGCAATTTTTACAAGCTCGAATCCATTTTCACTTATCCTTGGCCTGTAGCTAATGAAATACTAATCATAAACAATGCTTGAAAAAATTTAAGAAGACTCGACAAAATTAAGGCAGGATCGACGACTTCTCATATACATACATTGTCAATTAACTCAATTTAGATACCCAGGGTATCTTTGGTCAATGATAATATATTCATAACATTTGAGTAGTATGAGTACAGTTGGTTCCTGATGATGAGATACTTACAGCAAATCCAAATCTTTTTGGTAAATTCTGAATCTGTATCTTGAATATTTCTGATGTAAATTCATCTCTTTTCGTATACAAATATTCATCTGGTTCTCCTGCCTTGTCAACCTCTTCAGTTACAGTATCAAGTTCCTCAGGTTTGTCTTCATCTACTGGGACAGTACCAGAACTCTCTGTCTTAACTTCCTTATCTGCTTCATCCTTCACTTTCCCATTGTCACCTATATCTTCACACTGATCTTTATCTTTTGTCACATCAACACTGACATTTCCATTCTCACAATCTTTATCCCTATTTTCATCTTTTGTATCTAAGGGTTGATTTTTATCCTCAATATTGTCAGCCATTATAATTTATTGCAATGCCTGTTTATGGCATGGAATTATCTATACAAAAAAAGATAATTTAAAATATTGGTGTAAGCCTGAAGAGGGCAAATTATTTTCATACGAAAATAGATAAAGATTAAAATGGCTATATAGATATGGAAGTGGATGACACTCATAATTTTTGCGATATATCTGATTTAGAAACCAAAATTCAGAAACTGAATGAAATCAGTCATGGGGCTTTAAAATGAAAAAAAAATCAATAGCCCAAATCAATTTCCATTTCATTTGCCCCTGAACTGGCTTTGGACTCAAGGGTTAAGCCTTTAGTTTAGGTGAAGATTGATTTCGGGTGACCCCTAAAGTAAAGTAAAATGAAACTTATGATGATTTTCAATAAAGTCAAAAACATATTCACTGACAAGAAATTCCAAGTATGAATGCACTTCCTAAGATATTGGTGGTGTCTAGCCAACGATATTAACATTTAGTGGTCTGATGCCAATGCACACATCGCGAAAATGTATTATAAAATACATAACATAAATGACGCTTCTGAAAACACTTTGATTCGAATAGAATGGAAAACAATTTATATTCTTACATGCTTTATGCAGAGAAATACTTTACCAGTTGTAATGCAGGCGATCACAGAAGTTGTGAAGATTGAGAAAATCGATGGTGGAAATTTTCCTTGAAGAGTAATCAAGGGGAGTAACTCTTAGAGGATTAAAATCTTTAAAAAAATCCAACATGGAACACAAAGACAAATATAAGCATAAAACGGATTCTGTGAGAGATATTAAAGACAGAAGAAATCAGGAGACTGTTTGTAAATAGTTTTTCTATAGTTTTGTTTTGTTGCCATGTATTTGATTCCATTGAAACGTCTCAGAATGGAGTAAGCGTTTCGTCCTCGAGTTCTTTCGTTCCTAATGTGTAGGCTAATCAGTTTTGCCATGCTGGTATTACTATTAGTTACTGTGTAGTGTTTAAGTCATTTAATGGCTTTTTATTTTAACCAATCAAGTTGATAATTTAGCAGATGTGTTGGAATCATATTTTCTTCTTGACTCCTTGAGCCAGTATAGTTCTGGCTTCCTAAACTTAATTATTAAAATAATAAGATGCTTTTTTAGCATTTTGATTTTCGTCTGATGCGGTGTTACCCGTATACACATCATAGAAGACCTTAAGCTACAGCCAGTGACGCCTTGCTCCTCAGACAGTTTTCAGCTCGACTTTACGTAGTAATGTAGAGCTCTCCTACTGGCCCGGCGTCCGCGTCCACATTTCTGATTAAAGTTTTTGTGCAGTAAAATACTTTCTTCTATATCTTTGTTATTTCTTAAGATATTGACTTCAAACTTTAAATATATGTTCCTTACTATCAACCACATCTCATGTGACAAGGTTCATAACTCCAAACACAT
This sequence comes from Mactra quadrangularis, assembly GCA_025267735.1. Taxonomy (NCBI): domain Eukaryota; kingdom Metazoa; phylum Mollusca; class Bivalvia; order Venerida; family Mactridae; genus Mactra; species Mactra quadrangularis. The sequence goes on along the minus strand of CM046305.1, from coordinate 37,382,275 downwards.
TTTTTTAGAATTATCTCCCCTTGAACTGATTAAAGTTTTTGTGCAGTAAAATACTTTCTTCTCTATCTTTGTTATTTCTTAAGATATTAACTTCAAACTTTAAATATATGTTCCTTATTATCAACCACATCTCATGTGACAAGGTTCATAACTCCAAATATATTTTTTCATAATTATCTCCCCTTGAACTTAGAGTTCTTTAAAAAATGTTTGTTTCTACTGCAACTGTGTTATTTCTTTAGGTATTGACTTCAAACTTTTAATGTATGTTATTTATTATCAACCACATCTCATGTGACAAGGTTCATAACTCCAAATACATTTTTTTTCAATATTTTCTCCCCTTGAACTTAGAAATTTATTTTAAAAAACATTTGTTTTTACTGCAACTGCTTTATTTCTTTAGGTTTTGACTTCAAACTTTAAATATATGTTCCTTATTATCAACCACATCTCATGTGACAAGAATGATTACTCCAAATGCATTTTTTCAGAGTTATTCCCCCTTGAACTTATAGTTTTCTTAAAAAAAATATTTATTATATAAACTTTCTACTATGGCAGCAGCTAGAGTTACAGAAGTTTAACCTTAACCTTTGAGGCTATGATTACAGAAATTCCATACTCCTAGTTAACCCTGGCTGTCCAGGCTGCTATTAGGGTTGTTTCATTAGGAATTTTTCAACCATTCATTATTATTCCTGAGAATGATATTTTTCAACTTTTCATCATTAAAAACCTTGTAAATTTTTGATATTTTTCAGAGACATTATCTGTATTTTTTCAGCATTACGTAAAGACAAACGTGAGAAATTAATAAGTTCTAAAAGATTTAGATATGATGAATCCCACAAAGAGGATGCTGATCATGGATTTACTCATCAAATGGTAAAATTTTCATACAATTGTGTATGTCCTGGGTTTCTTCTTTCTGTACTGATACATCAAGCTGTCATACTTGACAATTACATGATGGCACGCTAAGAAAATGAGAAAAAAGACGAAAGAAAAGCAGATAGGAAAGTGAGAAGAGTAGTGGTCAAGTTTTGGGAGCGTTCAACTTTAGCAGCTAGTGTCTCAGGCCACAACAAATTGATCATATGTTCTATGGATTCGCTCGCACCTTAATTTTGACGGTTTTTACAAAAAAATATATTTTTATTTCCTCGCTCGCTCATAAAAATTTGGTCAAACTGCTATATAAAGCAACTGAATAAAGATTTTTTTATTTTTTTTCTTCACTCGCTCGCCCCATTTTTTTTCTGGAAAAATCCGTAGAACATGTAATCAACTTGTTGTGGCCTCAGCTAGATTCTTTGGATTCCAAAATCTCGAGGGGAATCTCTGTGATACTTAGCTGGGGATTCTGTCAGGATCCCTGAAGAAATATTATGTTAATTTCACTAGTCAGTAATTGTAACTGCAAATCTATATCCAAAATATTTGGCTTTTATTGGAGGATTCATTAACATAAAAAAGCAATCTCAAAGTAACTGCTGAAGTTATTTTTTGGTACCCTTGTATAAACAGCAAGTGTTGAACCTTCTGTATATCTCAATAATTAACTAGAATTCCATTATTACATCAGTGGTCAGTGGTAAAGTCTGTCTGTAATACAAAGATTATAAATGTATAAATCTGTTTCAGTCTCGAATTCTAAAAATCTTTACTTCAAGATTTTCTTGTTGGATGCTGTTTCAATGACTAAGCAGTCTATACCTTAAACCACTAGCCTGAAGTTTAGGGCTTGTGAAAAAATGTTTCAGGCTTGTAAAAAATACAATGATTTATGTAGTCAGGCTAGTTGATAATATTGTCCATTATATGAAACATAATAAATCAGGCTGGAAAAAATAAGATGATTAGTGGTCTGGTTACATTACTTTGTAGATCATGTCACGGTTCTTACATGTTCATATTATGGGGAAAAGGATATATAAGCAGCTGGATAGCTCAGTAAGGAGAGCTCTTGCCTTTTAAGTGAAGGGTTCTGGGTTGGAGTCCCATTCAGGCTGCATATTTTCTCTCATCTTGTGACAAATACTTTATTAGGAGCAGTGGTCCAGTGGTAGGATGCAGGCTTTGGGATAGAGAGGTCCCAGGTTCAATCCCCATTAGGGGCATTGCTAATTTCCTTAAGCAAGAAATTAACCTACCATTTTTACTCCACCCAGTTGTAAATGGGTACTGTGAGGGATCGCCTGCCTGAGGGTGATTTCAATGATCAGGAGTTATCATACAAGATTGTCAAGTCCGCTGAACATGTATATTATGGAAGCAGACTTTGAACCACACTTTAACTTTAACGCTTTAACTTTGATATATAATTTTCTAGGTGAAGGATATCACAGGTAAATTAAAACAGAAAAGTTCTCACTCAGAAAGTAAAGAGAATCTTGAACAGTTAAGGAAGATATTTGGTGTTGGTGTGGAGTTTATTGATGTATTCTTTTGGTAAGTAGGATATTATTGTTATCATGTGGTGAATAAGTAATACACATGATTTAAGTCAGAGATGACTTATAATGTATTTATTAAAATTGGCAACTAATATATTAATTGAAATTGACAAATAATATATTTATTATAATTGACGAATATGTTATTTATTTATTAGAATTGATGAATAATATATTTATAAAAAGACATAGAAACGTTGCCATATACGAGCAGTATAGATTGACATATACAATTAGGGACTTTCGTCAGTTATCTTTCCCTGATAAAATCTGAAGCAATCCAATTGGTTAGTATGTCTTTACAGTTGGAATCCTCGTATTCTATCATTGAAAATCCTATGTAAGGGTAACAAAATATTTCATGTAATATCTTTCTTGTTAATGAAGATATTTACAAAAGTGATAAAATATAGATAGTTCTTTAGCCTAAAATTTTTTAAATACTTAGCTTGAATTTCAAACAATTATTATGATTAATTTTTGCAAAATGACATTGAAAGGTAAGGGTAAAATCTGAGTAATCTAACTATTTGAAGAGTATTCAAAGGGAAATAACTGACCAAAGTCCCTTGTAAAGTTTTACTATTTTGATCTTCAAAATTGAAAGTCTTGATAATAGGAAGTTTTTAATAAAAGAACATTTTTCTTCTCCATTGTTGGCAATCACAGTACTTTCTTCAGTTACACTTCATGCATAATGTGGGCAATTTGACTGGCTAAATGAATATGCATGAGGCAGGGGAGACCAATCTTCTTCCAATGAAATTGCATGTTACAAAGAAATACTACTATATAACGTCAAACTGAGATTTTTTACTTAAAATAGAAACCAATGCACATGTTTATTTCTCATTTTGAATGGTAAACCAAACCTTAGATATAAACATAATTTCATTAGCTAGTTTTCCACAGTGGTTTCCTTGTGGAGCCAATGAAACTGCCTCATTAATTATTTATGATTACCAGATTTTCCTAACCAAATGGCCCACGGTACATAACCTAGCATAGTGGAGTAAAGTATTGTGGGATTACATGCCATGTTCTTCTCAAACTGAAAATTTGTAAATTAAAAACCATCAAATTGCATGTTTTAGCAATAACAAAGGTGTACTTTGTAGTTGAACTTATATAATGCTTCATGCTTGAAATTGTCTTGTGTTAACCTTCTACAATCATGTCCCTGTGTATTTATATTTCAGTATTGAGAACAGTTTACAATGTATTGTGGGATATTTGACAGGAAGTGACTCAGAATTACAACAGGAAGCAGCTTGGTGTCTTACAAATATATCGGCTGGTTCCCATGTTCATGCTATGGCTGTTGCTAAAATGGCTGCACCATATTTGGTTACATTCCTTAGTTCTAATAATTCATCACTTCAGGTATTTATAGTGTTCTTGTAAATAGGTTGTCAGGGCTCGAATTTAAGCTCACATACTTGCAAAATATGAGTGGATTTTGAAAATTGCGAGTAAGGTTTACATGTATTTTAACTCGCAAATTTTTGCAAGATCAAATAAATTTGACTGTCTAAACTAATGAGGCTCAAATCAGCATCGAAATGCCCAGATAGAACTATAGTATTGAAAGCAAATGTATCTGTATCATCATATGCGATACTTAACTTTTTGAAAGAAATAAATATTTATAATAAGATATAGAGCTTTACATCATTGATTTCGTTAGAATTAAAAGTATCATTGATTGCTTTCGGCGCGATATGACCTTTTTGTGTTGGTGTGCCGTAAAACACAAACAAACAAACAAACGAAAGCAAATGTACATGTGTACAGTGTCAACATTGCTTAAATCTACTTAGTATATCTGATATAAATTTGTCAATGCTTTTGAAGAAATAGTTCTGGCTTATGGAAGTGACCCCCACAAAATTGCACCACTTGTTTTGTACCACTAATATATCACAAGAATTAGTTCAGTCATTGGTCATATTCCAGTCACCTGTTCTGGTAGTGTTCTCCATTCTGGAATGCTTTTCTCAAATGTGTGAAATGAATATTTCAGAACTGGTGTACTGTTCTAAAATAATCAAAGGAATATTTCAGAACTGTCATACTGTTCTAAAATAATCAAAGGAATATTTCAGAACTGTCATACTGTTCTAAAATAATCAAAGGAATATTTCAGAACTGGTGAACTGTTCTAAAATAATCAAAGGAATATTTCACAACTGGTGAACTGTTCTTAAATAACCAAAGGAATATTTCAGAACTGGTGAACTGTTCTAAAATAATCAAAGGAATATTTCAGAACTGGTGAACTGTTCTAAAATAATCAAAGGAATATTTCAGAACAAGAGTACAGTGTTCTGGAATTGTGTTCTGAATGAAGCAATTCGTGAAAAACATTGCGCCGTGTTCTGAAATACTCCATTGACTTAGAATATGTTCTGAGTGTTCAGAGCAGCCAAAGGAATATGGCCAATGTATTGGTTTTAAAATCGTAAATTGTTCTTTTATATTTGATCTCTGTTAGAGGTTACAAATTGCACATGAAGGTCGAGTACCAAATTAAATTTGTCAGACTTTACATATTAGTGAGACCATAGCTGCACCTGATATTTATACCCCCGCTTCGAAGAAGAGGGGGGTATACTGTTTTACCCTTGTCCGTCCGTCCGTTACAAAATTTCCGTCGCAGTTTTCTCAGCAACTATAACATGCAGCAGCCTAATACTTCGCATATTGCTTCATCCCATAGTCCCATGTGGTGTAAAGCGATTTCATGCTCCTTGCTCATCTACTTCCTGTTTGTCGCATATTTTTAGATTTCGTTAAATGAAAGTTACATTATGATAGTCATATTTCTCACTGCAGGGATATCACTAGTGAGCATTAGCTCATAGATTTACTTGTTTTTCCTTTTTTTAAGGATATGTGTGCATGGACATTAGGAAATCTGGCTGGTGACAGTCCTGAGTGTAAAACATTACTGTGTGCTCAAGGTGCTATACATCCACTTGTTAAATTGTTACAGGTTAGTTTTTTTATCTGACTTTCTTTTTACCTGCAAGGGGTTTTAGAGTTTCAGAATTCTAAAACCCGCAAATTTAAAAAACCTCTGAAAAATGTGGAATATAGACACCGCAGAATTAAAGTGCTATACAGTTGTCAATTTGTGTTTTATTTGATGTCATTGAAATATTTTGTCAAGAAAGTGAAATCTATGAAAACAATTGTTTGTTAAAGTTGTTGTTGTAGATCACATGACTATAGACCAAGTTATACGAGGGGTGATCCAAAAATTCGTGGACAATGTGTGTATCTTCATAACGTGACGTCCTACCACCCTGATTTGTTAGGATATCATTAATCAATGCTTTTTTTAATAAATGGACAAAATTTTAAAACATCAATTGCATCCCCTCGTATTATACATGTATATTATGTTTTATGATATATTTTCTAGTCTCCTGTGCCAGCTGTTGTACAGTCTTCATCATTTGCTCTATCTAACATCACCATGGATTCACCACTTATATCAAGGTACATTTTATAAAGAGGTGTTTTATTTATTTTTTATTTTTAATTTGAACGTCACTGCACACCGGGTCCAAGGCAGACCAAAACTAACCTGGGAAGACCTGGTTAAGCGTGACCGGCTTGTGCTGAAAATGGATGGAATCAGCCCTGAAGATCGCCAACAATGGAGAGGAAGACTTCGTTCAAGACCAGACACACAGGCCTCGCCCTTATCAAGGAATAATCAACGGCTTGTTTAAAATAAACCGGATGATGATGATGATGATGATGATGATGATGATGATGATGATGATGACTATTCAGAGAATAGTTGTAACTACTGAAGTGACTCACTTGAAACTTCAAACATGTCTACAGGGTTATCATTGGAGGTCAAATACCAAGTTGCATAACTCTAACATGACTTTGGACTGGATTATGGCCCTTTTATTCTGAGAAATATCTTGGTTCAGTTTTTTGGTGCAACATTTTATCTTTGATACTACCGAAAGGATTCACTTGAAACTTCACACATGTCAATAGGGATACCATTGGAGGTCAAACATTGAACTGCAAAACTCTAGCATGAATTTTGACCGGTTGTTGCTGTTGTTTACACGCATACCCTGAATAGTCTTGCATGCTGTCTGTGGACTGTTAGATTTGGTGTAAGATCCATTCTTGCTCAACTTTTGGAATAGAAGTTTTTAGATGGGACATTTTTATATCTTTGAAACCACATAAAAGATTCACTTGAAAATTTTTCAAAAATAAAAATTTGAGAATTTTGGTACCAGAGAAAGGGTAAATTTCATTATTAAATATTGTTGAAATCATTAAGTTTAGAAATTCACTTCTCTATGAAAGTAAGAAAAGATAAGTTGGCATCTATACTTAATGTCTGATAAGTTTAATGTGATAAAGCAATCTGTAGTTGCCTCTATTCAAATCTATTGAATCACATACACACACGCACATTATCTATAATTTCCATGTTTAAATTATCAACTGTTAACTGTTTTATATGAATGTAAATATGAACTATGTTTTGCTGTTTTAAATACCTGACCTGTGTGCTTTTTACTAGTATGTATATAAATTATTATGTTTTAATATGTAGTCATATAGCCATAAGTACTATGTATTAAAATGCTGTTTAAATAAACTGGATACTGTATAAAATTATTTCAGAGAACTTGTAACAGCAGGTGTGATAGATGTATTACCTCCCTTACTTCAAGTGACACCAGATAATAGAGATATATTAGCTGAAGTCTCATGGATCTTAACTAACCTTTCTACAACGTAAGTTTGAATTTGATTTACTATAAACATTAATGTACCCTGGTCCAGCGTTTGACGTTAATTTTTTAGAGTAGGTTGCCCGATTGGAAAAGCAGTTTTTTATTTTTCTTGCCTGAACAAATTTGTTTACTACCCGTAACAAGTTGCCTGAACCAATATATAGGTTGTCTGGGGCAATTTGACTGCCTTTAAGGTCTTCGAGCCCTGTGATCGCAAGCTAGGTTGAGAAATAGTGAGGGTGAAATACACTGCTGAGAACGCAAGAAGACCAGAAGAAGAAGGTTTTTCCAATGTAATGTCTTTCTGAACTCTTAAATTGTGTTTAAGTTCAGCGTCTGCGCACATTGAATCGTTAGGAGTGTACAGCTCCTGGCGAAACCATAAACCCATAACAGAAGAAGAGAATCTTACAGGTACTCTATGCAATTAAAAAAAAAATCAGAGGTGAAAAGTGCAACATCCATTTGTAATTATATACATGCAATTAAAGAATACGAAAATATTGATAATGAAAAATTTAAAACAATTTTTGGATTTACCTGTCAATACAGTATAACATCTAATAACAGTACCTCCTATTAGAGACTTCTTCTGAAGAGGAGCATGCAAGAATTCCCTCTCTGTATGTTTTATCTCTAATGCTGGAGGTTTAAAGTCCCTGTCAGCATTCTGTACACAAACAGTATAACTGACCTTTGTATGGAGACGCTGAGCATCATGGGTAAAACTGTTTATATACATGAAAACACGTGGCAATGTTTACATTCTAATCATTTTCCCGTTCAACTGTACTGAACAATTAGGGTATGTTTTTTGTGTCTACTCAAATAAGATTTAACTATCCAACCAACTACGCACATTAAGTTAAACTTTTTAACCGATATTTAAACCTCCATCCTAACGTGTTTACATCTGTCATTCTTTACTCAGTAATTCGAAATGGAAAGTAGAATACACTGTTTAACTATGCATCTGTACTTAATGAGGTTTAAAAGTACTTTGTATTGATGTATTGATTTTCCTGTAGTTATAAGTAATCATTTAGTATACAATTTAATGATGATTGTATCAAAAAACAAAAATGTCCAATGATTTTGTCTTCATGCGCCGCACTATATTCTGTTGTGTACCAAATCGCCGAATACTGGGAATGGTTGTGCGTCTTAGTAAAGAGGTGATATTATCACCTGCTATTTATAGAATACCCTGTTAGGCTCCATATTTTTCCCTCCATAGATATTCATATTAGGATTATTTTTATTTTATTTCAGTGGAGAGCATGTTCCATCTATGATAGAAAAAGGAATTCTTACCCAAGTTGTTCAAATATTGGTAAAATTATCAAATAATCAACCACATGATGCACAGGTATGTTTTATCATTTAGACTACAATACTCTAATTTGCTCATAGTATATAGGGCACATTCCGCAAGGCGATTGCTAGCTAGCGCTTTGTAGCGATTTCCTACAGAACAGTTTGCTACGATCGAGCAAATTGAATTGCTAGCTAGCGAAACGTAGCAAGTTTTTTCTTGCTAGCCGTATCATTTGGAACACTTCTGCTTATTTCAAAATGGCTGCCCCCTGTGGGAACATGTTTCTTTTTCAAGAATACTGATATATATTTCATTTAATGCATATATTTCATCAAAGTGGTAGAATAGAATATTCATGGGGATAATTGATTTTAATAAAATTTTCATTTGTTAGAATTCTGAACTTTTTGTTTGAGAAAGTCGCCATTTTGTTTTTGCTAGCTTGAAGCAAACCGTTCCGTTGACCTCTTATGCTACAAAAAATCGCTTTCCAAAAGCGCTATCTAGCAATCGCCTTGTGGAATGTGGCCAGTATATACTTAGTAGCTGGCTTTAAAGTAGCATTGCACCACCATTGTAATTGTCTGTTGTATTTACTTTTGTGGTTAGGTTTAAATCTGTGTCATATACAAATTGTATATTTTTAATGGCCAGCTAACCTTACCTAGTTTTCTTGGACCCTTCATCTATAAAGTTGGCGGACAACTTCTCCAGACAAGAGATAATGCTTGCTTCCAAATCAGGGCTGCAACAGTTCACTAGAAAGTAGATTCCATGTGATTCAATTTTTTTTCTTTCAATTTTTTTATTTGATTTGCTTGATAGTACAGTATAACCTCTGCTAACGGCACCTCCAACGAGCGGCAACCTCCGACCAGCAGCATATTAGAATTCCCCCCCTCAATTTTGCACTATGATTTACCTCTAATGAATGACACCTCCGCAGGGCGGTAATGGGCCGTTGAGATAAATTCCCATAGTTCATTCTTTACCTCTGTACAGTGACACTAAGTCCAACAAGGTTAATTTCAATAATTGATAATTATCTATGACCGGAAGATTTAAACAATAAGCAGTACCCTTAATCGTATAATACTACCCTAAAGTGTCATGTTGTTAAATCATTTGACTAACAGGGGTTAATATACAAGTGACATATGGTTTCCATGACACCAACGAACGGATCTAAGATGAAGAGCGCTTTGTTTGGTAGGCTGAGGTCATCAAATATCAGTTGTACATACGTCCAGCTAGTGGATGATAGTAAATAAAACTTATTTGTTATTGTACTTATTATTAAAAGCTTCGATGGAATGAATTCTGTTTTAAGTTAATTTGAGGTTTAAGAGCCGAATCAGATATTTACTTCCGAAAAGACGACGATAATTCATGCTAAATATTTTTCGCCATTAGACAGGTATAAAAACAATTTTGATGGTACCAGAAACGATTTCTCTAGTGTATTGCTTTCTTTTGCGTAAAACTAACCACCATGCTAGGAATTTTTAATGGTTAGGCCTATAATGATTTATTTAAAAAACTGTGTTATCATATTAAAACTTTTTACTTTTGTCTATCAGCGCCCGCTTATAACTGTATTTACATTACGGAAAGGATAACGGCCAGTTTTCCATACCTTATACGGCTGTTTTTCGTGATCGATAGAAAAAGTCTACCTCTGCAGAGTGACACTTTTTTCAAACTTCGTCGAAAGTCACTCTGCAGAGGTTACACTGTATAGTTAAGTTTATTCCAAATGCACAGTAGTACCTTCATTTGCGCTTAAAACTAAAATACATAGATAGAATAAAACCGTTGCATAAATTTCTTTTCATAACAAGACTATAAAGCAAAATTAATGAATTTTCACACTGATTTATTTATCACTAGTTTTCTATTGTAACTTTAAGTCTTTAATCCTTATAACTTTATAAACAAGTTTAAGAGCCGGTTTCGGATAAAAAAATTGCGAAATCATAATCGAAGCAGGGAACTCACAATCGGTTTCTGATGTATATAATCGAATTATCTAAAATGACTAGTTTTGACAATCGCTTAATAATTTTATTATATATTATATTAATAATATATACTGGAATGCCAGCGTATCATTTTATTATTGATATTTACAGATAGTTACACCATTATTACGTTGTCTTGGTAACATATGCTCTGGTCCTGATGAATATTCTACGTCTGCTGCTGAGAATCCGAGACTGCTGCATTCATTAGGTCTATATTTAGACTCTGGGATCAGTCATATCGTTAAAGAAACACTCTGGGTTTTCTCAAATATTGCAGGTATTGTAATATCTTGATATACTTTGTTTGAATTGTGGAATTTGTCAATAGTTTTTATTCGGAACTTGAATTTATGTTTTTTTCTAGCTGAATAAGATTTGTTTGTACAGGATGCAAAATTATGCTGTTCTGCATAAACATATCTATGTTTCAACATTGTTCCTCACAGGTACTTCCAGTACGAAGAAAGTTTTTCAGCTGGAAAAACCAAGCAGCTTGAGTTTTGAATCAAGTCTACATTTGACCTGAAATTACTTAATTTTCTATCTAATGTTTACACACTTTGATTTGTGGTGTTGTACTACCAGTACATTATATATAGTGACTGAACTCAGATGATAAAAATATGAGAGTTAAAATACCATTCATGTATGACAGTGGTGCTTTTCACAAAGATTCCTACGAAAAAAGTTATTATAAGTCAATTTTATATAATTAGCTGTTCATTGTCAGATGGATAATAAGCATAAGTATGATATGATATTCAAAAAGTATACAATATTCTACACAATTCTATAATATTTGAAATTGATTAGCCAAAAACTTAGCATATTATTTATGTTTCTTGCTTTTGACTTACGAAGAATTTTTTTTGTAACAATTTTTGTGAAAAGCACCACAGGTCTTGTTTGTAAGTGTAAACTCATGAATAATAAAATTTGACATACAATGTACATGTGAATGGCATTTTAATTATTAAGCATACTACCATTGCTAATACACCACCCATGTTAACCAATATATTTATTGTAGTTTTGACAATAATCTGCATCAACTAAAACATTGATCAAATTATGTTTGGGGTATATATATATAAGTCAGCTTGTATGTCAGTCAGTTGGTCGGTTGGTCTGTAGCTTTTACTTGTCCGCTCAATTTCTCAGCACCTATTGTATGGATTTGATTCAAACTTCTTGATAAAGACCTGGGGGGTGGTGGTATTCATCACACTCAGTTAAAGTTCTAGTTTATGTTTATTTCTGTTTATTTAGGTGAACCATTGATAGCTGAGAGTATTGCTGTTGGTCCATTGTTAGATAAAATTACTGAGAAATTATCTGGAAGTTTTGATATCAAACATGAGGTAGGATCTCAAAGCTTGTAAATATCTAAATAAAAAGCCAATTTTCCGGACACTATCTCGGTTTTGAGAATGATCTGGATGCCAAAATCATAGGAATGAGAAATATCATTTTTGAGAAAATGTCAGTTTTGAGAAATATCTCTTTGCCAAAAATTGAGTTTTGACTCAAAATCTGAGCGTTTTTTTCTCGAGCTTAAATCCTTTCATATTTTTTGTTGGGTTTTTACAACGTAGCAACACATTGTATAACCTACTCACTGTTCCTGAAAAGGCTAAATCTCTGGATTTAGCAGTTAACCAACTACTAGGGGCATACTTTGGTCGGTGACTGACAACTGCCCTACATTATTAAGAATTATTGGTAGGAGGGAGAATGACCGTAGAAATAATTTCATGACCAAGCTCCACAAAAGTATGCCTTGCCCATGAATTGAACCCACAACCCCTCGATCAGTAGACTTGCATGCTAGCAACTGAACTAGCAGGGCAGCTTTCTTTAATATCATGATCAACTATAGGATATTCTCAAATACATCCAGCAGTATTGAAATATTTTGGATCATAATAATAGGGTAATTTACAATGGTCCCTTATTAAACTTAAAAAATGTATGCATAATTTTAGTCAATATTGAGATTGTTTGTTATATAGTTTATTCTGAAATTTTGTTTAGAAATACATTTGTATTTCAGTTTTAAGATCCTCGCATGTTTTGTGGACTTGATTATGAATCAGTTGTAGGATACATGACTGTGGGGATCAAGGCATCCCATGTTTTAATTCTGCCATGGGTTATGTATACTTTATTGAGAAAGATACATATGGATAATTACATAATATGGTTCTATATACTTTATTGAGCAAGATACATATGGATAATTACATATGGTTCTGTATACATTATTGAGCAAGATACATATTTATAATTGTATGTGAATACTTGCCAAGGTGGTATAATTCTGTTGCCTCATTTGTTTAATGCTGCATCCATTGAGATTGATTTATAACAGTATCCCATTAACCAGAGGAAATAACTTTGGTTTGTGGGTATTAGTGTGCTAGAACGAAACCTAGACTCTAAAATGCAGTTAAAGTTTTTCAGGACTACAATTTAATTCTGAAGGACCAAAAAAGGGTACTTTTGCTTTGTAAAAGCTTCTTTGAACATTAAGTTCATCAATTCAGCATTTTGAAAACATTAACTATCATGCATGATAACATGAAAGTAATAGGCTATATTTGGAATTCAGATATTTGGGTTTTCCTCTTTGGTACAAGCAATCTTTTACTGTCACAATGAAAATGTGTGTACACAGAGCAATAGAATTTAGTCCATATCTCGTGATTTTCAGCTATAAATAACTCTTTTTGTGCCGCCTCTGTACAGATGGAAAAACCCATAAATTGGAGTTCATGATATGGTCAATTGCATTGGTATTTTACTAGCTATAGGTTTTTAATGTTTTTATTTCAGGCATTGTATGTATTAAACAATATAGCATGTCATGGTTCTGAAGCCTGTGATTGTTTACTAGAACATCATGTATTACAACATGTTATCCCTATATTGAAATCACATGATGTAGAAATACTCAACTTAAGTCTTGGATTCTGTGAAATGATATTGAGACTTACAGAGGCAGTATGTACATTGTATTTGTTACATTTCCATACCTTATTATACCCCCCCCCAAAAAAAAAACCAACAACAACTCTGTTTGGGGAGTATATATAGGCTTCAGCTTGTCAGCTTATTATTGGTCTGTTGCTTTACTTGTCTGCTCAATTTCTCAGCACTTATAGTACGGATTTTAGTTAAACTTCACACATAGACCAGCCCCGTGTTCAGTAACTACTGTTAGCTAATGTAACGGGTACAGGGGAATTCAACCCGAAGACAACTCAACCCGTGCAATACTCAACTCATAGTTGAGACAACTCAATTGGTTCGTAGGAGAATGAGCTGTCTCGGGTTGAGTTGTCTATGGGTTAAGTTGTTCCGACACTTCCGTTACAGAACGTTTTGGAACGTTCAAGGTAACTGAACATGCTTCAGGCATAAAGCAGACACGTTTAATATACAATTTTGGTTATGGTCCATTGATGTTTTGTAGAGTTATCATATGGCCCTTTGATGAAAAATCTTGTTGTTATTTATTGTGTGTACTGCGAGGGATCACCTGCCTGAAGGTGATTAAATGATCAGGGGTTATAGTTAAAAAAATGTTAAGTGGGCTGAACATGTCAATGGGAGCAGACTTTAAACTGTGCTTAAACTTTTTTAAACTATAATAACTTTACAGCTTATGTTATTCGTAGATTATATATGAAGTTAAATACAAGAATGTAAAGCCTCTTTAATCTTTATCTTGATAGGATGTTTTCTATTTAAGGGTTACAATATATTTGAGAAGTATGAAGGTGTATGTAAATTAGAAAGTTTGGAATATCATAGTAATGCTACCATAGCAACAAAAGCTCATGAACTATTGGATACCTATTTCTTAATAGATAATGAAACTGTAAGTATAATATATATCTCACGAGCTTAGCCCAAAACAGTCAGTTCTACACACTTTTTATATTGAGTTATGACCATTTTGCACTAAACCCACAATTTATATTGATTAAATATGCAACCTGATTAAAGCCCTTTTTAAAATGTTTCCCTGACATACTGACTTATTTTACATCTGACAAGCTCAGAGTACAGGTCATCTTCAGCTGACCACTACTTAAGAAATAAATCACAGTTGTCCATGTATTACCGTATAAATAAAATATAGGCTCAAGCTTTGATGTGTGTATGAATTATATCATCAGTGCTTTAGTGCATCGTCCAATCCAGCGTATGAATAAAGTTACAGTCCCATAAACATAAAAATAGCCCTGAAGGCACTGTACGATCAAGCTTCGCAAGGACCCGCACGAAGTCTTGCGTACCCGTACGGACTGTTACGTTTTTACCAGGGTCTGTGAGATGAGCCCAGGATGAACGTATTAGTTTCAGAGTCAAATTGTGAACAAAATCGTGGCCAAGTATGGATTAAACATGCATATCTTCCAGCTACGGCTCGGTACGGGTGTGTTGTTTTGTACCATATGCATACCGTCACCTTGATACGCAAGGCTTCTCATGGCCCACGACTGTCTGCACATACGGGTCCACAAGCCACCATTTTATGGGACTAAGGCATTACATGCACTGTCAAAATAGCTCCAAAAAATTTGATTATTAAATTCTGATGCCATTAATTGTGTTTAATCTAGATGAAAGCTATACATTTATTGATCAATACAAAAGGTCATCTGAATGTGTGCAATGTAAGTTTTTTTGCCAGCAGTCTGTAAGATACACTTTTGTCTGTGTTTAAAGATTGATTAAATACATATGTTGTCGAGTGTATTGAATTAGTTAACTACGCTTTGTGTTGAAAGTTTATTGTATGAATATGATGACCTACACTGTCTGCCATGAGTAATGCAACTTTTTAGGTGTTTTGAAACTGATATCCACTTGTATTTTATGAAACGTCAATCAAATTCTTCCTACCTAAAGTCTAACATGCTTTGTTTTCAAATGAATTATACATGTAGTTGGTCTTGGTAACTTATATTATACACAGTGAAAAGTGCTGACTTGTATGCGAGATGTTAAAACTTTCTTAAAACTTCCCTATGGCAAGTATTCAATATTTACATTTGAGTTTCCCACGTTTAGTAGCGGACTGTATCAAAATTTGTCTCGGACGATTACATTAGGCTGCGCTTGCGCAATTGAAGGACTATTTACTACTTCAACACTGCCCTCCAAAAGTTCCTTTACAATTCAATGAATTAAATTGCTACAAAATCCAAATTTAAGTTTGAAGAAATTATTATGTTATTGCCTATTTTATTCATAATTCGTGCATTGAAAACAAAATTTTATTGGTACATTTTATTTTATTGAGTTGCAGCAACAGTCTATCTACATGTATTAGCTGCCAAAACTATGGTCAATGTATCTCAATAAACCAGTATCAAGTTTGAGATATTTTTGTAATTTCCTATTCAAAAGAAAGAAGTACTGATTTCCAAAACCAAATTGAAAAAAACCAAAGCATTTAACAATAAACTGATTTTACGAAGTTTTGAAACTCCATTAGTACAGAGTAAATTGTGAGTGTGTGAAGAAACTTTTTGAAGGCAGTGTATAGTCCGCAATACATGCTAACAAGCAGTCACTATGCTGTTTGTGCAATAAGGGACTTCAGTCAGTTATTTCCCCTTGTATACTCTTCAAAATAGGTAGGTCTAATTACAAAATGTAGTTGGATTACTCGGATTTTACCCTTACTTTTCAATGCTAATTTGCCAAATTTTATCGTGAATAACTTTTTTGTATATCATTTAATTTGTTTGAAATTCAAGCTAATTTTTTTTAAGTTAAAGAACTATCTAAATTCCATTACTTCTGTTAATATCTCTTTATTAACAAGAAAGATATTAGATGAAATATTTTTTCGCCCTAACATAGGAATTCAATGATAAAATCCGAGGATTCCAACTGTAAGGACCTACTTGCCAATTGGATTGCTTCAGATTTTATCAGGGAAAGATAACTGACTAAAGTCACTAATTGAAGTATGTCTTATCAGGTTAACATCAGGGGAAAGTCCCTTGTATTGGTTCCATTTGTTTTATAACCCTATGTTATTTATTCTATCAAAACCCCATGTCTGATAGCACTATAAGCGCTTTGATTAATGAATGTACAATATATTTATTATATTTTCAGGTTGATGATGACACATGATACTGATCTACTTTATATTGTAGTTATTCTGGTAATAATGGTAAAATACAGAAATTGAGTTCAACTGACAGTTGTACAGTCAAACAATATTAATACATATTTTATTGAAAACATTGGATTAGATAACAGGCATATAATGCTTATATACATTATCTCCATGGTCAACAATATTACCCAACAATATTAGCCTGAGCTTCCCCTTTATGCAAGAATGTAGGCCTGTTGCCTATACATATTGCTTGCTAGCGCTTTGCTGTCTGGTACTCTCCATTATATATTGCATACTTATTCTTTTTAGTGTAAAAAGTGTACCAGGGGACAAAACTTTAGGTTGCAATTTATTTACGAAATGGGCTCCATAATTCACTGAATTTATTTTCTAATTTTTGGTTTTGTTGATATATCACACAATGACCACAACTCGCCATTGAATTACTTGAAAGATACATGTATGAACAATTTTATAGTTACTTACAGTTTATCTCATAGCAGTATTGATATATTTGTAAAACGTGTTCTTGTAGATGTGATTGCCAAAGTTATTCAAATGACATTGTGCAAGTTGCCTGAGCATATCTCTAGTTAATCCTTTCTCCCTGGTACCCTTAATTTGATATCACATACTTATTCCTTTTGGTGTAGGAAGAGTACCAGAATACAAAGGGCTACCTAGAGATATGCTAGGCAACAGGCCCCATGGTGTATCGTTGTGGGTACTCTATCTCAATGTTATTGAGAGTGATCAGAGTGTAAATATTATACTAAGATAGTTCAAGTTCAAGTTAATATTGTTGGTCTATGGGCGTGTTGCCTAAGCATTTTGCTAGGCATCGCTTCGTAGCAAAATCATAGGAAACGACTTGCTACAAGATATCGCATCATTTCGCTACGTAGCGAAAGCTAGCGATAAAAAATCTTCGCTACCCAGGAGCGCTTTAACAAAACAAAATAGCTGCCTCTGCTGTAATGTAACTTCCTGTTTGCCGACAATTTTTATACCCCCGCTTCGAAGAAGAGGGGGGTATACTGTTTTACCCTTGTCTGTGCGTGCGTTCGTGCGTGCGTCCGTCCGTTACAAAATTTCCGTCGCAGTTTTCTCAGCAACTATAACATGCAGCAGCCTAATACTTTGCATATTGCTTCATCCCATAGTCCCATGTAGTGTAAAGCGATTTCATGCTCCTTGCTCATCTACTTCCTGTTTGTCGCATATTTTTAGATTTTTGTGGGGGTATCACTTGTGAGCATTAGCTCACAGATTTTTGTTTTTGTTTGACTGACTAAAGATGAATTGAAATATTTGTTATTATTCATTTAAACATATGTTTTTACAATGATTTTATACTTTTTAAAGACTTGTTTAGTTTGAAATCGCCCCGAAACTTACATTTGCAATAAGTGCAAAAGATATGATAAAGGGAGATAATTGCTGTGGGGGAGTTTGGTAAATAGCAAGCTGTTTCCTAAAAAGAAGCGCTACAAGAAAGTGCCTTTTCATAGCGATACGTAGCGAAATCGTTAGGCAACGCACCCTATATGTATGTGTTCAAGTAATTTTATATTTGTTATGATTCACATTAGTTTTTAAATTATGAAATTACATTGTATACAGATAGGATCAATGAATAAAATCATCATTTCATAACCTATATTTATTTTGTTGTTTCTTTATACATTTTGTTATGTACAACAAGTTTGAACCCTTTATTACATGGCAGGAAATAACGTTAGCATACTTGTACATACACTGGGGTCCAGAAGTTTCTTAACATGTGTACTTTTTAAATATTACTCTTTTTCTTTTTGAAAAATTTTGCTGACAGATTTTGTTTAGTATTTTTTATATTATCGATCTATTTATGATAAACGCGGTTTGATAGCGCAGTTGGTAGCGCGCCGGGCTTTGGAATCTCGTGCCCGAGGGGGTGCGGGTTAACAACAGTACAACAGTATATCCTTACTGTTAGAATTTTTGGCAGTACAATAGTAAACCCTTACTGTGCCGAAAATTCTAACAGTAAGGATTTACTGTTGTATTGCTGTACTGCAGTTACTGCTGTCTTCACATACATGCCGACTGAACCTTTTTATTTATGTTGATATCATATTGCCATCTGTCAAAGTTAAATGTATTGTATTAAAAGCATACTAAGGTAAGTAAGCAACATGGTACATGTATCAACAACATGTATACTGTCTAACTACATGTATTTACATGTTATTTTGAAACTTATCTCCTACAAATAACTTCTTTACAAGTATAAGTACCAAAACCAAAGTACAATGTAATTTACTAAACTGAATATTTATGACTTTTCGAAGAAAATGAGTGCTAACACTGTCACCAGGGCGTCGGCGTTGGCGTTGCAAATCAAGGTTAAAGTTTTTACAAATCTAAATTACTTCAATACTGTCAAAGATATTCAACTCAAACTTGGAATACTTATACATCATCACTACCTCCACCTTAGTATTAAGATCTGTAACCCTGGCTCCACTGTTTTAGGAGTTATGCCCATTTTTTACTTAAAAACATCCAAAATCAAGGTTTAAGTTTTACAAATTTAAATAACTTCAATACTGTCAAAGATATTGAACTCAAACTTGGAATACCTATTCATCATCACTACCTCCACCTTACTATAAAGGCCTATAACCCTGACTCTACTGTTTTAGGAGTTATGCCTCTTTTTTACTTCGAAAACATCAAAAATCTAGATGAAGTTTTTACAAATTTAAATAACTTCAATACTGTCAAAGATATTCAACTCAAACTTGGAATACTTATTCATCATCACTACCTCCGCCTTACTATAAAAGCCCATAACCCTGGCACAGGACTTATTCTCCTTTTTACTTAGAAAACATCTAATATCAAGGTTACAGTTTTTACAAACTTCAATACTATCAAAGATTTTCAACTCAAACTTGGAATACTTATGCATCATTACTACTTCCTCCTTACTCTTAAAACCCATTCACTGATTAACTGAGAAAAGTCGAGCATGCTGTCTCCTCTAACAGCTTTTCTTAACATGTATGAACATTTAAATAGTATACATAGATAATTTCAGAAAAAAATCATTTTTTGTATAACTTTATTTTTCTACACTGTAATGACGTACATAATTTTAGTAAAAACAAGTCTTTGTGATAACACAGATACATTTGAACGAGACAAAAATTATAATTAATTGGTCAAAAGATATTCAGTTACGTATATAGTGTAAAATAAAATATAAAACATGTTTGGAAAATGTTCATAGTTAAGTCAGAGTTCAAAGTGTGAAATAAGTAGTGTTTGTCTCACACTAGGCCTTTAATAGTGGTTTATATCATATACAATATTCTAATGATGATTCTGCAAACTGACGATCAAACACCGAGGTGTGTCAAAGTTCACAAGTACATCTGATCAGGATTTTTCTGTATAACGAAGCGATTCCTATTAAATCTCAAGAGAAAAATGTGTGATTCGACACTTGAAATATTAGGGTGTTCTTCCCGTACTGACGAGGTGTGGTACACACAAACTTTGTACACAAAATGAAACAATCACATGCTATAAAATAATTTCTATTGTTCTCTGTTTATATTTTAACTGTACCGGTATGTATATGTTCATATTGCAAGTAAAAATTTAATTCTGAAAATCAGTACATTACTTGTCCTCCTGTTTCTTAGTCCACTCATTGAATCCACCCTGGAATACAAATAAATGTTCATTTAATCTATGTTAAGAACATAGAAATAGATAAACCATTATGTAATTTTACTGGATATTATATTATGTACATATGATTATCGTTATGGTTATGTTAAAAAGCATTGTTCACTGTCGCAGATATGAAGTATTAAGAAAATGTAATAAAACATTGGACTAAAGACAATCGAGACTATTACCGTCGTCGGTTATCCCACGATACATAACTCCGCTATTCAGCGTTATGTACCGTGGGACATTTGCTTAGGAAAATCTCGTAATCATGAATAATTAATGAGGCAGTTTCATTGGTTCCGCAAGGAAACCACTGCCGAAAACTAGCCAATGAAATTACGCAACATTTTATTTTTGAAAATAAACATGTGCTTTTGTTTCTATTTTAAGTGGGAAAAAGCCAGTATGACGTCGGTAACACGCGATTTAATTGGAAGATTGTGCCTTATGCATATTCATGAAAATGAGATTTTGCCAGTCAAATTGCCCACAGCACGTATGGAGTGTAACGGAAGATAGTCCAGTGGTTGCCGACGGTGGACTATTACATCTTAATGCTAAAGATCACAATGCAACAATACTTACGTGATATACAGAAACATCTTTACAACCTATATATAAAGCAGCAAATGCTAGGGTACATGATGACATACCACTATTACAATGTGTTACTATAGGTTTATTTAAATCAACACCAATATTCTTGAACACTGAAATACATGAATATACTAGTACATACACTTTATATAGAAACATAAGTTTTGATGTGTTTGGTTTTTAAAAAAAAATAGTTTTTGAACATTAATAGGCTACTTATTAACGGTTTAATAGATAAGTCAAAACGACTAGCTTACTCATACTATTATCTTTGGTATTTTTCTTTAAATTATACTCAAAAACTCTGCCAATATAAGTATTATAATAGAAATTCCAACCAAATTTCAAAATAATCATTAGTTAAAACAACATGTTAAATCAACTTACATGAACGTATCTCTTGTTCTGATTTCAAGACGTTATCATCAGTATTAACCAAGTCAGCCATTGTAAGATTATATGCTTCAGGAATATGACCATCTGTAAACGGTGATATCAAAATACTAATGCGTTCTATGCTTATAATCGAGACAGGTCATAAATTACAACACATAAACAGTGATATCAAAATACTAATGCGTTTTATGCCTAATACAAAGTAACCCAATTGAACCTTTAGAGGCAGTGACAGCATGTTTTCGTCCTGTAATTTACAGTCTTGCAAGAAATGCTATACATGAATAAATAGCAAATATTATGTACAAGCACCATTTAAATTTATAAAATAAAAACGATTTTTGTGCATTCCTGAAAACTATTATTAATAACCTCCAATGGACTTTAAATCAATTGCATTAACTAACCAGCATACGCAGAAGAAGTGCGACTGTCAACCAATTGAAAATCCTTGGACACAGTATTTGCTTTAACATCTTCAAAACTTTTATATATTGATTGATTTACTTTAGCTACAAAATCTCCACGCTGAAAAATAAAGAACCATTAAAAATTAGTATTCCTACAATATATTCTAAACGTTAACAAAAATTATCCATCATTGCAGTTTCATGACAGAAAGTTTGTCTTAAAAATTTCGACCCTTTTATTTATTTACTTATATAGGCTTTATTATCGATATTTCAAAATGCATATTGATTATTGATCGAAAAGCATATCCACTTGTCTCTGACCTGAATTTTCACATATAATACATGTAGTGCTTTCCTGTGTCACTCAATACCATATCCCAAGGACCACAATGGAAATATGAGTTTGTTTTTAGTCTTTTTTGTGTCATCCATAATATATAATTTTGTTTGACATGGCTACACAGTAAGGTCCAATTGGGTTACTTTGTAGTCTGTTTGAGACTGAAATTTCAGTCTACGTGTTGTATTTTATGACTTGTCTCGATTATTAGCATAAAACGCATTAGTATTTTGATATCACTGTTTACGTGTTGTATTTTATGACCTGTCTCGATTATAAGCATAAAACACATAAGTATTTTGATATCACTGTTTACGTGTTGTATTTTATGACCTGTCTCGGATATAAGCATTAAACACATAAGTATTTTGACATCACTGTTTACGTGTTGTATTTTATAACTTGTCTCGATTATAAGCATAAAACACATAAGTATTTTGATATCACTGTTTACGTGTTGTACATCTTGTTTATGATTGTAACTTGTATGTATCTTTATTATGTGTGCCATGTTGTAACATTGTACATCAAAATAAATCTCATCTAATCTATCTCATTCTGAGATCTTCCGTCGCTGGTTTTTGTAACATTAATTTTAAAGTACAATATTTATAGCTTTCAATTGTTTACAAGAGTTATTTTATTTATAGACATGTTTACCTTGTATTCTATACATGCTTCTGTCACCGGTAGATTAAGGTTCAACCACTTTTGTAAACCTCCATCTAAAATCGACACATTTTCATGTCCAAAATACTGCAATGGAGGTACAAAATGCAAATCGTAATTAATTAATTAATTTTGATTATATTAACTTACCCAAAATTAGTGTAATTTATAGTCTACGAAATAAGCGAGTGTCTGGTTGCCCGGGACAACCACTTTTTAGTTTGTGCAACCAAAAATTTCTTTTTGACAACCGAATATCTACAAATAAGATAATACATTGTTTTCCACTTACAATGACCTATTCGGACAACCACTTTCATATCCTAATTACGTAGACTGAATCTTTATAAATAATCAGATAAAAATGATGTTTAATACAATATTCTAAATTTTGAATGAAGTGATAAAACATACTTTAAAAGTCCACCATCCTCTTCCAGCCAGAAAATATCCAGCACGATCAGAATTGCTGTATACAATAACATGAGAGTTTGTATTCACTCCAGCAGCTTGTGCTATGTCAGTAAATTGTTGAGTTGTTGGGATATTTCTAGGATATATATCAGTATGATCACCACACATTATGTTCACATACTTTGCACCTGCTATATGATGCCTGAAAATTTAAAGTAGATTCTATTTGATCTTGGTGTAAGACCGATTTTTATTTGATAGAGTACGTGAGCTCAGAAAACATATTTTTCAGAGTGGAGTAGCGAGTAGTACAAATTAATGTCCATTTTTGACTTCATGAGTTGAAATGAAATGATCTTATTCCAAAATAGACGAATATTCTTTTCCATTAATGTTTCCTGTGCTCTATAAAAGAAATTTCACAAAAAATAGTACGTGAAATTTTTTCTCCTCTAAGCTGACTTTAAATATCTTAAAAACATGGCATCCTCGGCCAAGCACCGAGATAAAGAGATATATTATTGACATGGATTGCGTAAGCAATTCAGGTCTTAGTAATCGACATATTTTGAAACGAATCACAAAATGTCGCGGACGTAAACATTCGACGGACATGCGCAGCCAGATTCAGTACAATGGTATGTAATTAGGTTAACCCAACGCATGAATAAATAGTCCCCTTGTTAACAATATATGACAGTATCAAGCAGTTAAGTTGTCAACACACAATACATGAAAATATCATTGTTAATTCCGTTTTAACATTTTCGATTAAGAACCGTCATTCATCTGCTAAAATATAGATAACAAGGCATATAACCTCTGACCTTTTCCTGTTTTTTTCGTACATTCAACTGGATCCCCGATGTGCTAAAAATAGACACACCCGCAATTTTCCCCACTGTCTAAAAATAGATCATATACCTGTGGAGTATAAAAATCATGATCGTTTGTTTCAAATTTCTCTGCGGGTGGTATAAGCATCATGATCATTCGTTATACAGTTTGTTAGTGAATTTTAGACCTCGCAAGTTCTTTTTCTAGATAATGACACCACCAAGCGCTATCAGCGCTTTGATTTATTGCAAATTTTAACATGAATAGTAGTGAAAGAGTGCTGATATACATGTAGCTTCCATGTCGTCAATGTATTTATATACATGTTCATGTATATAAAATAAAACTTACTTTTTATAATCTTCATAACAATCTTTTGTACTTGACCAAGATACGTCGAGTATTATGATGTTACTTAAATCTCCGGATTTGATTTTTTCATTGAGCCATTCACAAGACACAACTAACGGCACCATCCTAGTTGATACACAAAATAGGATCACATATCATATTATATCATTTATACAAACACCAACATGTAGACAAAAACGAAAGCGATGCAAATGGTAGATGCGGCATCTAGAGCACCGGCAACTTGTCTTTAAAATAAGAAGTTGAAAAGTAAAAAGGATTATATTCAAAAACATATCTCTCAATTCTGATAAAAAGTACTCAGCAATAAGGTGTGCATACATTTGAAAACAATTCTCGAACAACTCTTTAGCTTTACAATTATAAATGCATTGGTGGTCATTTGGCACTAAATTTCTATTAAAACCCTGACTATATTATGTTCAAGGTATATATATTATCAATAATTATAATATTGATGATTTAATAATAATACAATTCTGAAATGATGTTCGAACTAATTCAATAAGGGGCTAGATTTTCCTATCATAAAGTATTCTATTGTTCAGATTCACATATGATGCATAGCAAAGGCTTTGCTCTTTTGAATGATGCATACATCGTTCGTATACGCCAAATAATAAAAGGCATAGACCGATTGTAAACACCATGACAGCGTAGATTTTGTTTCGTCAACAGAGATAGATTAATATACATTTTGAGAGCAAAGTTTGTTACGTAAAATCATATAAACAAAGTAAAACTGTATAAAAAGCATGCAATCGATCAACGAAGGTTTTCATGCAATAAAATCGTATAAGTATTCATAATGTATTCAATAAACATTCCTTTAATATTGGCGTTTTCTATTCATAACACAAATAGACTGATGTGCAACAGCTGTTCAAATAATACCGAAATCATCTTAAAGCCACTAAACGAAGACAAAATCTTGATCATCAATCTAAAAACAAGTAATACTATCTAAAAGACTATAGAATATAACCGCCTTGGGATAATGATAACTCTCTCAAGCGGGTTCCCTTGTAGGGGTCAAGCTCTTCAAAATATCAGTTTCTTATAAAAGTGGGATACTTTTATAACATGCAAATTAGACTACGGAGATTCTCTTTCAGCCAATCAAATTGCTTGAAAAGTATTTGATGAAACTTACACGACTATGTTAAGTGTTGGATATATCAAATCGTTTTCCAGTGATTTACTCGAGAAACCAGTGCGTGTAAGTTTTGAGTTCGCAAATATCTAAACTAATGCTAAAAAGAAACGCCTCATTTCAGCTAGGAACATAATTTTTATGATCAGAATAACAAGAGAAAACATTAATGTTGTTAGCCTGTAAAAAGTACTTGGTGACGTGTGCAACGTGAGGTTTGTCGTTCTTATTCTGGTAGAAAAAGTATTGACGTTGCCAGAATATAGCGACACTCACATGGCATAAACGGCTGGTCAATGTGATGTGTCGACGAAATTACCTCAGCAAACAACGAGTTGTGACTGAAACTCGTTTTAAGACACTTATAAGTCTGAGGGAGTTACATAAGTCGAAACACGACTCATCACTGAACTCCTAATACCATGGCCGCGATGACACGAGGGTAGAGATAGACGTCGGTGACGAAGGCAAAACTTAAGAATTAGTCCGCGGTACGGTTTACGCCAAACAAGAAGTTTTCCTCATTGTTTGTCGACTTATTTGGCGTACACGGTTACCCTTTCACTACACGTGACGTAGATATTGTCGTGAAAATCTATTACGCAAATGACGTTGGTGTTTACATAAATGTTGTAGTTGTCTAGTTTTATTCACGTTACATCCGTTCTATCAGGACGTGGCATATCAGCATCTCCGTACAAAAGTCATTTAGACCGTTTGTGTACAGAATGCCGTGACGGCTACCTATGCTTTCAGCACTTTGATTCATGGTTAATGATAAATGTTGATTTCAGGTTAATATCAATAGATATCTATCTAACAAGACGCACTAGAACAAAATCATTTTGTACTATTTAATTGTTTTATGATTTGAAATATTAAATAGATTCAGTGTTCGCTTCGATTAAATTATGGTATACACTATAACTAGGAAGTGGGTACCTGTATGTCTAAATTAAAAACCGAAAGTAAGATGTGCAAGTTATTTAACTCACCTATTATCATAAGAAGCAAATAGTGCACAACCATTACGTACGTCACATATGAAAACTAACTCGATATACTTACAATCACTTACTCCTTACAATATGATAAGGACATTGCAGCAGAAAAATATTAAGTATATTAGTATAATAAGTTTATTACTACATGTATATAACGTACATGCATGTATATATCTCCATGAGTAAGTAAATCCACTGATTAATATAGATAACTTGATAATAAAACAAAACTTACCTTTCCAGATTAAAAACTTACAAAAAACGCACTTTTTACCAGCTATAATTAGTTTGAATGAATTTGTTCGTCTTGATTTTAATGCCCGACTAAGCTGAATTACATGTAGTAACCAAGTAAAACTACTATCTATAAATAGATAGATAGTTAGTAAATCCACAAACCCTGTGAGTATAACATGTAAAATCAAAGCATAGGCGGATCTAGCGGGGGAGGGGGGTTAGGGCCACCTCCTGAAATTTCCAAAATGTTCCCGTCCTTGAATGTATTTTATTAACTGCGAGCCATTTTTAAGTAGCAAGAAGCAATTTTTCTTGGGCTTGACTAAGTAGTGCTTAACATAGATCAAATGTTTATGTAGATTGTATAATGAATTTTGTGTTATATATTCTTAGAGTATTTTACTTTAGAAGACACGATAAGCTTTATTTAGGTAAGTAAGACAATTAAACAACATTGGCGGATCCAGCGGGGGGGGGGGGGGGTCGGGGGGGGGGTCCGGAACCCCCCCCCCTAGAATTTGAAAAATGTACCTGTCCATTAGTGTATTTCTTGCCTGTAAGTCATTTTTAAGTAGCATGAAGCAATTTGTTTCGGTGCTTAACATAGATTTGATGGTTATATAGTTTTTATTATCAATATGTTGCATATTTTCTGCAAAATGTGTATAATGTGGTTGTGGTTCGAGGTTCAGATCCCCCTCTAGAAAAGTACGGACCCTCCTAGAAAAGTTCGCCCCCCCCCCCTGGAAAAAAATCCTGGAACCGCCCCTGAAACAACATAGGTAAGCTCATGCTGTGGGCAAAATATACAACCGACAAACATAATAGTAATCTACAAACAAAATTAGATAAAAAATTATTGTAGCCTAGCAGTCATGCAATTATTATAAAAACTTTATAATTAATAAATATAAAATAAAACCAGTTAGAAAAATAAGCTAATCGCATCAAAAAACGAAAACATAAATGTTTAGGTCTACATAAATAGATATACAGTATGGATAAGATATTTTATAAGTGAAAACTATGATGAAGCTGCCGATCCTGATCGACAACTGCTGGCCTAAGAACCTGCCGTAAAATATGTCCAAAATCCTGGTAGTTAGAGAAACACAAACGTGTGTCAACTTTAAATTGATGTTAGACAAAATTATCTTTCCAAATTAGATTTTGACGGAACCAATTAGCAGCTACAATGTAATTAATAGCATCCATACATTATTCAGGGTCTCAAATCACGAGGCCGCATTAATAATCGAATTGAAATCAAAAGAAAAAAAATTGTACCATATTATAAACTCGCAGTAAAAATAAAAACACATGTGCAAAGAACTTAATTATTGAGAGTCATTTATGATAAACTCATATTTGATACCCTCCTTTTTAATTCCTTTTTCGTTTGGCAATGTCCAATTTTCGCTACTTTACGCTTATGAAACATTTTACGTACTTTAGTTACATCGGTATCGCTGGTTCTCATTCTGAATCTCACCGGTTCTGCGCGTGCTTACAATTCATAGAATAGATCTGGGAACCAGTATATTGACACGAATCTCGACAGGTTTTGTTTTGACATTTTGAGATGGTAAGTCATGTTATATCTTGTCAATTACAAATCGGTTTCGTTATTTTGAAGTATAACTTAATAGCAACAACTCGTAGAAATTTCTTGAGCGTCGGATTTTTCGTGCGGTAACAATATTGTGGTGTATCTTTCGTCGAACTAACTAGCATAGTATCTGGATAGACTTGACTTCAGACTAAGGGGTGAAACGAAAAACCACACACCACACACACCACACACACCAACCACACACCACTTTGTATAACATGATATGAGGCTTATTTTCGATTGTTTACCTGTTTTTAAGCCTAATTATGGTATAAATTAACAGAATTACATAAATTCGTCAATAATTAGATCGTAAAACGCGTTGGAAGTTGTCATAGAAAATGTCGTCATGTTTGTGTACTAAGGGAGTGAACTCTTAATACGCTAAAATCGTTAAATTTGTCAAGTTTGTTGGAGTTGTCTCTCTTTGATCACAACCTCTGAAACATTAGTTTGTGTTAATAAATATCTTGTTTAGCAACAAATTTTATATCCAACACTTGTTTTTTAAAACAAATAGATCAAAAATCTATGTAAGACCTAAAATTCTCTTTCAAACGGAATTTAACATCACTCTTCATTTTTATGTAAAAAAGTGTACATCTTCTCTTACAAACGGAATTTAAGCGCCGTTTTGTTGTGGTGTGTGGTAAATCGTTTATTATACATTACTCTTTAATTTTATTATAAAAACGTATACATCCTCCCTTACAAACGGAATTTAAGCGCCGTCTGTTGTGGTGTGTGGTAAATCGTTTATTATACATCACTCTTTAATTTTAATATAAAAACGTATACATCTTCCCTTACAAACGGAATTTAAGCGCCGTTTTGTTTATTATACATCACTTTTTAATTTAATATAAAAACGTTTACATCTTCCCTTACAAACTGAATTTAAGCGCCGTTTTGTTGCGGTGTGTGGTGAATCGTTTATTATACATCACTCTTTAATTTTAATATAAAAAAGTATACATCTTCTCTTTCAAACGGAATTTTAGCGCCGTTTTGTTGTGGTGTGTGGTAAATCGTTTATTATACATCACTTTTTAATTTAACATAAAAACTAATACATTTTCCCTTACAAACTGAATTTAAGCGCCGTCTGTTGTGGTGTGTGGTAAATCGTTTATTATACATCACTCTTTAATTTTAATAAAAAAACGTATACATTTTCCCTTACAAACTGAATTTAAGCGCCGTCTGTTGTGGTGTGTGGTAAATAGTTTATTATACATCACTCTTTAATTTTAATAAAAAAAACGTATACATTTTCCCTTACAAACGGAATTTAAGCGCCGAAATGTTGTGGTGTGTGGTAAATCGTTTAATATACATCGCTCTTTAATTTAATATAAAAACGTATACATCTTCCCTTACAAACTGAATTTAAGCGCCGTTTTGTTGTGGTGTGTGGTAAATCGTTTATTATACATTACTCTTTAATTTTGATATATAAACGTATACATTTTCCCTTACAAACTGAATTTAAGCGCCGTTTTGTTGTGGTGTGTGGTAAATCGTTTATTATACATCGCTCTTTAATTTGATATAGAAACGTATACATCTTCCCTTACAAACTGAATTTAAGCGCCGTTTTGTTGTGGTGTGTGGTAAATCGTTTATTATACATCACTCTTGAATTTTAGTTTATAACGTATACATCTTCCCTTACAAACTGAATTTAAGCGCCGTTTTGTTGTGGTGTGTGGTAAATCGTTTATTATACATCGCTCTTTAATTTG
Organism: Mactra quadrangularis; assembly: GCA_025267735.1. Lineage (NCBI taxonomy): Eukaryota > Metazoa > Mollusca > Bivalvia > Venerida > Mactridae > Mactra > Mactra quadrangularis. The sequence goes on along the minus strand of CM046305.1, from coordinate 37,352,024 downwards.
ATATAGAAACGTATACATCTTCCCTTACAAACTGAATTTAAGCGCCGTTTTGTTGTGGTGTGTGGTAAATCGTTTATTATACATCACTCTTAAATTTTAATATAAAAAAGTAAACATCTTTCCTTACAAACGGAATTTAAGCGCCGTTTTGTTGTGGTGTGTGTTAAATCGTTTACTATACATCGCTCTTTAATTTAATATAAAAACGTATACATCTTCCCTTACAAACTGAATTTAAGCTCCGTTTTGTTGTGGTGTGTGGTAAATCGTTTATTATACATTACTCTTTAATTTTAATATTTAAAAGTATACATTTTCCCTTACAAACGAAATTTAAGCGCCGTTTTGTTGCGGTGTGTGGTAAATCGTTTATTATACATCACTTTTTAATTTAACATAAAAACGTATACATCTTCCCTTACAAACGGAATTTTAGCGCCGTTTTGTTGCGGTGTGTGGTAAATCGTTTATTATACATCACTTTTTAATTTAACATAAAAACGTATACATCTTCCCTTACAAACGGAATTTAAGCGCCGAAATATTGTGGTGTGTGGTAAATCGTTTATTATACATCGCTCTTTAATTTAATATTAAAACGTATACATTTTCCCTTACAAACGGAATTTAAGCGCCGTTTTGTTGCGGTGTGTAGTAAATCGTTTATTATACATCACTTTTTAATTTAACATTTAAACGTATACATTTTCCCTTACAAACTGAATTTAAGCGCCGTTTTGTTGTGGTGTGTGGTAAATCGTTTATTACACATTACTCTTTAATTTTTAATATAAAAACGAATACATCTTCCCTTTCAAACGGAATTTAAGCGCCCTTTTGTTGTGGTGTGTGATAAATCGTTTATTATACATCACTCTTTAATTTTAATATAAAAACGTATACATTTTCACTCACAAACTGAATTTAAGCGCCGTTTTGTTGTGGTGTGTGGTAAACCGTTTATTATGCATCACTTTTTTTTATTTAACATAAAAACGTAAACATCTTCCCTTTCAAACTGAATTTAAGCGCCGTTTTGTTGTGGTGTGTGGTAAATCGTTTACTATACATCACTTTTTAATTTTAATATAAAAACGTATACATCTTCCCTTACAAACGGAATTTAAGCGCCATTTTGTTGTGGTGTGTGGTAAATCATTTATTTTACATTACTCTTCAATTTTAATATTAAAACGTATACATCTTCTCTTACAAACGGAATTTAAGCGCAATTTTAATGTGGTGTGTGGTAAATCGTTTATTATACACCACTCTTTAATTTCAACATAAACACTTATACATCTTCCCTTACAAACGAAAAAAGAAAATACGACTAAACATGTACAAAGCGTTTAGACCCATTAAGAGATGTTCGATAAAGCCATATACCACCTATTGTAGCTATATCATAAATTACTTCCAGTGACCACATGTTGTGATTGATAAAGTAAGATAAGAATCATATATCACGATCAAACCAATTCGTTTTCTTTGTATCATCGGGGTAGGTCCAGAATTTGAATGACAGCTCCAAGTAACCAATCAGCGTCCGGCATTTGAAACGCTGATGCTTATCTAAGATAAGCAACTTATCGGCCGCCATTTTGTCCGACATTAACTGGTCTTGACGGCCATTGATTTTCTTATGTGGTAGCATGGACCCTATTACTCATTTATATTGTAAACAAATGAGTTATATTTTTGTCTAGATAAGATAATCCTATCGAAAAGAGTAGCCATTAAATCATATACCACGCACAATAAAAATAACAAAGATTTACAAAAAAAATCAGAATGCTGTTTAGGTTTCACGGGTACGTTCTAAAGCCAGCTTCGCGTTCAGTAACTATCATAAATTAGCTAACATTACGGGTACGAGAGAACTCGGGTTGAGCTGGGTTGAGTTGTTCTGACACTTCTGTAACGGAACGTTTATGACCGTTCAAGGTTAATGAACACGCTGCTGAATAGCTAAAACATGTAACATTCGGTACAGTAATAGCTAATAACGAGGCCTACCACTGAAGTGATTGATTATCCAATGAACTTTAAACTGTACTTTAAGTATTCACACATGTTCTATCGCTGGTATGATTCAAACGTCGGACAGACTGTCGAATAGATACTTCAGCGACAGTAAGCGCTCGGGACTTTTTACACAAACACTGTAAAGTATGACTATACATGTCATCGGATTTTCAATAAAACATGAAAAAATCATGTTGTAACATCTCAGGCTTGAGTTGATAGTACATGTATCTTCTATGGATTTGCTTGCACCTGAATTTTTACGGTTTAAAAAAGTATTTTATTACTTCGCTCACTCATAAAACTTTGGTCGAACTGCTACAAAAACTGGTCGAACCGCTATAAGAAGCAACTGAATTTTATATTTTTTCTTCGCTCGCTCGCCCCATTTTTTCTAGAAAAATCCGTGGAACACATGATCAACATGCTGTGACCTGATGGTAAGTTTTTTGTCCGTTATAAATGTTAGAAAAATTAACTCCAAGGAGACAATACCCACTGGTACGGACTTAAATATCAATATGACATAAACGCTGCATGGCGCACTTTACCAACATTCAATAGCTAATTTTAAAAAGATAAATAAAGAATTTCAATGACAAACATATGAGCAAGTTGCAGTAAAAATGAAAAAAAAAAACCAAACACGCCCATTTGGAACGTACGTGATCTCGAGTAGATATGCTGCATCATATGCAGTTAATTTTCTGCAGAGCGACCCACTATAGAACAAAGCCTCTGCACAACAATTGCGTTTGATATTTCCCATATTCAGCCTCTTCAGAACAACAACCTATGAAAAGCAGTCGATACTTCAGTTTCCCAATTGGGAATTGTTCAAAAAAGGTTGTACTGTATTGATGACATCTGCATGGGAATACCTAAAATTTTCGAGCTATGTCGTTTTAACATCCACTTTCGACATACAATATATCTTATAAATCGCGAGTTTAGTGCAAAACGGTCGTTACTCATCCTTTTCGAATATATTGAGTTACGACTGTTATGCGCTAAACCCGTGAAATATCAAGGAACATACACATTTTAGGTTATCGTGGGCGATAAATAAGTGCAACATTGCCTTAGAGACAACTATTTTACAACAGCAGGAAATTACCAAAAACTGTACATTTCCGCCGTGTTGAAGTTGACTCTGACCCAAAACATCGAAATTGTTAATTGAAGTTTAAGATTGAATATATGACGGTTTTGCAAAAAAATCAGAGACAATTTTGAAGTATGAAGTGGTCAAGGGCCGAATGCCAGTAGTGTTAAAAAGTATAAGTCAGCGGAGTGTAAAATCGTGATTTGTCCCGATTGTATGTGTCCCAGGCAATGGCATCCTTTCAATACCTGCTTGTTGAAATGGGAAATGAGTCGATAGTATCGGTAGCTGGCTATTGCCTCATGATTCAATATCTTAGAACCACTTATAATGACTTATTTAAACTTGAAATCTTTATAAAAGCTTAAACATACTCTACATCAGTTCTATGTTTCAATTTGTTGTATTTTACTATGTCAGTATTGTATAAATAATTTGAACTTGTTTTGCTAGATGACCACATGGAAGACTAGAATTTGCTTGAAATTCTCGTTGGATGAAATAAACATGAGCATGTGTATTTACTATCATATTTGCATGAAAAAAATATAATGTCTATCTACGATGATACAATGACCTTAGTCAGTAATTTCTCCTTGTCTACTCTTAAATAGGTAGATTCATTCGGAAAAACCTCGACCTATCATGAATGAATAATTATTCGTAGTGAATGGCCAAGGAGTTCCGAATGCAGGTAGGTGCAATTAGTTTGATTACTCGGATTTTACCCTTACTTTTCACAGTCAATTTGCCCAAATTTATCTTAATAACTTTTTTGTTAATCATTCAATTTATTTGAAATTCAAGCTAAGTGTTTCAGGGCAAAGGATTGACTAAATTTTATCACTTCTGTTAATATATAAATAAACAAGAAAGATATTAGATAAATATTTTGATATTCCTACATAGGAATGCAACGATAAAATCCAAGGATTCCAACTGTAATGACCTACTAGCCAATTGGATTGCTTCAGATTTCATCAAGGAAAGATAACTGACCAAAGTCCCTAATTGAATTGTATTTAATAATAAGTTATTGTTTTATTACAACCACAATTCCATGGGATTACAACTTTCGCCGAAAAATCAATTTCTTTCGCCTTTTCGGGGAAATCTCCAGAGCTTGGGTCTGAACAGTATGGAAAATGCATTCAATACTTGTATATACGATGCTTTCGATATAATGACCACCAGCTGAGATGTTATCATTCACTGCCCAGCGGGTAAGTACACTTCGATATTATCATACACTGCCCAGCGGGTAAGTACACTTCCTTACAGGACCACTTCCTTGTTTGTATACTGGCGCAAAATGATGCACGATGGTGATACATACAGGCCCGTAGGAACAGAAGGGGGGGGGTAAGCCCCACAATATTTTAATCAGATATATTGACTGGGATCTTTATTGAATCTGTCATACACAAGTGATTGATACATTCGTGCTTTTTCAGCTAAATCAAAATTACACGTTATATTTAACTGCTTAAGATAACTAATGGTCTTAGTCAGTCTCAGGCCTGAAAAAGGCGAGGGTACGACGAAACTAGACGTATAATTTATATCGATATATAGTAAGACTTAACATTTTCAATCAATTACAATACTTAATTACTATTAGTAAGTGTGTATTGATTTCTTTTCTTGAAATAAATCTGAATAAAATACCCCCCCCCCCCCAATCTGGAAATGTTTTTTACGTGCCTGTAAATGTCCATGTATTGCAACAGACGAAATTATGAGAGATTGTAATGATCGAGGAATACGCTTGTAATTGAGTAATTGATTGGAAATGTTAAGTTTTACTGTAATCCTACATCAGACATTCAAGGGTGTTGTAAATTTTATATATATATACATATGTACAAGTACTTGTCAGTGAAAATCACGACCCATCATTAAAGTTAGGGATCTAAGACGTACGTCATCAAAATATCTGTAACAAGCAAATAGTGAAAATGTTCTTTGAGTGCAAAAATATATAAAATTAATCCCCGGCCGCTACCGATGCATCGGAGCGAGCGTGGCTGAGCTGTGACGACGTTGGGCAGGAAATCATTAGGTAGCTAGCTTCGTGTTGGTTCGAATACTACCTAAAATCTACCCTGTTGTTTTCATGAGCAAGAAACTTCATCCGCTGACTCAGTACTGGGGGACTGGTCCAGGAAGCAGATTCAAAGTGATTAATCTGCGTGGTTGTAACTTGTCTCACAATCGAACCATGGGCTGATCCAGCGGGGGGGTCTCCTGGGGGGGGGTCCGGACCCCTCCTTGAATTTGGAAAATGTACAACCGACACATCCAGTAAAACTGAATGATTTTTACATTGTTTGTTCTGTAAAATTTTGTTTTCAACAATTACTTAATAAAACAGATCTAAAACAATCTTTTAAAACAAATCTTGGGTCTATCAGACCTACCTAGGATAGTTCAGACTCTGACTTGGCCTATCAAACCAACCTAGGATAGGCCATACTCAGACTATGGTCTATAAGACCTACCTAGGATAGGCCAGACTCTACCATTGTCAATGAGACCTACCTAGGGTATCTCAGACTCTAATGCCTCAGTCCTTTAAAATCGAGGCTTGTTACGGACCCTTACGAGCAGACAGTCGTAGGCCGTCGGAAGCCTTGCCTACCAAGGAGAGGGTACGCACATGGTACAAAGCAACACCCCGTACTGAGCCGTAGCTGGAAGATACACATGTTTAATCCATACTCGGCCACAACTTTGTTCATGATTTGACTCTGAAACTGATTCGTGTATCCTGGGCTCATCTCATGGACCCTGGTAAAAACGTAACAGTCCGTACGGATACGCAAGAGTTCGTACAGGCCCCTGCGGATCTTGATCGCACTGCGCCCATACGGTGCCCTCACGGCTGTTTTCATGTTTATGGGACTAGGCTTTACCTTTTTCTACAAGACCTACCTAGGATAGGTCAGACTCCTACCATGGCCTATCAGATCTACCTAGGATAGTCCAGACTCAAACTTGGGTCAATCAGACCTACCTAGGATAGTTTAGTTCAGACTCCTATCATGGTCTATCAGACCAACCCAGGATAGTTCAGACTCTTAACATGGTGTATCACACCTACCTAGGATAGGCCAGAATCCGACTATGGTCAAATAGACCTACCTACGATAGTTCAGACACTTACCACGGTCTATCAGACCTACCTAGGGGAATTCAGACAATTACCATGGTCCATCAGGAATACCTAGAAAAGGTCAATAGCAGACTTTGATTTAGCAGACCCACCTAAGATAGGTATGACATTTTCCATGGCCTATCATACCTAGGATAGTTCAGACTCTTACTTAGGTCTTTTAGACCTTCCTATGATAGGCCAGACTCAGATTTGGGTCGACCAGACCTACCTTTGATAGTCCAGACTCAAACTTGGGTCAATCAGACCTACCTAGGATAGTTCAGACTCCTATCATGGTCTATCAGACCAACCCAGGATAGTTCAGACTTTTACCTTTGTCTATCAGACCTACAAAGGATAGTCTAATCTCCTACCATGGTCAATCGGACCTACCTAGGACAGTTAAGACGTCTTCCATGGCCTATAAGACCAACCTAGGATAGTTCAGACTCTTTCCATGGTCTATCAGAGATACCTTGTAGTGGCCAGACTCCATCCATGGCCTATTAGACCTACATTGGATAGTTCAGACTCCTACCATGGTCTAACAGACCTCCCTAGAATAATTAAGACGTCTTCCATGGTCTATAAGGCCAACTTAGGATAGTTCGGACTTTTACCTAGGTCTATCCGACCTACATACGATAGGCCAGACTCTTACCATGGTCAATCAGACATACCTAGGATAGTTCAGACTCCTCCCATGGTCTATCAGACCTACCTATGATACTTCAGACTCCTATCATGGTCTTTAAGACCTACCTAGGATAGTTCAGACTCTTACCATGGTCTATCAGACCTACCTAGGACAGATTAGACGTCTCCCATAGTTTATAAGACCTACCTAGGATAGTTCAGGCTCTTATCATGGTCTATCAGACCTACCTAGTTTAGGCCAGACTCTTTATATTGTCAATGAGACCTACCAAGGATAGTTCAGACTCTTATCATGGTCTATCAGACATACCTAGGATTGGCCAGACTCCTACCATGTTCTATCATACCTACTTAGAATTGGCCAGACTCCGACTTTGGTCTATTAGACCTCCCAAGGATAGTTTAAACTACTACTATGGTCTATAAGACCAACATAGGATAGTTCAGACTCTTATTATGGTCTATCATACCTGCCTAGGATAGTTTAGACTCTTACCATGGTCAATCAGACTTACCTAGGATTGGCCAGAATCCAACTATGATCTGTTAGACCTCCCTTGGATAGTTCAGACTTCTACCATGGTCTATAAGACCAACGCAGGATTGTTCAGACTCTTACCATGGTCTATCAGACATACTTAGGATTGGCCAGACTCCAACTATAGTCTATTAGACCTACCTTGATTAATTTAGACTCCTACCAAGGTATATTAGACCTACCTAGGATAGTTCAGACTCTTACCATGGTCTATAAGACCGACGTAGGATAGTTCAGACTCTTACCATGGTCTATCAGACATACTTAGGATTAACCAGACTCCAACTATGGTCTATTAGACCTACCTAGGATAGTTCAGACACCTACCAAGGTCTTTAATACCAACATAGGATAGTTCAGACTCTTACCATGGTCTATCAGACATACCTAGAATTGGCCATACTCCAACTTTGGTCTATTAGACCTACCTAGGATAGTTCAGACACCTACCAAGGTCTATAAGACCAACATATGATAGTTCAGACTCTTACCATGGTCTATCATAACGTCCTCGGATAGTTCAAACACTTACCATGGTCTATCAGACAAACCTAGGATTGCCCAGTCTCCGACTTTGGTCTATAAGACCAACCTTTGAAAGTTCAGACTCCTATCATGATCTATCATACATACCTAGGTTTGGCCAGACTCCGCCTTCGGACTATTAGACCTTCCTAGAAAAGTTCAAATTCCTACCATGTTCTATCAGACCTATCTAGGATAGTTCAGACTCCTATCAAGGTCTATCTTACCTACCTAGGATAGTTCAGACTCCTACCATGGTCTATTAGACCAACCAAGGATAGTTCAGACTCTTATCATGGTCTATCATACCTACCTTAGATAGTTCAGACTCCTACCATTGTCTTTTAGACCTGCCCAGGATAGTTCAGACTCCTACCAAGGTATATTAGACCTACCTAGGATAGTTCAGACTCCTACCATGGTCTAAAAGACCGACGTAGGATAGTTCAGACTCTTACCATGGTCTATCAGACATACTTAGGATTGGCCAGACTCCAACTATGGTCTATTAGACCTACCTAGTTTAGGCCAGACTCTTACCATGGTCTAACAGACCTGCCTAGAATAGTTTAGCCGTCTTCCATGACCTATTAGACCAACCTAGGATAGTTCAGACTCTTACCATGGTCTATCAGACATACTTAGGATTGGCCAGACTCCAACTTTGGTCTATTAGACCTACCTAGGATAGTTCAGACACCTACCAAGGTCTATAAGACCAACATAAGATAGTTCAGACTTTTACCATGGTCTATCATAACGTCCTCGGAAAGTTCAAACTCTTACCATGGTCTATCAGACAAACCTAGGATTGCCCAGACTCCGACTTTGGTCTATAAGACAAACCTTGGAAAGTTCAGACTCCTATCATGGTCTATCATACATACCTAGGATTGGCCAGACTCCGCCTACGGACTATTAGACCTTCCTAGATAAGTTCAGTTTCCTACCATGTTTTATCAGACCTATCTAGGATGGTTCAGACTCCTATCAAGGTCTATCTTACCTACCTAGGATAGTTCAGACTCCTACCATGGTCTATTAGACCAACCAAGGATAGTTCAGACTCTTATCATGGTCTATCATACCTACCTAAGATAGTTCAGACACCTACCATTGTCTTTCAGACCTGCCCAGGATAGTTCAGACTCCTACCAAGGTATATTAGACCTACCTAAGATAGTTCAGATCTTACCATGGTCTATAAGACCAACGTAGGATAGTTCAGACTCTTATCATGGTCTACCATACCTTCCTAAGATAGTTCAGACTCCTACCATTGTCTTTCAGACCTACGTAGGATAGTTCAGACTCTTACCATGGTCTACAAGACCAACGTAGGATAGTTCAGACTCTAACCATGGTCTATCAGACATACCTAGGATTGGCCAGACTCCAACTTTGGTCTATTAGACCTACCTAGGATAGTTCAGACACCTACCAAGGTCTATAAGACCAACACAGGATAGTTCAGACTCTTACCATGGTCTATCATAACGTCCTCGGATAGTTCAAACTCTTACCATGGTCTATCAGACAAACCTAGGATTGCCCAGACTCCGACTTTGGTCTATAAGACCAACCTTGGAAAGTTCAGACTCCTATCATGGTCTATCATACATACCTAGGATTGGCCAGACTCCGCCTACGGAATATTAGACCTTCCTAGATAAGTTCAGATTCCTACCATGTACTATCAGACCTATCTAGGATAGTTCAGACTCCAAACAAGGTCTATCTTTCCTACCTAGGATAGTTCAGACTCCTACCATGGTCTATAAGACCAACCAGGGATAGTTCAGACTCTTATCATGGTCTAACATACCTATCTAAGATAGTTCAGACTCCTACCAAGGTATATTAGACCTACCTAGGATAGTTCAGACTCTTACCATGGTCTAAAAGACCAACGTAGGATAGTTCAGACTCTTACTATGGTCTATCAGACATACTTAGGATTGGGCAGACTCCAACTATGGTCTATTAGACCTACCTAGTTTAGGCCAGACACCTACCAAGGTATATTAGACCTACCTAGGATAGTTCAGACTCTTACCATTGCCTATAAGACCACCGTAGGATAGTTCAGACTCCTACCATTGTCTTTCAGACCTACCTAGGATAGTTCAGAATCCAACCAAGGTCTATCTTTCCTACCTAGGATAGTTCAGACTCCTACCATGGTCTATTAGACCAACCAAGGATAGTTCAGACTCTTATCATGGTATATCATACCTACCTAAGATAGTTCATACTCCTACCAATGTCTTTCTGACCTACCTAGGATAGTTCAGACTCCTACCAAGGTATATTATACCTACCTAGGATAGTTCCGACTCTTACCATGGTTTATCATAACTACTAATGATAGTTAAGACGTCTTCCATGGCCTATTAGATCAACCTAGGATAGTTCAGACCTATCTAGGATAGTTCAGACGCCTACCATGGTCTATAAGACTAACGTAGTATAGTTTAGACTCAAACCATGGTCTATCAGACCAACATAGGATAGTTTAGACTGTTACCATGGTCTATCAGACATACCTCGGATTAGCCAGACTCTTACTATGGTCTATTATTCCAACCTAGGATAGTTCAGACTCCTACCATGGTCTATCAGACCTACCGTGGATAGTTTAGACGTCTTTCATGGTCTATAAGACCAACCTAGGATAGTTCAGACTCCTACCATGGTCTGTCAGACATACATAGGATAGTTAAGAGTTCTGCCATTGTTTAACAGACCTACTTAGAATAGTTTAGACGTCTACCATGGTTTATCATACCTACCTAGGATAGTTCAGACTCTAACCATGGTCTATCAGACATACCTATGATAGTTCAGACTCCTGCCATGGTCTATAAGACCTACCTAGGATAGGCCAGACTCCTACCATGGTCTATCAGACCTACCTTGGATAGGCCAGACTCTTACTTAGATCAATCAGACCTACCTAGACTTGTGTTTTCCAGACCGTCCTTAGATAGGTAAGACTCAGACTTGGCTCTATCAGACCGACCTAGGTTCGGTGAGTCTCTTACTTTGGTGTATTTGACCTTCTTAGGATAGGCAAGACTCATACTACGAATAATTCAATTCCTTTCATTCAAATCTTCTTTCCCAAAAAAGTCACCTTCTCCTGCGTATCTGTCTATATATTTTGGTATAATTTATAATATTTAATATATAACCCTTTAACCCTTGTCAACTATGAAACGTGCTTGTGTTTCGACTGAATTTACTAGTTTTAGTCGTTAACTTATCAATAGCTTGAGACAATATGAATACCACTGACAGTCTGTCTGAAATAGAAAGTAGAAACATGTTTTTGTATTAAAACTAAAGTGCGATTTACCTCTCATTCTATTCAAACTGTACTTTTTCCATCTGACATAGAAAATTAGCATTTTTTAATCTTATAGGTCGTTTGCGTTAATGCTGGACCCCTATTTGCCGTAAATATCTTTTAAGCTATAACAGCGATTTTGCTAAAAATTTTAATACAATCTTATTTCAATTTTTCCTTGTAGGATTAAAATTTTCAGAATTTTTAATAGATAAATGAAAGAGTTTTCCATAAGGTACAATGCAAAATATTTGGATTTTGTTTATCAAAACTCCGGCGGGAGGTAAAATAAGCTGTTCTGATTATAACATTGTCATACTTTCAGTGTATTCATACAAAGTCCCGTGCGTTTACTGTAAATTTGTCGCTTAAATAAACACTCGACGGTCTACTGAATTGTAAAGCAGAGGCCCGTCTTTAAAATCGTACGTGTAGAATTTGTATAGATTTTGACGATGCAGACGACAGTGATGATGATAATTGAGTTTGTATATACTATTATACTTTGTTATCAAATAAAATTTCTAACCGGGCCTCATACTTACCTATTATTTGTATCTACTGTTATATGGCTGTTCTGATTATGGCACATACCCATTTAACAAAGGTCGCTTTTTGGCTTCAAAATTTGCATTGCATGTCTATGGGAAGTATGTTATGTATTTAAAGAAAAAATCTGAATTTTTGGATTTGAGAAGGAAAATGCTAGTTATGATCACATACAAAATTTGAGTTGATTTCATCCGATAGTTATTGAGATATATCATGATTTTAGGGGTCCAGCTTTACCGCAAACGACCTATACAAATGAAGTGTTAGGTATACGTTAGGTTAACGATTTACCACACACTCGATCTAAACACTGCTAACTTTCTCTCCGAAATAGTAAATTTTCGTATAGCGGTACATGAAGTTTTAAAACATATATAAAGCATGTACTTTAATTAACAACCACACACTCGGTCAAAACAATGCTGATTTTCCCCTCTGAAATAGAAAAAGTGTGTATAGTTTTAATAAAGATATAAAAGCGAATATCATACAATTTTAGTATAGTTTGTATACTGATATGTGCCGCGCACATTGACCAGTCCGTACGCGGGTTTTAGCTCGAACCTAAAAATACATCTTATTCTCCGGAATGACATAGGTCTTTTTTGAGGTTGTTTCATTTTCAACATTTTCGGACTTTGGTCTGTCTGTTAGCTGAAAAAAATAAGTAATAAATGCACAACTTTTTCTCCACAATGGCTGAGGACATTTCTGTCATTTTCTGATGCTCAGCATTTTGTCTGTAATTGATTCACATCCTCCATTAGTTTGTAAAGGATCCTTCTTCAAGTAGAATTTATTCCCTAAGGCTAATTAAATAACATTATAATGATATATAAATATAATAATAAATATACATTTTATCTTAAAGTCATACCGAGCACAGGGGTGGAAAATTCCCAAATTTCGTGAATTTCCGCTGATTATTGGGTCTGTGGATACAAGTTGTATTGGGTACATGTTTGCTTCCTTTTGACTCTATTTTGGTAGTATCATACTGTGTTTTGGCTTGAAATGTAGGGGAGACTCTGATCTTTTCAACGGTATAACTTAATTGAAATACATGTGTATGTTGATATTTAAGGGCACAGCGTCTAGTGTAAAGTACCGGATGTAAGGCCTGAGCCAAGGGGCACCCGACTGTATTGTCTCTATTGTCTAATTTAAGAGCACCGGTGTAAAGCCTGAGTCAAGGGTACTCTACTGCATTGTCTTAGTTCTACTTAGTTCGATGCGTGTTAGGGTTATTCTGGCTTTATGATCATAGCATGCTGTATTTTGGCTTAAAATGTAGAGGGGAATCTGATCTTTTCAACGGTATAAACTGAACTTATTGACCCTAAGTGACGTCTAGGACAAAGGCGGAAAATCCCCAAATTTCATGAATTTCTCCCGATTATTGGGTCTGTGGCTAGGTGTTGTATTGAGTCCATGTTCGTTGTATTGTCACTCTATTGATCGTAGCATCATGCTGTATTATGGTTTAAAATGCAGGGAAGACTCTGATCTTTTCAACGGTATAAACTTTATTGAAATATGTTGGTATGTAAGGGCACAGCGACTTGTGCAAGTTACTCACTGTAACGTCCGAGTCAGAAGCATTCTATAGAAATGAATAGAATTAGTTCTACTTAGTTCGATGCATGATTCATGATCAACGCGAAACTTTTATACAATGTTAACCCAGGAGCCCACTACGTGCCTGTAAAATTTCAGTTTGACCGAACCGCGGTTTCGCTTCCTGGCATAGGTCAAGGATTGGAAATACGCACCGGTTCAGCATCCCCAACGCTCGCTCAACAAGTCGGAATGTTATTTCGAGAACCCGGGTCGATAGCGCAGTTGGTAGAGCGCCGGGATTTGGATACTCGTGCCCGAGGGGGTGCGGGTTCGAATCCCACCTAGTGAGGATATACCCTACCATGAAAATTTGACAATAATGTCGATTTTCCTCCATTGATTAGATATTATGGAGAAGTTTCCGGCCTTGTGGAAAGGTAGGTGAGTACGGGTTATAGACAATGGTCCAGGAAAGCTTGGTTAGATGGCTGGACGCCGTTAAATGACCTAAAATTGTGTGGACACGGCGTTGTACTTCAATAAATAAATAAATAAAATGAGTTAGTTCGATGGATGTTTGGGTTATTAGTTCTGATCATATCATGTATTTTGGGTTGAAATGCAGGGGAGAACTTAATGTCCAACTTTAAGGCCCATACATAATCTCAAGTCGATATTCGATTTTCAGTAGAAAAGTACCGGGAAAAAAATTGAACAGTCATAACTCTTTCATTTTCATAATATCAATTTTGTGCAAATGATACAACAAGTTTTAATTTTCTGCTTTCATTTGATTGCTTATTTTTGTGTGTGTAAAATTTCGTATGTTTCTAGTTGAGCAGTTTTTATATTTAAAATATCTATAGTAAATAAATATTAACCTGACGTTGGTACCCTCATTGTAATAATTTCACGCTTCATTGTCTGTCTATTTATACCTTCGGTAGATTCCACGAATCATTCATACGAAGAAGCACGTGTTAACTGATCATGTACTTCATATAAGTATGTAATTGTTTGTGAGTTATAAGGAATGACTCTTTTGCGCCGATGATACCGGGATGGACTGTGAACTATTGTAGTTAAGTAGGTGCTGGTTCGAGCCCAATCATGCGCAATTCTTTTTCATTTCTTAATATTTGTACAAACAAAATATTGTTAAAATCGTCCAAAAAATGTGTTATTTCATATACCCTTTTATTTTTTGTATTTTCATTCATCTATAATTTAAGTTTTATTATTTTGTAATTAGATCTAATCACATTTGATTTATAACATCAATTGCGCGACACAATACAGAAATACAATAAATATCAATTATCATCTTCGCTGCAATCAGATGAGTCGTGTCGCCAGCTCATATTTAAAATAAAACACAATGCACGAGAAAATGGTCGGATATATGAATACTTTAAACGGTACGATGTATTGCTCTTTACTCACTTCAACTTTTAACTCGCGACTCGTTCAACTGTATCAGAAATAACGGAGATTATCGAGTCAGTCCTACATTTCTCGATGGGAGGCCGATTATTGATTTATACCGCGTCATCTCGATTTAATTTTATTCTGCATAAAGGTTAACGTCAGGTTAATATTTATTTACTATAATTGAAGCCATAGTCCCTTTTGTACCCTTTTCCAAAAGTTTTGAATTTTTGAAGTATTTTTTCTTAATTTTATCATGTGCGCTATCGGATTTATGAACCCCTGGTGTGATTGTATAATGCACTGCGCATACCAAGGCACAGCGGGTACACTTTTATGACTGGATTACTTTCCTGTCTAAGTTTTATTGATAACGATATGTACATTGTATGTTGTTGTATCTGTCAAATGATATTGTAATAAAATGGCGGCCGATAAGCTGCTTATCTTCAGCGTTTCAAATGCCGGACGCTGATTGGTTACTTGGAGCTGTCACTCAAATTCTGGACCTACCCCGATGATACAAAGAAAACGAATTGGTTTGATCGTGATATAAGATTCTTATCTTACCTTATCGATCACAACATGTGGTCACTGGAAGTAATTTATGATATAGCTACAATAGGTGGTATATGGCTTTATCGAACATCTCTTGGTGGGTCTAAACATTTTGAATATGTTTAGTCGTATTTTCTTTTTTCAAAAAAAAAATAATTCTTACAGTTTATACTACAAAGGTAATTAATTTAACATTTATTGAATTGTAAAACAAACATCAAAACATAGGCTCGTTTCATAAAAATGTTACGAATAATAGATTTTCTATCTGAAATAGATTTTTTTTTTCAAAACAGTTTTACAACATAAATTAAGAGTTTTGTATAATACCACACAAAAGATGCAATGTATAATAAACGATTTACTACACACCAACTGAAATCTGCGCTTAAATACCACCTGTAAAAAATACTTGTAAACATGTAAACATGTAAAATGAAGTGTAATATATAATAAAAAGATTTACCACACACCACAACAAAACTGCGATTAAATTTCGTTTGTAAGAGAAAATGTACATTATAACTGCGCTTAAATTCCGTTTGAAAGAGAAAATGTATATGTTTTTATATTATGATTAAAGAGTGAAGTATGATAAACGATTTACCACACACCACATCAAAACTGCGCTTAAATTCCGTGTGTAAGGGAAGATGTATACGTTTTTATACAAAAAATGAAGTGTAATGTATTATAAACGATTTATCATACACCGGAAAAATGCGCTTAAATTACATCTGTTATAGAAAATAAGCATGTGCCAAACACAGGCTCGTTTCATGGAAATGTTTTGAATGATAGATTTTCTATCTGAAATATATTTTTTTACTTAGGTTTTACTACATAAATAAAGTGTTATGTATAATTAACGATTGGCCACACAAAAGATCAAAACTGCGCTCAAATTCCATCTGTTGTAAAAAAAACATGCTTTTTGTATTTAAATAAAGTTTAATGTATAAAAACGATATGATATACCACACACCAACTCAAAACTGTGCCTTAATTATAACTGTTATAGAATATGAGCATGTTTTTGTATTAAAAATGATGTGTAACGTAAAACAATCGAATGACCACACACCACAACAAACTGCGCTACAATTCCGTCTGTTAAAGAAAATGAACATGTTTTGTATACTAAAAATGACGAGTGGTGTATAATAAACAATTTACCACACACCACTACAAAACGGCGCTTAAATTCCGTTTGTAAGGAAAGATGTTTACTTTTTTACAATAAAAAATGAAGAGTGATGTATAATAAACGATTTACCACACACCACAACAAAACGGCGCTTAAATTTCGTTTGTAAGGGAAAATGTATACGGTTTTTTTATTGAAATTAAAGAGTGATGTATAATAAACGATTTACCACACACCACAACAAAACGGCGCTTAAATTCTGTTTGTAAGGGAAAATGTATACGATTTTTTTATTAAAATTAAAGAGTGATGTATATTAAGATTTACCACACACCACAACAAAACGGCGCTTAAATTCCGTTTGAAAGGGAAGATGTATACGGTTTTTTATTAAAATTAAAGAGTGATGTATAATAAACGATTTACCACACACCACAACAAAACGGCGCTTAAATTCTGTTTGTAAGGGAAAATGTATACGTTTTTATACCAAAATTAAAGAGTAATGTATTATAAACGATTTACCACACACCACAACAAAACTGCGCCCAAATTTAGTTTGTAAGGGAAGATGTATACGTTCTTATATTAAAATTAAAGAGTAATGTAAAATAAACGATTTACCACACACCACAACAAAACGGCGCTTAAATTCAGTTTGTAAGGGAAGATGTATACGTTTTTTTATTAAAATTAAAGAGTAATGTATAATAAACGATTTACCACACACCACAACAAAACGGCGCTTAAATTCCGTTTGAAAGAGAAAATTTTAGGTCTGACATAGATCTTGGATCTATTTTTGTTTTAAAAAACGAGTGTTGTAAATAAAATTTGTTGCTAAACAAGATATTTATTAACACAACTAATGTATCAGAGTTTATGATCAAAGAGAGACAACTCTAACAAACTTGACAAATTTAACCCCACTTAGCGTACTTAGAGTTCACTCCCTTAGTACACAAACATCTGACGATATTTTCTATGACAATTTCCAACGCATTTTTAGATCTTATTATTGATGAATTTATGTAATTCTGTTAATTTATACCATAATTAGGCTTTAAAACAGGTAAATAATCGAAAATAAGCCTCATATCATGTTATACAAAGTGGTGTGTGGTTGGTGTGTGTGGTGTGTGTGGTGTGTGGTTTTTCGTGAAGCCGCAGACTAAGTTCAGTTCAGACTAACAAAACATTTTAAGAAGTTATTTATACATTCTAATTATAAATTATTGTTATTCGGCCGTGTAATCATATGTTTTTAAACCGTTATTAAAGATCCATCTAGATTTAGGTTCTCCTAATTTACTGGATTGATTCTAATTTTGTTATGATCGTAGGTGACCATTTAGTTGGTTCCTACACTACAGCCTTGCTGTTGGGTTAAACCCTTTAGCAATGTGGTCGAATGTCTTGCCTACCACCAGTGATATCCACGTTTGATTCTCAGTCAGGGCATATACAAGTACCAATTTGCTTTAATGGAGGCACTGTCAGAAGTGTTTGATTAACTAATGAGAGGCCCCTGCATGCATCCATGGTTTGATTACTGAGAGCCAGGCCAGCTCTCTGGAAAGTAAAGGGGAAAAGTGTAGTGATTGTAGATGACTAAATTGCCACTTGCAAGTTCTGCCTCACTGTTAGGTTAATGTTTAAGCAATGTGATTGAGTGTCTTGCCTACCATCCAGGATAACCAGGTTTAATTCAAAATAAATAGCAGTCGCTAATAACAGAATTGTAATTCTAGCCTTGGAGTGTAGGGTTACAGAAGTTCTATATCAATTGATTCCAATGCAACCTATTCTCGTTCCCAGAGTCTAGTAGGATTCTCTAACCCTAACCCTAGGATTCTCAATACTAGCCTCTGGTGCTACACAGCTAATTTCAGGAATGAAACGTCATAATTTTGGCTGACATCGACCAATCAGAAGGCTTTAGCGAAAAATGTGACAAATGTCGTCTTGCGCAAATTTTTTTTGAACATTTCTGTTTAACTAGTCTAATAACCCAGAAATATGGAACGTCAGAATATAAATAATGATTACCTGCTATGTTTTCTTCAAGGTTTGGTGCAGCAAGGAAGCTGTGTTGTCATTCAATGGAGCCATATGATCTGAAAGTTCAACAAATTACATTTAATGAAGATCAACTTCAGGTATGTTTCTATATCATTAATAAATATAGCTTCATGAATTAGATGTACTGTAGGTTAGGGCTGTCATTGATAGAAATTGTGTATCGATATATCGAAAGGCAAGTATGGGTGATATATTGATATAGAGATTTCCAATGACGGCCCTGCTGGAGGTTGCTTTATTGTGCAAAGTTACTCTAGCTCTATGTATGAACTACATGCTGCAGGCTGTCAGCCAGTTCCTATATTTCTTTATTTTCCAATATAAATTATAGGTTTCATTTTTATATTTTCAAAAGTGTCCTGTATTCTTATATTTATACTGTAATATTTTGATTATCAAGTGAAGTTTTTTAATTTTATTGATTGGGCCAGAGTTTTTTTATAATCTGGTTTACGGGAAATTCTGGACACATGAGCATAAGGAGGAGGAAATAAAAATATAAAAAAATGGGAAAAAAGTGAGCATCGGAAAAATAAATGAAAATAAATCGAAAAAAAATGAAAGAAAAATTTATTTTATAAAAAGCTTAGTATAATGTCAAATCTTCTTTGTTTCTCTAACCTTCTTTAACCTTCTTTCATTTGATTGGCGATAGCGTGGGTCGCGAAAACATATGACATCACGCTTAAAAAACAAATAATTGCATTATTAGCAAACTGCTAATTACGTCTATTCTAACCACCTTACAACATGCTCATAATTTAATACAATTATCAATTAAACGGCAAGCATCAAAAAAGCTTTATCTACTTTTATTATTGTAGAATCACAGTTTGACACGTGTTTGTTAAAATTGCAACAGTTTAATTACGATATCAATCTTATCGGGCCGACGTATAACACTATTGATTTTTAAGCGGACTCTGGTTGGTCTTAAAGGTGACAATATACAAAGGGGCCATCAATAAACTAACGAGTCACTAATTATCGGTTTTTGAAGCGTGTATACTAACAGCACAACTCCCACGTAGTTGATTGGTAGATAACAAAAGAAATGCGGATGTAACATCCGCTCCATCCGTCGTTAAATCGAGGTCGCGAGGACTGTCATAATCTGGGTCATAATTTGTATAATTGATTTTCCGAAAATGTCGGCGACTTCGTTTTCGCTTTGATGTGCTAATAGAGCGAAGTTTACGCTCCAGCAATTTTTTTGCAACACGGTAAGCTAACGGAACCGTCGGAGAAAATAAAAATAAAAGACTGATTTTTGAAATTTATTTTTATTTGGGTTTTGCAAAATTTAGGACCGGCGCTCCCGTAAACCAGATTATTAAAAAACTCTGGCCTTGGTTTAAGTGGAACCATTTTTTTTATGTGTGATGATAAAATGAAAACATATTTCTTGAATGCATCACATTTATAAGATTCAGCATCTGATATACCGAAGCCTTCAAAACTAAATTCAATGTAAATGTTTTCTATATCAAAGATTTTTAGCTACTTTGGTTGTGTCAACTACAAATAATACCATAACAAAAACAACAAATGAAACTAAAAAGAATTTCAAAATAAATGGCTATCAAATTTTGGATAAAACCTATATAGTAGGCTTAGAAAGTGAAAATGTCTCCAAACTTTTGGTGGGTACTGTATTTACAATTTGTTGGTTGACAGCCTGCAGATATATAATGTTAGAACTGGTCATTTTAGCAATCTATGCTAAAAATTGTAAATTTTAGTTGCTCTCACATAATGAATGTCTGTCTGAACTTTCAAATGGATGTCCTGGACAACTGGATAACTGCTAATTCTTGTAGATTGTGTGTATTCTTTGCATAGGCTGATCCAGCGGGGATTCAGGGGGGTCCGGACCCCCCCCCCCCTAGAGTTTGGAAAATGTACCTGTCCATTAGTTTATTTCTTGCCTGTTAGTCATTTTTAAGTGGCATGAAGTAATTTTTCTCAGTGCTTAACATAGATTTAATGGTAATGTATCTTATATTATCAATATGTTGCATTTTTTCTGCAAAATGTGTATAATATGGTTGTGGTTCGAGGTTCAGACTAGAAAAGTTCAGACACCCCCTAGAAAAGTTCGGACCCCCCCTAGAAAAAAATCCTTGATCCGCCCCTGCTTTGATTGGAACCTTGCTGGTATGCACCATATATGATGTCAAGGGTTGCCCCCAAGACTGTTAGTGTAGTAACTCACTTTTTAATGTAATGCACTTACTATAGTCTTGCAGGCAACCCTCAATGTATAAACTTCGTAATGTTTGATTTCAGGATGGAAGTTTAGATTCATTCAGTAATGTAGTACACTATGATTCAGCTCTACTAGATAAAAGTACGGGAAAGAAACCAAATAATCAACAAGTATCCAAATCAGTACAGTTTGCTTGTATGTATATATTCAGTATACAACTTTACTTAACTTGTTACACTGTTGCCTTTGTGCAACACTGCTCTAACTAACTTTTTCAAAACTTTTCGGGAGGCCTAAAAACTGATGCATTAAAACAAAATTTCTTGAAGTTAGAGCCAAAACACCATTTAGCCTTTAAATTTTTAAATCTTGTCAAACCTGTTTACCTTTGAATGTATATCACAGAAATGTTTAAAAAACATTTAACAGAAATTTTAACAGAAAAACAGAAAGAGCAGTTTTGCATTAAGTCGATAACGTTTACCCTTTTTGTTGTGACGGTGCAGTCATCACCTCAATGCACTAGCCCAAAGCCTGATATTAGTGATTTGGGCTTGTATTGTCCGTTTTTTCTCAACTGTCAAAGCTTGAATAATTACACGGTGACTGAATGCACTGTTTTTGTACTGGCGGCCTAATTGTTATGAAAAATCTTGACTAAAAGGTATCATACGGCATAAACAACTTTACTTGATCATAATACACACTTTCGGAAACTGATGGATGTATTACAACAATGATTTTAATAAACACATTCACCGTGAAATTATTCATGTTTTGACAGTTGAGAAAAAACGAACAATAAAAATTACTAATTTTATTTATGGGGACTACAATGTAGTTGATAATAAGTTCTGTACAATATACTAAAATAAATTGGGCTGTGCTGCCGAAAGTTTGAGGTGATGATTGTCAATGGTGATAAGATATTTATACATTTCCTCCAGCTTTTGTATGTAATTCAGAAAATACATATATACATGTCTGTGTTAGCACTGTTGCATGCTTTGTTATTGTGGTAGTAAATGCACGTTGTTCCATGACTGTTTTTGTTAGCTTGACTATTTGATGAACATGGCGTTACACCTCTTGGTTAAGGTTTAAGGTGCAATATTTTAATATCTTTGAAACTATTGTTAAAGTGGCGTTACCATGCGACTATGACATCACAAATGCTACGGTTTGAAGAAGAAAGCAATAAAAATATGCTTCGAAAGAGCTGTAAGTATTTTAATTCTTGTCAGATTTACATTATACCTACTCGAGGGAGCTAGCAAAAACTGGTGTTGGTGATGAGATGCACTGAGAATCGTATACACCTTTCTGCTTAGCCTTGCATAGGTACCATTGAAATCTGACAAGAAATAAAATACTTAAGAATTTCATGATTCCAAAGATTTTGAAATTTAACCTATGTTAGTGTTTGATTACATCATATAAATGTACATCAGTAGCCTGTTCAATTACCCAAAATGTTCCAAAACGTTCCGTAATGATACATTCGGAACTCCTCGGCCATTCGCTGCGAACAATCTAATCTAATAAACAAATATATGATCGTTAAGGCAATGAGTTATGTTTCAAAATTTATGGACTAAAAACGAAACATTACTCATTGCCTAAACGATTGTATATTGTTTACTTCAACACCAGTAGTTTCAAAATAGCGTCTAAATATATCCGATATTATTCGCAGTGAATGGCCGAGGAGTTCCGAGTGTATCGTTGCGGAATGTTTTGGAACTTTAAGGTTAATTGAACAGGCTACAGGTTACTTCAAACCCTTGCTTTAGTTAAAGATTTTAAAGGTACTAGTTCACAGATTTGGTTAACATATTTTCTGTATTTTCAAAATACCATTCAGTGTCTGTTATTTTGTCAAAACAAAAGTTCTTATCATTTTAAGACAAAATGAGATATAGATTCCAAGAAATATACAATAATAGTCACAACAATGCACTAAAATTGTCTATACCGTGACATACCGGGTAGATTTATGCTACTTAAAACACCATCATTTGTAGTTGTAAGTTTATTTGCACTAAAATTGTTATTATCAAAACACTATTTACCTGCATCAAAAAATGTTTCCATACAATTTAGGTAGTTTCAGAAAAAGTTGATATTTATGGTGAAATCTGAGAATGAGTACCTTTAATGGCTTATTATATTTTTACCTTTTATGCTTTTTATGGGTTTTTTTCTGCATGCTTTTTTTGGTGTAGGGTCCAACACAAAGCCAGTTCAAGCTATAAAAGACCAGCGTTTTCTACCTTCTCCATTCCAAACTACAGTAACTACAGATGCTATAGTTACATGTAATAAACAACCTATTGTATCAACAACTGTGAGGAAATCAGGAGATTTTGCTTCAGAAATCAATCAGCTGATAAAAGACGTCTATTCAGAGAAAGTTGTACCATTTCACCCACTAGAAGATAGAAAGTCTATACCTGATTGGATATTTTTACAGAAGAACTTTTCAGGTGAATACTGATAGTATAAAAAATATCGAAGACTTCCATCATATCCTAGTGTTGGGCATGGTGACATTATGCTGTCATAAAAAATGATTGACAAGTAGCGTCGAGACGATATGGCTATATATCGATACGTCCGGCCACAATACGTATCATGGCCAAGTATGGTATATTGCAATATGACCTTGACATTCATAGTCAGAGGAAGTCACTGTATTTTTCAGCATTCGACAGGTTTGCTATATTCATTCAAGAAATATAATCTCCGTGGCTGTTTGTAATAGGGGTCTGGTAAAGCTAGCTAAAATAGTATTGATGGTTCAGCACGAAACTAGTCTGCATCCTTTTTCATTTTACATATAGTACCCACCAAAAGTTTGGAGACATTTTCACTTTGTTGGCCAGCTGAATAGCTTTTAACTAAAATTTGATAACTGTTTATTCTGAAATGCTTGTAAGTGTTGCTTTATTTTTTTGGTTATCATTATAATTATAACTGAGACTTCAAAAATAGCATAAAAGCATTGTTGAAAAATGATTACAATAAACATGGTTTTGGAGACTTTGGAGACACAGCGGTCAGATGCCGAATCTTATAAAATGTGTTGCATTCATGCAATTTGTTTTCATTTTACCAAAAAAAAAAAACTTAAATAAATTAGAAATAATGATTTTACAAAAATAATCATCAAAATACAAGAATTGTTGTAAATTTCTTTTGTATCCAAACTTTTGGTGGGTACTGTATATTGTTAGACTGGTTTTATGCCAACCCATTGGTATTGTTTGCTATGTACATTTGGTTTGTGGCATGATTTGTTCACCTTTATTTATTGTCACCATGCACATGTCATTTTTGTTGTGTTTAGTATTATCAGGTTGTAAAGAAGTTGTACAAACAGGGTCAATCTGATTAAAACCCGATCTGAAATTTTTATAGTGTAGACTTAGTTTTTTTCCTTGCAAACATGTTGTTTGGATACAAACCTAGTGAGTTTAGCTTTCTTTCTGTACTTTATGAACAGTTCTTAAATGATTTTCATTTCAAGGGTTGACCGCAAAACTGTAGTAACTATGCTCCTTTAACAATGCACTTACTACAGTCTTGTGGGCAACACTCGATTTGGTAAACAAACTTCTGTATTTCTGTTGATTTCGTTCTCCAGAAAAACTGACCACAACTAAGTTCCACTGTTAGGACCATCAGCATTGATGCTCTTTGTTGGTGACTTTGTCCTAATACATATGGACCTTTTTCTTCTAAATTAAGCATTTGGGTCTTAAAAAATGTAAATGCATTATTTTGCTATTACCAATGTAGTCTTTATAGCAATCTCTGTAAACAGATATCCTGTAGAGCATTGTGGTACAGGATCTCTACTATCTCAATGGAGGGTCACGTCGAGATGACCTATGTGTCGACCAAGTAATGCATAGCTTTCATCTAGACGAAACACTATTAATAAAATTTTGATTTCGTAATTTCTATTTATGGACCAAGGTTTGCAAGCTAATTTAACAGTGGTATCATTCACAGTCTGCTATTGTACGGCTCATTTCAAATTAAGTGATGTAGACGATGTAAACAAGTTACGTATCATAACAATTTCATCATTAATATTATGATGAGAATAGGTTACCTAAACGTGACCCTCGTTTGAAAAAGGCCAGATCTAAATGAGCAAGTAGGCGAGCGGTTTAGATCGGGTTTTAATCAGATTGTCTTTATAGTAGAACTAAATTGTATTATATCTACTTTTGTGAATAAGTCTACATTGGTCTGTGACTGGGTAACATATACTAGTGATTATTCTAGAAATCATAAAGGGCAGGGTGGCTTGGAAAAGGGGCAGGGTGGCTTGGAAAAGGGGCAGGATGGCTTGGAAAATGACTCATAAGTGGCTTGGAAAAGGGGCAGAGTGGCTTGGAAAAGGGACAGGGTACATCAGAGGGTTGATGAATCAAAGTAACTATTTCAACTTAGGGAGGAGCAAGAGGGCAGATAAGAGTGAAAAAGGGCAGGGTGCAGCACTCTGCTATTCTGCTTTAGAATAATCAATGATATTCTATTCTCTATTTTCATCAGGTAGCCCAGGGGACTACCTATTAGAAAATTTAACTAGCCCCCTATAGTTTTGGTCTGATAGCCTGGCTATCAGACTAGTGTAAAGATCGAGGCCTGCTATTGTTTGACATTTATGAATCTGACCAAGTTCTATCACTTATGTAGGAGGATTGAGAGTAAAAATCACAAAAATTACACTTTTCAGGATAAGTTTTGAAATCCAGAATTTTTTAGACCTGTGAAAGGTTTTATTTTCTTTGTAAATCTGCTGAAATCACTAAAAATCTGAAGGTTCAGAATAAAAAAAAAGAACCTTCTCTTGTGTATGTCTGCAAACAGGCTTTAGATCCTTGTTGTATACTTTCAAGACTTCTTACATTTTGATAATTTTGAACTTCTACCTGTGCAATCTTTATTCATAGTATAGTCTTTTTTTCTGAACTGTCAAAGATGGAATAATTTCACGGTGAATGAATACATGCTATCACAATATCACGAGTGTTAGATAAATAACATGAAATAGCTGTGAAATAATTCATGCTTTGACAGTTGCAAAAAAAACAAACTATACCAACGGATTATTTCTGGACAGAGTGAGAGTAAAATAATTCATATATCCTTATTTGTTACAGATTTTAGTACAACTAGACCATCAGACAATTTTGTACCACAACCAAGTCGTGTCAAGGTCACTCATATATATAATCAAACAGTTTGGTCCGAGGTACCAGCTACTGCTCCATCTACTTGTCTAACACATCCAGAAGTTAACCCACCATATAAAACTTGTACAACTACTGATATAAACACTCTGAGACAGGTACAGTTTTATTGAAGTCTTCTCACTTGATTTTTAATCGGATTTTACTGATTTACGATAAGCTGCCTGGCTAGCTCAGTTGGTGGCACGCAAGTCTACTGATTGAGGGATAGTGAGTTTGATTCCTGGGCGGGGGCATACTTTCGTGGAAATTGGTCATGAATTATTTTTATGGTCATTCTCCCCCCTACCAATGATTTTTAATTATGTGAGGCAGTTGTCAGTCACTGACGAAATTTGCCTTAGTAAATATTAATGTGCCGTGGCTGTGGTGTAGTGGTTAGCATGTCTGACTTTTGAATCGGGAGATTGCAGGTTTGAGCCCTGTCGCGGTAGGTCATACCCTATACATGAGTTGTCGGCCTTGTGGTCGGGTAAGTTAGTACTGGTGATAGAAAAGTGTCCAGGAAACCTACAGTAGGAAGAGCTGGCTGTAGTATATATGACCTAAATATGTGTTGAATTTGACATTAAAAAAAAATTATTGTCAAACCTTGTACATTGTAGGACCATTGATTTTGATTATCCTAATTGTGGAACTTTATTGTATAAACTTAACATTACTGATAATTAATATAATCGTTTCAGATATCGTCAAACACATCAGCTGTAAAGAAGTGTAGTAAGTATAAAAATACAAGTAGCAGGATGGCAAGTAATCAAACCATTCATACGGAGGAGAAAAAATCCTCAGAACCATTTGAATCTGTAGCTGAAGCATTACATTTACAACAATCTGTTATAGGTAGGAATATTCTTAATTCTCATTGGTTGATTAGGTATGATGGGATGGAGTCAGTATTGAAAGTCATGAATATTCAAAATGTATGGTTTACAATGAATATGTTGCTTTACTGTCCTTTAGTTTGTCTACAGGTTTGCAATTAAAATTGCATTTGTTAAATATCAAGCACACTGACAAGTCCATCATATTTTGCTTTCATAATAGATTTCACAAATTGGTAATTATGATACTGCCAGTCTGTATACAAATTTTATAGGCCTACAATGAGCTGTCCATTACATACATCTTTTTGCAGGCCAAGACGAGTAACATACTACAAAATAACCAGGGGCTTGTGTTGTTAATAGATAGATTATATTTGTAAATCCTTGTCCTAACATTCAATTTCTTAATCATATCGAGGGTTGCCCGCAAGTCTGTAGTATTATAGTGCATTGCGTAAAAGAGGGAATGCAAACCTCGATATGAGACTAATCCTTTGTAGACCAATTTCTTTTTGTAAGTTAAAATACTGTGTTATAAAAAACATGTATTTGATTTGGAACTCAAATTGATGTTTTTTCCCTGCACAAAAACTTGTTTTGTGGCAGACGTACTTGTACTTAACAAAGTTGAAACAAAATCTTGTGTTCACAGAGTAATAGGTTTTATTTTGCGTTTTGTGCCTTTCAGCAATAATGTGTGAAATAGCTTTGTTCTGCATGGATGAATCATGTACACACAAAACTGTTTTGGATGAAAAAACATAAGTTTGAATTTCAACTATGAACTATTGATTATCAATGTTAATACATGTATTTATCATCATTTTTGTAATAACCTAGGAAACAAGGCTGATATAAAACCAGTACCACCTGATGTAGTAGCCAAGATTGTTGCTGAAGCTCAAAGAAAACTACAGACTGGACATACACCAACTAACATAACTTCACAATCACAGGTATTGATACATGTATATTTTATAGAACAATACAAAAAATAGTTTTAGTCACCGGGCTAGCTCAGTTGGTAGCACGCATGTCTACTGATCAAAGGGTCGTGGGTTCGATTCCCAGGCGGGGCCTACTTTCATAGAGCTTCGTCATGAAATGACTTCTACGGCCATTATCCCTCCTACCAAAGATTTTTAATTATGTAGGTCAGTTGTCAGTCACTGCCGAAAGTATGCGCTTTGTAGTTGGTTAACAACTAAATCCAGAGATTTAGCCTTTCCATGAGGAGTGAGTAGGTTGTCTGACTGCCGTTATATGACCTATACAATGTGTTCAAATATATGCATCAATAAAAGAATATGTCAGTATTCTAGAAAAAGAAACACATTCCCACAGAGGGCAGCCATTTTTAAAAAGCAGAAGTGTTCCGAATGATACGGCTAGCAAGAAAAAAAACTTGCGTGTGATTCAATTTGCTAGTTTGTAGCAGACCTCCTACCTTGTGGAACAGGCCCATTATGTATATATTTTCATTAACTTAAGATATAATTTTAAATGCTGTTGAACTCAAAAATATCCAGACACATAAAACTGCAGGCATTTTGATAAATTATTTGACCCATTGCTAAGTATGATTCATAATTATTTGTATTTGCAACATCCAAAAGGTTAAATGATATGTATTAATATTTTTCAGACATTCCCACAGGGTTCAATTGATTCATCAGACCAAGCTGTTAATTTTTCAACTGGTAGTCAGCCCCTAAATTTACCTCCAGCCCCTAAACTACCTGATGCAGCAACAACTAGGGAACTGATCCGTATACATTCAGTGGACATTACAAGATCAACTGAAAGACTTGTACATCAAGAACACCCGCCACATCTTCATCAACATCCAACTAGTGATATGACTCAAAATTCTAATAATGTTATGTCTGTGACCATGCCAAACAATGATCAGAGGGCTTCAGTGAATCAGTTTAACCAATTGCAATTAGCGCAAACTTTCAATCAGGGAAGTTCTGAAATGATACCTCAGCATCCTAATAATGATATTCTCCCAGATGACAATATGAGTGTTGCTAGCACTAACAGTGAACTAGAAGCTATTGGTGACAATGCTACTGAAAATTTTCTAAAATCTCTTCCACCGTTTAGAACTGTTAATATAGATGACATAATGCCTGAACCTACTCTACAAGAAATGAGACATTCACCTCCTGTCAAAGAAACTTCATTTAGACCTGTTAATAATTTGAATAGTTCAGTTGGTAAACATGTTGCTGAACAACAAGGTTCAGGGTACCCAAACTTCACATCAGACAGTGGTTTGTATTCCTCTCCAACCAATACTGGAATTGACCCTATTAAACCTGAAATACCCGGCCAAACAACACCAAAATTTGTCATACCAAAACCAGGACCATTATTTCAAAACACACCAAGACGAAATTTTCAAACCAAAAGTTTGACTACAACAAATATACAAAGTCCAACAAGTGACAACAGTGGTCAGATTGATGAGGTTCTTAGAGATAAAGCAAAGCTGGAAGGACAACTAGAGATGTTAAACATTGAAGCACAGGCAACGCTTCAAGAAAGAGCTGAACTACAGGCTCAAGTTGCTTCCTTGAAGTTAAAACTTTTGACTCAAAAAGCTCAGAGAAATGATGTAGAAAAAGATGAACTGAAAGCTGATCTTGAAGGTTTAAAACAGCTGAGAGTGAATCTGGAAAGATCCTTGACTGATTTACAGAGGCAGCTGGAGGAAAGATCTGAAGAAGGAAGAAGTTTACAAGAAGATTTGAACCAATCTCAGGACCAGATCGATAGACTTAATCTCAAAATGAAAGAAATCCGTGATGAAGTAAAAACAAAAGATGTCACTATTCAAGCTCTGAAGAATAAAGTGGCTGAACTCTATGTTGATGTACAATCTTCAATGCAAACCAAAATGGAGGCTGACAATGAGGCTAGATCTGCTAAAAGTGATCTGAAATCTTTACAGAGTACCAAAGACTGGTATCAACAACAATTAGAGATTGCAACTAAATCAAGATCTGAACTTCAGAAAGAGCTCACTGTTCTTCAAGCACAAGCCGTGTCCCAGTCTAGTATTATTGAAAGACTTAAATCTGAGAATAGTAAACTTAGGCAACAGTTTACTGATATTCAAAATAAAGCATTAAAAGAGAAAGAGTTGCTAGCCAAACACTTGGAGACCATAGAATGTGATATGATGGATAGAGAAGCTGCATTCCAAGAAATCCAACGAGAAAGATCATTTTTAGAAGATACCTTTAATACTAAGATACAAACTGCTGAAGATGAGAAAAGTAGAATAAGTTTGTTAGTCCAGATGACTAATGACCTTGAAAATCAGCTAGATAAAGCACATGGTGATCTTAAGAAAAAACAAAATCAAATTGTACAATTAGAAAATGAGAATATTGAACTAATGAAAAAACTTAGTCTGTCACAGGAAGCTGTAATTGAAAAAGAAAATGTTGCTGAAGATTTGAAACATAACATAATTGAGCTTGAGTCAAAATTGAAAGCTTTTCAAAATGGTATGGTAAATAAAGACTCTGAAATCTTGGCACTTAAAGAAGATAAAGCCAAAACAGAAATTGCTTTAGCAGCTGCCTTGAATGAGAAAGCCTCTGTTGATAAAGTGTTAGATGGTTTGAAACTAGACATGGGTAAAGTTGAGTCAAGTTTTAAACTTATGAGACATGAATTGAACACAAAATCAGAAGAGATGACACTTATAAAAAGTGGAAGTAAATCTGCTGAAGATGAAATAGATGGTTTGAAGAAAGAACTCGAAGTAGAAAGAAGAAATTGTGAATTAGCTAAATCTGAATTCGAAAAAAAGAATGAGCAGATTAATGAACTAAATGGTCACAAAATTGAACTTGAAAGTGAAGTAATGATGCTACATGAAAAATTATCTGTGTTGGAGAAGTCACACAAAGATGCTGTGGTAGAAAAGGAGTTTCTAGATG
This sequence comes from Mactra quadrangularis, assembly GCA_025267735.1. NCBI lineage: Eukaryota > Metazoa > Mollusca > Bivalvia > Venerida > Mactridae > Mactra > Mactra quadrangularis. Next base: position 37,321,076 of record CM046305.1, on the reverse strand, counting down.
CTGAACTCAATGCTACCAGAGAAAAACTAGATGAAGTAAAACAAAAGTTTGACGAAGAGTTGAAGACGGAGAAAGAGATTTTTGTCCAATCTGGTGTAGATAATGAAGAGTATAGAACAATTAAAGATGAGTGCGTTCAATTAAAAGAAAAAATGGCAGAAATGAATAAAGACTCAAAGAAAGATTTAATGAAACAGAAAGCTAGGGCTGCTAAACTTAGTCAAGATCTGAATGCTGTAAAGACAGAATTAATAGAGAGACAGAAAACATTTGATGAAAATATTGAAGTTATTAGTGGAAAACTTCGGGAAGTGGCTGCTGATAAGGAGAAATTGGAAACAGAATTAACAATGGTTCATAGAAAGTATGAGTTTAGTATATTGGAGCAGAAAGATCAAATAGGAGCTGAACTGCAGGTGAGGGATGATTATCAATAATTTAATGTTTTCTTTATTTAATTAATTAATGATTTCTTGAAAGAAATGTTTAACTTTTATTATTGCAGGTTATTTAGTTTACACAAATTTATTTTGGTGCCATTACAAAATAAGTTCTTTACCTTAAAGTAATTATTCAAGTGCTTACATCCTTATACCAAATTGAAGTTTCTTGTTTTACATAATCTATAGAGCAGGTGTGGCCTAGTGGTAGTGACACGGAGCTGGTATTATGTGGATAAAAGCTGTGCATTGATTGGTTGACAAAAAGGCCATCCTTTGTGTAATTTCAGGAGATTGAATAGCAGTGGTCTACAGGAGACTCTGTTTACTGAGATTGCTCTATGATTTAGATCTAGTATTAGAAGTCACATAGAAAATGATCAAAATTAGATTGTTCTAGTTATGAACAGATACTGCCCTTTGAACTTAATCCATAAGGTTGAGAAATGATTTTCCTTCAATTTGTCTCACTGTTATTTTAATGTTTGGTGTTTGTTAAGCGAACAGCCAATTAATGTCAATAAATATGGAAATGCGGTAACACTGCAAATGTCCCTTAAAAGTACTTAAAAGTCACTACTTTTTGTTGGTTATGGTAGAATCACTCTTTATATTATCTCACTCTTATGCCTTGGCTTTTCTTTTTCAGAATTTGGCCTCAGAACTACAGCAAGTAAGACTAGAGAAACAAAGTCTTCATTCTCAATATGTAGAATTAGAACATGCTAGAGAGTCTGATTTAAATCAATATCAACAAGAGTTATCTATCCTTGAAGAAGAATTAAGATTGACTCAAGAATCACAGAAAGAGAGCATGGTTACTATGGAAACTAATCAAGAATTAATGCTTCAGTTAGAGAAAGAGAAAGGAAGATTAGCTGGTAAATGTTTATTGAACTGTCTAGTTCCTTTCAGCCCCCTTGCTAGCTCAGTTGGTAGCACACAAGTCTAATGATCAAGGGGTCGTGGGTTTGATTCCAGGGCGGGGCATACTTTCATAGAGCTTGGTCATGCAATTATATCTACAGCCATTCTCCCTCCCTACCAATGATTTTTAATTAAGTTTGTCAGTTGTCAGTCACTGCCAAAAGTATGCTCTTGGTAGTTGGTTAACAGCTAAATCCAGAGATTTAGCCTTTCCAGGAACAGTGTGTACATTGACTGACCATAGTTATATGACCTATGCAATGTGTTGCTACATCGTTAAATCGCCCCCCCCCCCCCCCCAAAAAAAAGTTCCTTCAAATAGGGACCTTAAAAATTGATGGTCATTAAAGTGGAATGGTCCTAATATAGAGACCTTTCTTCTTAAATTTACCGTTTGGAACTTGAAAATTGTCATAAATCATAGGGGGATCCAGCAGGGGGGGGGGGTCCCGGACCCCTCATAGAATTAGGAAAATGTACCTGTCTGTAGTGTATTTCTTGGATGAATTTGGACTGAATTATGGCCCTTTTATACTTCGAAATTTCTTGGTTAAGTTTATAGGTGCAACATTTTATCTTTGCAACTACCTTAGGGATTCACTTGAAACTTTTCACATGTCTACGGGGTTACTAATTGATGTCAAATACCAAGTTACATAACTCTAGCATGAATTTTGACTGGATTATGGTCCTCTAATACTTAGAATTTTTTTGGTTAAGTTTTTTGGTGCAACATTTTATTTTTGAAACTACTGAAGGGATTTGTTTGAAACTTCACTCATGTCAATGGGGTTAGGATTGAAGGTCATGAGTTTTGATTGGTTGTTGCTGTCATTTACACGAATACCCCGAATAGTCGAGCGCGCTGTTCTCGGACTGCTCTTGTTTATAAACTTTTATGTATACACATAATTGGGGACTTTAGTCAGTTATCTTTCCCTGATAAAATCTGAAGCAATCCAGATGGTAAGTAGGTACTTACAGTTGGAATCCTCAGATTTTATCATTGAATTCCTATGTAAGGATAACAAAATAAATTCATCTAATATCTTTCTTGTTAATGAAGATATTTACTGAAGTGATGAAATTTACAGATAGTTCTTTACCCTAAAATTACTTAGCTTGAATTTCAAACAAATTAAATGATTTACAAAAAAAGTTATTTTAGATTAATTTTGGCAGATTGACATTGAAAAGTAAGGGTAAAGCCCGAGAATTCCAACAAATTAGACCTACCGATTTGAAGAGTATACAAGGGAAAATAACTGACTAAGGTCCCTTATTGTTGCAAGACTTTGTATATTCTAATATCATGTATATTTTCAACACAGGTGTATTACAAAGTAATACTAATTTAAAACAACATGTCACGCAACTAGAAGATGCCTTAGCTTCCAGAGAGTCTACCTTAGTTGATATGCAAACACAATGGGCACAAAATATAAAAGACAAAGAATTGGAATCTAGAGAAAATATTAAACGTATTCAAGTTCTTGAAGAAAGTTTACAAAAAGAGAAAGATGGGCAGAGAGAAATACGTAAACAGGTAATGATTCATTTTTTTGTGCCATCAGTAGAAGCAGTGGTACAATGCAGGACAATCAGTTAGGGGTCAACAGGTTCAGGGTCCAAACTCACCTTAGACTCTGTTCATTTCCTTGGGGCTTGAACTTTACACGCCTTTTTTCAATTTGCTCAAGTGTTTTTTTTCTTCTCTATTTTACTGGATTTAACATTGTGTCAACACAGCTTAGAACATTTTACAGTGTCCAGTGCACCTTACCTAGCTTTCCTGGACCACTGTCTTTAACCAGTACTCACCTACTCTTCCACAAGGCCGGAAACTTCTCCATATTATCTAATCAATGGAGGAAAATTGACATTATTGTCAAATTTCATGGAAGGGTATAACCTCCCTGGGTAAGATTTGAACCCATTCCCCCTTCAGGACACGGATTCAGAATCCCGGCGTGCTACCAAATGGGCTATTGACCTGGGTTTTTGCTCAAGTGTAAATGTGTACTTGTAATGACTGTATAATTTAGTTGTGCCAACAAACGTAATTTAGAACTAAACTTAGTGGGTTTATCTACTAGTGTGCAGGCAGTACAGACAACGTTATTGCTGGAAAGCACAAAATACGCATTGAATCGTGTTGTTCTTTGTACTCCTACTTTAATTGTGATGGTGAAAGTTTGTTTGTATGCAAGGGAAAAATCCGAACATTGGAATTCTGGATATACATTGTTGTTAATCTCTGTAAACAGATATCCTGTAGAGTGTTGTCATACAGGATCTCTAAGGTTCCAAAGGAGGGTTACGTTGAGATGATTTTCATGTCAACCAATAAATGCATAGCTTTCATCTAGACAAAAGACTATTAATAGCACTTTGATTTTATTAAAGTCGGCTGAACATGTATGTGGAAGCAGACTAACTTTTAAACCTGTTATGAACTTTTGTTAAATGCAGCCATGTTTGAATTGTGATCATTTACAATTTTTATTTATTTATCCAGATTGGCATGAAGATTACTGAAAATAAGAAATTAAAGAGACACAATGATAGTTTAAAACAAGATCAGGAACTACTGAAACAGGATGTAGTACAACATGAACAGACTGTTTCCTTGCTTCAATCTGAGCTGGAAACCAGAAAACAGGAAGTTGTTACTAAGCAGTCTGAAGTGACCTCCCTTGAAAGTGAGAATAAATCTCTACAAAGAGAATTAGATCGAGTACAGCAACAGTTGTTTGATAACTTAGCTAGGGAACCAGTTATACTTGAACAGATTAAGGTATTTATGGTTTTTCCTATGGTATGGTCCAACCGAATTAACCTGAGCTTGAACTACCGAATTACATGGATACATTAGTATTTAGTTAAACAAGTAAGTCAGCAGTATTATGGCACAGGTTCAAAGTATTTATTCTTATGAAAACAACGTTAATTGTTCAGTACGTTTATTTTGCCGAAAGCTTCCGATATAGCGCAATTTACCAACGAATACAAAAATAGACTGTAAATACTGAGTTTAATATATTCTTGCATAAAGGTCAAGCTCAGGTTAATTCTGTTGGACTATACTGTAGTTATTGTTAAGTTTTATTCAATTTTCAGTGGTGCAAGCATTAATGCCGCTGATTTAAGTACTCAATATTTGGTTGATAACTGCCTCATACAGATAACTGTCTTTATCGATAGTGTGTACTGATATACTGTAGAAAGTATCTAAATCATTGGGTTAAAGTATGCAATACCGACTGTAGAATGAAATTGGACAGGCCCATCTGCATGAGATGTGAGCTTAACTGATGGGAAGACTTTTCCAGGAGTGCCACACTTACCAGATTGGTCATACCTAGATATCTAAGGAGTATGATAATTTCAACTCACTTTGGCCTAAATTAAAATTAGGTTTGTTTGCCCTTTACTGACTTGCCCAAAAAATGCCATCAACTCAAAAAATTGTTTTTGAAAAATATGTGTGGTGTTTTTAGTCTCCATAAAGTTTCTTGCTCAAGGAAACAATGAGGTGTTTTCTTTTATGTGAGTTTCTTGCTTAAGGAAACAACAAGGTGGTTTTTTTTATGTGATTTGAACCAATGTAGAGCTAACTATCCAATGATAACCAGTCCAATGTCGGAATTATTCCGCCCTGCCAGCTTTTGTAACACCTGTAATATGTATTTGAGTTTTACTAGTGAGAACATAAGTGGATCCAGGATTTCCAGTTACGGTGGGGTGGGGGGGGGTCAAAATTCAAATTATGGGGGCGGAAAATGAACAAGCAGACTGTGGGTCCAGTGGCCATATTTAAGGGCCCCCTATGGATCTTGGGCAAGGCCCTGACCAAGGGTGTAGGCTGCTGCAGCCCAAGAACTCATTTCTAAGGGATTCAGAAATATTTACAGAACCTACACTGACCAGTCTAGAACTGGAATCAAATCCAGACTGCTTTGTTAGATGTCAAGAATTTTGATCTCTGACTGAAACCAGTAGATAGTAGCTTTATGTTAATGTATACTATACTATGGTTTATTGTAGAGTTTAGAATGGCAATTAGAATTAAAAACTAAAGAATTATCAGCAGTACATGAACAGATGAAACTGTCAGAGGAAAGACAAACTGATGAAATATCTAATATCAAACAAATTTTACATGTAAGTATACATTTCATTCATTGCCAAAGATGTTAGTCTGCCAGTTTTGGCCTATAAACATTACTTGCCAACAGCAGCATGTTCAGTAACGACTGTTAGGGGTACAGGAAAACTCAACCCATAAACAACTCAACCGGTGGATAACTCAACTCAAAGTTGTGACAACTCAACCTGTTAGTTGGGGATTGAGTTGTCTCAGGTTGAGTTGTCTTTGGGTTAAGTTGTTCTGACCCTAATGTTACGGAACGTTCGGGGTAATTGAACAGGCTACATGTTTAAAATTTTAAAAGATGAAAATATTATGCTGAAATTGATTTATAAAAGTATAACAGATGGATTACGCCATATAAGATACATTATCATTGTTCTCGCAATAAAAATCACAATCTAAAAAGTATTTTTTAAGTACATCTGTTCCCATTTGACTTGGTTACAACATGGCAACAATATACAGTTATTTCATATGTGATTTGGGAACAGTCAAACTGTTGGCCCGAGATGGAGGGAAACAGTTTAAAGCACTATTCCTGACATCGAGGGACAACTGTTTGACTGTTCCCAAATTTCACATAAAATAACTGTTTTATTACCTGATCAATTACTATTTTAACAGTACTTGACATGTATAAAGCGTCTGGTAAAGTCTAAAATCCCGTAGCAGTTACTTCCCTTTATATAAGTACAGTAACTGATCGTGACATCAATACCTGACGTCATTACGTGACGTCAGAGCACGCGCGGGAAACAGTCAAAACTATTGACCGATCAACAGTTTACTCAGAAAACAGTTAAAAATATCGAATTACACTTATATAAGCAATCAGGTAATAATATAAATCATTGGCTAATTGAAATTTAGCTGTGTATTAAATGACATAAAATATGCTAATTGTTTACAATGTTTGTCTCGTAAAGTGTTAGTACATAGCGCACGTTTTACAAGGCGATTGCTTAGTATCGCTTCATAGCGATTTCATATGGAACCGTCTGCTACGATTGAGCAAGTTGAATCGCTAGCTAGTGATATGTAGCAAGTTTTTTTCTAGCTAGCTGTATCATTTGGAACACTTCCGCTTATTTCAAAGTGGCTGCCCCCTGTTTCTTTTCCAAGAATACTGATATATATTTTATTTAATGCATATATTTTGTCTACTTGGTAAAATAGAATAATAATGGTGATAATTGATTTAAATATTTTTCATTTGTAACAATTCTGAACTTTTTGTTTGAGAAAGTTGCCATCTTGGATTTGCTAGCTTGAAGTAAACCTTTCCATAGACCACTTAAGCTACAAAAAAGGGCTTTCAAAAAAGCGCTAGCTAGCGATCGCCTTGTGGAACGTGCCCAACGTGTGGTCTGGCTCAATGAGAGTTAGTGTATTGTTGTTGTCACTTTACTATATACTTTCTATATTTGATTTATATTTCTATATTTGTGTAATAAGATACATTCCATGTATATGCTACAAAAAATATTTTCTGTACATTCTTGTCTCAGTTTTTGGCATTTTGAAATTATTCTTGTCATTATACAAATACAACTAATTATTATATGCTTTCCAGTGGATTTATTGGTGAGCTCTCTCGTGAAATAAAAATCGATCTTACACCGAAATAACAAATATCCTCTTTTTATTTTTTCAAATTATACATAGTCAGAGATAGATATATGTACTTTAACTGAAGCTTTTTTTGTATTTAGGAAAAGAATTCAGAAGTTGACAGATTGAAAGCTGATATTTCAACAATGAAGCATGATAAACAGAATCAACAAGCTAAAATCACAGAGTTAAGAAGTGCTCTTAAATCATCCATACAATATCATAAGGTAAGATTGATCTTTTTATGTGATAAGTCGCAATTTTCTTAATTTTCTTAACTTTAATTTGAGGTTTATACAGGGTCTTTAGTCTTGTGAACATAACAACTTATGATATGGTAAACCATAGGGCTGTTATGATATACCGGTATACTGGTATACTGCAATATGCAGCTGTGGCAATACGTGGAATTCAACATACCGGTATTTAGTGATATTTTTTATTTTCAATGAAAACATTTTCTCTTTGCCAAATGAAGGTAGTGAAATGTCAGTTTTACATAATTCATTCGATTCAAGCTTAAGTTTAAAGAATTTAACCAATCTGGGCTCATTCGGAATGTTCAAATAACTCCAAAAAAGCCCAGTTTTTCTCCAGGCACTTTCCCTACAAAATGCTGTAATATACTTCTATACTGAACAGTTACATAAGTGTATTAAGACAGAAGTATTATGCCGCCGTGTCTTTGGTTTGCAAAGCAATATATCGTGGTGTGTATCGCAATAAGGTTCTAGCGCATTGCAATATACCGCCATACACTCCTGGTGTATTGTGACAACCCTAGTAAACAATTATATTGTTTTCCCAATTTGTTTTCCTAGTAGTCTAGTAGACTAGTAATCTAGTGACATCAAAAAGCACATAAAATAGCTTTTTTTTTTCTCAAAATAAACTTATCTGATCTTGTGAGTTTCTTATTGTTAGCACTTGATCCTCCACACAAAAAATTAGTAAAGCAGTTAACTTGATCATGTGAAATATGATTTATGCAGAAGATTTAGTGTAAGCAATTACAATTCACAGGCTAATGTTGGCTTTTGAGGAAAACGACGCACTACAGTTATTTTATGCCAATTTTTTTATATTTTTTTTGATTGCTCCAAAACTTTAGCAAAAAACAATTATATATACAAATACTTTGTTAAGGTTTATTTGTTGTTTATTTTCAGGTATTACAGAAAATGAGTCAATTACAAAAGATAGGTAACTCTGGTGATAGTTTACCTACAGAATTACCTCCCTTACCATTTGATATCTCTGATATGGATAAATTACTTCAAGAAACTACAGTTAGAGCTTTAGAGAGCAAGTAAGTTTAGAGTTATAATCCTTTGTAATAAAAAATCAAAGCACTGGAGTGCTGAAGGAACGATGTCCTGAACTTATTTTTTGATTAAAGAATATATTATTATGTATATTATCTACAAATAATGTATTAAGTATCAATTAACAGAATTTAACAAAAGGATAGCACTAGACTTCTCAAGTGGTTTGCTCATGGCAAGGTTTATCTTACTTTATCAAACAAAATAAACCAGTCAAAGAATTAATTTTCATCAACACATTTTAGGGTCATGTACAGCAGCGATCTCACCAAACCAAATATTATTCTGGACTATTTTCTGTAACCAAAAGGAGCTGACAACTTCTCATTTTTGCTTATCAATGGGTATTTTTAACGAGATCGTTGATATTTTCGTTAAAATTTTGAAGATTTGGTGTGAAATGACTAGCTGATTTTTTTCACAAAAAATGACTTTCTAACAATTCGTTTAAGGTTTTCCCCCAAGTACTAAGCTCTTTTGCATCAAGCTACATTCCCATTTTTGTTCACGAATTTTAAGTCAATTTAACGTTTTGCACTTGCAATTTATTCACAATAAAAATACTCTAAGAATCGTCTATTTCCTATTAATATTTGTATAAAGTTCCGTACACACTTATACATATTCATTCCAAATTATAATCAAACTCTATAACTTAAAATCGCTCAAGTAAACTTTAAATGTGACACATTGAAGACGACAACGTCATATCGCCGTATATAAAACATCCGGTAAGTGTATTAGTCATATCCAAGGTATACAGACGATCCGTCCCCAAGATTATTCGCCCCTTGACGATCCGTCCCCGTACAGTACCGTAACTCTAGCCACTGCTTAATATAATGATGTAATTATGTTACGCATATAACAGGCATTGTCAAAAACATCGTAGGCTCTTTTTACTCCAACAAGTAATCATTGCAGTTGTCACGGGTTGAGTTGTCTACGGGTTGAGTTGTCCCGTCTCCATTGCAATATTTATATGTCCTGAGAGTAACCTCCCCTTTCCTGAAGAGTTTCAAGAACGACAACACAAGCCAGCGTTGTATTACATTTAAATGAGATGTTAATGAGTTTCACGCTTGAACTACGCCTCTTTGTCTATGTTGAAAATTGTTGAAGCGTAAAAAGAGTAATCTTATACTTTCTTGTTACCATTGGAACGATGCTAAATTAGCATCGTTCCAAAAATGTTCCACCATTAGGACAATAAACATTGATGGTCTTAATTATGCAGGGACTGTGAAATTTGCCAAAGTAAATCGGTCCAGGGCGGTCCAAGTACAGGATTCTGGTTATAACGTGTACCGTACGGACTGGACTTTTTACTGTACTTTATTCATGACTATAATATTTCTTGTTTATTACTTCTGTATACATACGATACATTGAAATTGCTTGTTTGAATTTATACTTTAATGCAATAAAACTTAACTTCTATGTAGCATGTAAAATTGTGGTTACCAAATTTACTCCAACAAAATTTCGGCCTATCACTACATACCCTAAGAAGCCTCTAGGTACCTTTGATTTGATTTCACATACTTATTTCTTATGGTGTAAGAAGGGGAACCAGGGCACAAAGCTCTACATAGCCATATGCTTATATGAAACTGGCCACTGGTATTTTTCTCTTGATCGCTTTATCCACAGGTGACAGACCCAAATTTCCCTTATTATAGTATATATAGAGAATACTACAATTTGGAAAATTTGGGTCTGTCACCTGTGGCTTTATCCAAGAAATCATGGTTTGTGGCATTCATACTTTGCACTGTATTTTCAGGCCACTAGATAATCTACAGAATTGTTTATTAAATCTAAGATCTGAAATTTCTGGTTTACAAGCACAGATGGATGTACATAATAAAACATTAGAGACCTCTTCAACTAATTGGTCGTAAGTATTAAACTTTGTAAAATTTGTATTCAGGTTTTCCACTGAAAAGTGATAGTGTTTCTAAAACTGGGGGAATTTTGTTTTTTTGTATCACAAATGACTCCTGTATCGAAAGTCATCAACTTATTACATACAATTATAAAGGACCCCTTAAACTTAAACAATCAATCACACCTTCTCAATAAAAGTTGTGTTGGTCGAAGACAGTGAGGGCTAAGACCTTCCTGGATAGATTATTTAGATATTGTGCATGGCTGAGTGGTAACGAGGCTAGACTGGTATTCATTTAATTTGGATAGCCAGTTCTGCATAGATTCAAATCGCATTAAAATCTTCCTTTAGCAAGAACTTTATCATACTAGCTCAGAACTGGGGGACAAGGAACCAGACTTAAGAAGGATTGACAAAAACTTGTTTAAGAATTGTTGGAGCTGTGGTCTAGTGGTAGGATGCACACTTAAGCATCAGATTTGAACCCCACTAAGGGGCACTGCTAATTTCCTTGAGCAAGAAATTTACCTTCAGTTGTTCCTCTCCACCCAGGTGTAAATGGGTAATGTAAGGGATCATCTGCCTGAAAACAATTACTGGGTAAATAGTCCAAAATTATAAAGTTAGCTGAACATAAATATAGAAGCATCTAAACTTTTTAGAATAAATTGGTATAATTTAAACTAAGGTATAGTTCTATTACATTAACCTGTCACAACTTGAATAATTACACGGTCACTGAATGTGTTATTATTTAACTTCTTTTAAACCATTGACCAACTGATCCATATCAATTATTGATGATCTAACTATATATGCAGTGATTTTGTATGTCAGGGAAATAACAAGTTCCAAAGAATTTAAAAATAACAAATTCAGTGACCATGTAATTACTTAAGTTGTAACAGGTTAAAATAATAGAACTATAGCTGTATATTTTTCTATTTTTAGAACTATAGAGGAACAAGTAGCAGAATTACGTCATGTTGTACAAACAATAAGTAATACAACCATGGCAACCACGACAACAGCTTCATTGGCTGCTGCAGCTGCTGTGGATATGATGAATAAATCCATGGATATAATTGATGTATAATTTATATATGTGATATATGAATAACTGGTGTACCGGTATATTTGATAAAGAGAAGCAGTGGCTGTAGATATGGTTGATAAATCTATATATATCATTGATATATAAATCAACTTTGGCAACCATAGTACTTTCTTCTGTTACACTCCATATGTACCGTGGGCAATTTGACTGGCAAAAAGTCGTTTTCATGAATATGCATTAGGCAGGGGAGACCAATCTTCTTCCACTTAAATGGCATGTTATAATTAAATACTCTTCAATTATAATGGCGTTTTACATTGTACTGTTTTTTTTTCACTTAAAATAGAAGCCAACGCACATGTTTATTTTTAATAAAATGGTTGCGTAATTTCATTGGCTAGTTTTCTACAGTGGTTTCCTTGCGGAACAAATGAAACTGCCTCATTAATTATTCTTGATTACGAGATTTTCCTAACCAAATGGTCAACGGTACATAACGTGGTATAGCGGAGTAATGTATCGTGGGGTAACAGACGATGTATATAAATGTGATATGTGGATAATCATTATGTACTTGGTGTATAGTAGCAGGGATGATCAGTTGATTAGAATGGTGGATTGGTTATATTTGAATAGTCTGCTCTGTGTTAGATTTGTTTTTTATCAAAAACCAACCTTGTTGATAGTCCATAGAATGCAACGGCTATGGATATGGTGGATAAATCTATCATTGATATGTAAATCTGATGCAAGGATAACTGTTGTATACTCAGTGTAGAGGAGCAGGGGTAACTCAGTGGTTAGTTTTGGTTTTCTCTGGATAGGCTGCTCTGTGTAAGTGTTGGTGTCTATCAAAAACCAACCTTGTTTATAATCTAACTTTCTTGACTGGTTATCAACCCGGGTCAATAGCGCAGTTGGTAGTGCGCCGGGATTTGGAATCTTGTGCCCGAGGGGGTGCGGGTTTGAATCCCACCCGGGGAGGTTATACCCTTCCATGAAATTTGACAATAATGTCGATTTTCCTCCATTGATTAGATAATATGGAGAAGTTTCCAGCCTTGTGGAAGGGTAGGTGAGTACTGGTTATAGACCATGGTCCAGGAAAGCTAGGTTGGACGCCGTAAAATGACCTAAATTGTGTTGACATGGGGTTATTTCCAATAAATAAATATGACTGGTTATCTGCTCCTTGCAGAATGCTACATTCAATCTACATGTAGCTGAAATAAATGGTACACAGTCTATGCATTCTTGGTTTTGTACTGTCTAAATGTTTATTCCATATGAAGGGAAAACCCTTAAGTTATGAACAGACAGTGTGTATTTTAGAAAATCTGCCTCCAAGGAAAGAATATAAACAAAATTGGTGGGCAATATGACATTTTCCTATAATCTGAAATCAGTTATGGTTCTGTATCTCTAGCCTCGGTCATTTTCAATGCCATTAAAGATATGTTTGATACATAGCTATTGATGATTATTAAGTTATGAATGAAGTACCATGTAGTATGGTTACTCTGTTCTGGCTAAGTGCCCTGGTATTTTGAGTCTAAGAAAGCAATAATGGCGATTTGTACAAAATATTATGTGCATACTAGTATATTAAGTGAGCATTTTCTTACCATTTTCTTTTTGGTTCATCATGTGAAAATCATTTTTTATTGTTTTTGTTGTTCTTTTATTTATTTATGATTTAATTTTAATTTTTACATTATGAAATTATATTTTATTTAAAATGAAATCCATATTGTATAATTGCAATCAATGAGGTGCAATTTTTTATCAGACTAGTCTTTTAATCCTGTAATATTGTCTCAAAGCATTACTGTGACTGGATAATACATTTAGTTTCTCTATACAAACATGTACATGTAGTCCTTGATTTATGTTACTTAATAGTTATACACCTCCCCCCCCCAGGAAAAAGAAGATTTTGGGGGGGGGGGTATAAAGGAGTCAGCTTGTAGGTCAGTCTGTGGCTTTGTCTTGTCTGCTCAATTTCTTACCACCTTTTTTACAGATTTGATTTAAACTTCACACATATACCAGATATCAGGCAAACATGTGCATATCCCATTTTGGTTACAGTCCATTTTTTTTTTTTTATATTTTGACCAGCATTGATTACAAAATGTTACATGGTATAGTGCAACAGAATTAAACTGAGCTTGAACTACCTAATTATAATAATTATACTCTTCTTTTACTTACTTTTTTAATCATGAGTTTCCATATGTGTGTATACGGTTATGCACGTTCTTATAGCAAACTATATGACAGTAAATCAATTTATTAAAAGTGACATGTTATTGTACTTTCACATTAGTTTTTGGTGAAACAAGTAAGCCAGCAATATTATGGCACAGTTTCAAATTATTTTTTCTTAAGAAAACAACATTAATTGTTTAGTATGTGTATTTTGCCGAAAGCTTCCGATAAAGCCGGCTTTACAAACGAAGAAAAAATTGACTGTAAATACTGAGTTTAATATATTCTTGCATAAAGGTCAAGCTCAGGTTTAAAAGCTGTCCGGCTAGCTCAGTTGGTAGCACGCAAGTCTACTGATAGAGGGGTCGTGGGTTCCATTCCTGGGCGGGGCATACTTTCGTGGAGTTTGGTCATGAAATTATTTTTACGGCCATTTTCCCTCCTACCAATGATTATTAATTCTGTAGGGCAGTTGTCAGTCACTGATGAAAGTATGCGCTTAGTAGTTGGTTAACAGCTAAATCCAGAGATCTGGCCTTTCCAGGAGGAGTGAGTAGGTTGACTGACCACCTTTATATGACCTATAAAATGTGTTGCTATGGCGTTAAACCCAACAAAACAAACAAACAAACAAGCTCAGGTTAATTCTGTTGGACTATATAAGTACTGTTATAATTAGACTGAGGATTCTTGCCTTGAAAATTGTCAAAATTAATATGTTCCTATTTTACTTATATTTTTATATGTGCATTTTTTACAGATCATTTATCTGATATTGTTTCATAATTTTTTGTTATTTTTATTTGTTGTTTACACAATGTTACCACTTTTACTTTTGCGTGCATTTTTAAAAAATATTTTAACGTGATAGATCTAAGTCTCTATGGTATACGTCAACCTTTGTGAATTCTGTGTTGTTTTGTTATGTCTTTAAATTGTCTCAATGGATGTAATGGAGATCATTCTATCAGCATTTCACATTTTATGCTGTCTGTTTTTCTTTTTTTCCTGTTCTAGGCTTATTGCCAATTTTTAAAGATTTGAGGATTACATACTTTACGCACGGCAATTCTTAGACAAATTTTTCAGATTTCATAAAGCCTGGAAAATACCAAATGTTTTAATTCTTAGATGGAATTGCATGTATGTGCGGATCAAGATAATTTTTGCATCTCTTCACAAATTCTTTCTAGCTTATACTGACAAAAATTAAACAGGGGTCTGTATTATCAAGCGTCTTACGACCAATTTTAGTCGTTAATCCTTCAACATTGTATTGTTAAATTATCGTAAGAATTTTGAGTATATGCAGCCCAGGTTATTTTATTAACAGATGTATTGTACTCAGTTATTAGCAAATATGTGAAATGTGTGCTTACATGTAGAACTCTGTCATCTTACGTCTTCTTGAACATTATGTATAGTGTTGTCATGACATTTTATTGTCAAAATCACTTGTTAAAAGTCACAATTTTTTACTATGAGGGTTGAGGATACAAAAAGATTAATAATATGTCATATGCATAAATTCAAAAATTTTGTTAACCTTCTTGGCTCTCAGTTCTCAAGTTCTTTATTGTTAATGTTATGTATTGTATGTTGATTTCATTAACTTTTTGATGGATAATTTTGTTGTTGTGGATAGGTTATATTTTTATGTACTTTGCATGTAGGGCTGTCACAAATTGCCAAAAGCGTATCGCGATATATTGCATTACGCTAGCACTGTACCTCGTTACATACCACAATATATTGTGGGTTTTTAGATTCGTTGTGCCTCCTCTGTATGTTTTGCACAACCGTTCGAACACACCATATCCATTAAATTTTTGTAAAATAATCTTAAATTGAATGAACAATGGAAAAAATGATGTTTCGCTATTTTCTTTTTGGGAAGGAAAATATTTTCCATTGAAATAAAAAATATCACCAAATACCGGTACGTTAAATTCGTATCGCGGTATGTATTGCTGCAGCTGTGTATTGAATAATACCGGTATATTGTGACAGCCCTAATTGCATAGATGTAAGTTTTCTGAATTGGTCCTGAAAGTTTTTTGGGGACCTAAGAAAGGGTTCTATTCCTATGTTAATCTGCTGAAATCATGAAAAACAAGGAATTTCCGAATTTTGGAAAATTTTAAAATTTCATCAAAATATATTTTTATTTATGTTGATCTGAAATGTAATTTTGTATGAAGATGTTAGATCTTTTTTTATGTGTGTTAAGAAATCTCAAAATTAAAACTGTTTCAGTGACCTTGGTGCTGTGTTAAGGTCAACTAAGGGCATGCTTGCAGAATATATAGTAAAAGGTGCTCATCCTGCTATGGTCTTTCTTAAAGATTAAAAGGAACCAATTTATGAAAAATGGAGACAACAATAATCACAATATGAATGAGATATTTGAAAACAAATTTTTGCTAAGATTTAGTCTACATTTCCTTCGTTTGCCTTGTTTGATTACTTTGTATCCAACATTCAAAAAGCCGGAAAATTTGTTGTTAAGTATTTCATGAAAATTGGATTAGAAGTTGAGTTCATGTTATCCTATACAAAACTATAATTATATCTATTGACCTTTTGCCTAAGCCTATCGCTAAGTATCGTTTTGCCCCTGGTACCCACGATTTGATATCAGATACTTATTCCTTTTGGTGTAAGAAGGGTACCAGAACACAAAGTGCCACATAGCGATATGTTTAGACAACAGGCCCTATAATAAAGTTGAACCTTAAATGTGCCATAATTTTAACAATTTTCACTATGAAAACAAGTTGTATTTTTATCACACTATATTAAGAATATTCATGAACGCTGCAAAAAGTTTTTAAAAAAAGTACCTCATGTCATTGAGATTATATTTTTACCAGACTTTTATTAAACTATTTTTACATTGTATTTGTATTGCTGTACAAGCATGAATAACAGTAGTTTATTATATGCTTTCCAGTAGAAAACAGGGATTTATCAGTGAAATAAAAATATTATTCCACTTTTTTGAAACAATGATAATAAATTTGTTATATTTCACTGTTTGAATGCGCCGTTCTCATGACATATACTTAAACTTAAAAAAGCAAGTTTGAAGCATATAATAAACAGAAAATTTGTTTATTTCAGTGTAAGATCTATTTATTTCACTCGTGAGATAATGATATTACATTTTCATTCGTGGCTATGCTACTTGTGAAAATATTGCATCCTCAGTTACTCATGAAATAAAAATAAATCTTACACCGAAATAAACAAATATCCTCTATTTCATTTTTAGGACAATAGTGAAATAGCCTTTACAATGTATATAGGGACATTTTCTTCAAAAAATACGCATTGAATCATCAAAACCATATGATTTTGCAATAATCATGATGGTCTTCAGGGACCAGGAAATTCGCCGAAGTCAATCGGTCCAGGACTGTCCGAGTCCTGGATACGAGTTTTAACGTGTACCGTACAGAACGTTAACTGACTAAGGTTTAAGCATGACCATAATACATGTAGTTCTTATTTTTTGCTCCTCTTTATTAAGAAGGATGTACAATACATTGGCATTGTTGTTTAAATTTTGACTTAATGCAATAAAACTTAACTTCTATCTAACATGAAAAACGTGATAACCAAAATTATGCCCGCAATCGTATTCGTCGGTCGGTTCAATAATCAGAATTTTAAAAATAGCTGGTCTTTACATGGTAACTTTGCTAAACATATATTTTTGAATGTCAGGGTTATTCACAAAATTTTTCCTTGTTTTGATATCATCCAAATAGATGAGTCCAAATTATACACATTATATGTATGTATTATGTTTAAAATAGTTAAATGTTCATTTTGTAATTAAGGGCTCATCCAGTAAGCTACATGTATATTAAGAATTGAAATTTATTTTTTTCCCCACCAAATTCAATCAAACCTATAGTGACAATGAAAACATATGTACTAAAAACTATAAAATGATAGGATTAATTTTGTGGTGTGTGCTATACAGCAGCATGTATAAAAACCGTCAGAAAAAAAGCTGGAGTTCAAGATTGTTTTTTGGCAATATGTAAAAACTCCGTTACAGTACAAAATTGAAAAAAATATGACTAAGTTCCAAGTATATTTCTAAAAAGTTGTGAAATCTTTGCACTGGTTGGAAATATGAGTTTAAAATATGGTCTATCAAAGTGAAAACTTTGTGTAGTGTGGAAAGAACAATAAACTAGGATTACAACAGTTAAATTTCGAGGGTTGCCCGCAAGACTGTAGTATGTGCATTGCGTAAAAGAGCAAGTTACTACAGTCTTGCGGGCAACCCTGGATTATTATGTTACTGTAGTCTAAGTAATCTAAGTAAATGACAATTTATCTGTTATGTAATTATATGTGTTGTATATGTTATTATTTTTGTTATTATATATCATGTATTGTATGTTACCTATTTATGTATACATGTGCTTTTATTGATTGTAAAGATTATTGAGGGTTAAAAATAAAATGAAACAAAATGAAGAAAACACTTGTATTGTTTTGTATAACTATACACTTAAGCATTCAGTGAAGCTTGGTCATGAAATTAATTGCTACGGCCATTCTACCTCCTACCACTGATTCTAAATCATGTTGGGCAGTTGTCATTCACTGACGGAAGTATGTGCCTAGTATTTGGTAAACAGCTAAATCAGAGATTAAGCCTTTCCATTAACAGTAAGTAGGTGGACTGACCGCTGTGATATAACCTATACAATGTGTTGCTACGGCAATAAACCCAACAAACATCCATGAACAGTAAGTAGGTGGACTTACCCCAGTGATATAACCTGTACAATGTGTTGCTACGGCATTAAACCCAACAAACATCCATGAACAGTAAGTAGGTGGACTTACCCCAGTGATATAACCTATACAAAGTGTTGCAACGGCAATAAACCCAACAAACATCCATGAACAGTAAGTAGGTGGACTGACCCCAGTGATATAACCTATACAATGTGTTGCAACGGCGTTAAACCCAACAAACATCCATGGACAGTAAGTAGGAAGACTTACCGCTGTGATATAACCTATACAAAGTGTTGCAACGGCGTTAAACCCAACAAACATCCATGGACAGTAAGTAGGTGGACTGACCGCTGTGATATAACCTATACAAAGTGTTGCAACGGCATTAAACCCAACAAACATCGATGAACAGTAAGTAGGTGGAGTGACCTCTGTGATATCACCTATACTAAGTGTTGCTACGGCATTAAACCCAACAAACATTCATGAACAGTAAGTAGGTGGACTGACTGCTGTGATATAACCTATACAAAGTGTTGCAACGACATTAAACCCAACAAACATCCATGAACAGTAAGTAGGTGGACTTACCCCTGTGATATAACCTATACAAAGTGTTGCAACGGCGTTAAACCCAACAAACATCCATTAACAGTAAGTAGGTGGACTTTACGCTGTGATATAACCTATACAAAGTGTTGCTACAGCGTTAAACTCAACAAACCTATAGGCTACCATGATATCAGAGCACTGATAGTGCTGCCTCGACATGGATTCAACATGGCAAAATATGATAATAATAATAACAACAATAAAGACTATATTTAACAAGGCAACACATTTGGATAAACCCAACCTTCCGTATAATGAATTAACAAACTGAAATATGAGTAGAATGATAATTTCTTTTCGTAAATCTTTTACTAGCTCAGAAGCCTTTAAATCGGAATTCGTTAACATCTTGGACAAATACAAAGATTGCACACATTTATTTACTGACGGTTCCAAGGATGGAAACAAAGTTGGTTGCGCTGCATACGGAAATTATTTTGATGCGAGAATGCGACTGCCTCACAAGGCATCTATATTTAATGCCGAAGTCAAAGCAATAGATCTAGTTTTAACGTATATTTCAAGTAATACTAAAAAACAAGTTTATTATTTTCTCAGATTCTCTATCTATTACTGGCCATAAAAATCGTAGTTCAGACAATATACTTATTAACAATATCGAATTAAAATTACATGATATTCTAAAATCTAAAATAGTACACCTCTGCTGGATATCAAGTCACATTGGAATACATGGAAATGAAAAAGAAGACATTTTAGCTAAAGAATCTTTAAATCTTTAACCAGTAGATACCAAATTACCAAGCAGCGACTTCAAGTGTTCGATCAATACGTTAATTAAGTCAAAATGACAAACAATGTGAAATAATGCTATATTTAATAAGTTACATAACTTAAACCAACCTTTGATTTATCTTCTTTAATAATATTTGCTAATCGACGGGATCAAATAGTGCTTACGCGATGTAGAATTGGTCATACCAGATTAACACATTCTTACCTTGTCAAAAGAGAGGAAGCACCTAAATGTATACCATGTGACGAGCATTTTAATGTAAAACACGTTCTCCTTGACTGCCAGGATCTTAAATACATCCGTGAGAAACATTTTAAGGGTTTATCAGTTTATTTCAAGGTTAGGATCAATGTTTTCATTTCTTTCTAAATGTCTTATTTGTAGAGTTTTTTTATATTTCCACTGTCACGTCTATACATGATTATACTCTCATTTTTATCACAGGAGCCCGATGAATTTTTCCTTCTTTTCACATATATAGAACATACAATATAGGGGGAAAATAGCACCGGGTTCCAGAGATATAAACTGTGAGTTAAAACATGTAATGACAGTGTTTGGTTAAATTATGATATTTACATTTGGAAATACTTTTTGTGTAATTCACCCTAAGACATTGTTATATGTTACATGGATATCCTATTTCAACATTTGGATTTATGAAAAAAGTATTTTAATATTGTGTTTGGACTGACGTTCGGAAGGCTATTTCAAGGTTAGGATAAATGTTTTAATTTCTTTCTAAATGTAGCATTTGTTGAGCTTTTTTTAATATATCTATTGTCTCGTTTATACACTTGATGCATCACTTACAAAATGTATCAAAATTATTTGGAATTTATGGATATTTTAATATATTTAGTTACCCCACCCACTTCACGGTGTATAAACGAAAACGAAACTGTACGATCGCTGTTGATCGGTATTTTATGATTTTCCTCTATACCCAACCTAAACACTGAAAATTGAAGTAAAATAAGATTAAATTCTGTACGATGTCTGTTGATGTGATGTAAAATGATGTGTACGACGTCTGTTGATGTGCTTGTCCGACTACTGTTGATGCAAATTTTTGATTTGTTACATTCTGTACGATGTCTATTGATATTAATTTATGATAATATACTTGTTTCTTTATCATTTCCGCCACCGAAGTAAACAAGTAGACCATGTTGTGAAGATGTGCATAAAGAATATAAATTCTGGTAGAATTTTAGATAAGGGAGATATTTCACTTTAATTTTGGACAATAACAATTGTAAGCTTGAGAGCAATAGATACACAAACATTTTCATACACTGACCACAAAAAAGTATACAGTCCATTAAATTTTATTTTTTCTGCATTATATAGTATTTTATTATCTTCACTTTTGCTTTTGTAATTTTATTTTACATAGTGGAAAAAACAAGCTTAACATTTATTTATATTTCAATACAATAACAACAAAATCAATATAATTTAATTATCAAATTTCAATCAAAATTACAGGAGAGGTCCACGACGGCAATACAAATAACACTTAAACACAGTTAGTATTTGGTGTAACCCCCTACAACAATCCTGCGTGGCATACCTCTAACCAGCTTCTGGTACTTCTCCACAGTGGTTCTGGACTAGTCCGATTAAAGATTAGCTTCCAGCTCTGTAAGGTTACGTGAGCAATACTGTCGCACAGCTTTTTTCAACTTAAACCACAAGTGTTCAATAGGGTTTAAGTCTGGGCTCTTCGGGGCCAACATATCAGTTCCATGATGTCATTATTCTCTTTCTGTTTATGTGTTCATTCATTCTCCTACCAACGTAAAACCCACCATCATTCTGGAAGAGAGTGAATCTTGACTCATCTGTACACAGAACATCACTTCAGTCTACCCTGGTCCAGTCTGCATGATTGCTGGCAAATTCCCTCCGTTTTGCACGATGAACAGCTGTCAGGAGTGGTTTCTTCACTGCTCATTCTGCGATACAAAAAAATGTTTAACTTGGGTCAAATAGGCAAAAGTGTAATGCACTTAGCTTCAGGTTCAATCTGATAATAACCCCAATCAAATTTCCGCTTGCATACTCGCTTATCCTGGACAACAACGCCCTACTGGATATCTGTCTACGAAGATTTTTTAAGGTCAAAACAACAATGAAAGTGAAAGAAGAAAGAAAATACTACGCAAAACCTCACCTTGTTACTCCCTTTCTTCGGCAAACTTGACAACAAGCTCCCTTTGCTGGAACTTGGCCGCACACTCAACCCTCTGTTCAATTGTTAGTCACATTATCACTTTTCTTCTTGAAAATAAGTGTCAGGAAAAGTTAATAACTACCAATACCATTATCTTAAGGCATTTCATTCATTTGATGAGAACCAAAGTAAACAAAATTTTAATTCCCCCTCATAGCAGAATACTGAAAAAAAAATTCCTTCCAACCTATGAAATTGTGTACCGTAAGGAAATTACCCCTTATTTTTTTAATTTAATATACTCCTTTAATGGACAGTTATCTCCCTTCTTAAAATGTAATGTTTCGGCCTTCCCATGCAGAAAAACTGATGTTTGGTCATATTTTGTCTGTAAAATTAGTTTTAGACACTGTATACTTTAATTAGGTGGTAACAAACAAAGGGTACGAAAGTACAATTAAGTTAAATATAACGTGTTTTATGAATTATGCATTGCTTAAGATAGTGGTACATGACTAAACTCTTAAAACGCAATAATATCATATTAAATCACACAATGAAATCAAACGAAGTCGTACAATACTTTAAAGCCCGTGTCACATATTCGCCAGTTGGTACTGCGAGTTTCCGCGACGATGGGCGAGTTTAATCTCGTGGCCAAAATGAAAGAGTTGTCACGACATTTGGTTATAAAGAGTCTTGCACGACATCTGCTCGAGTGTTGCACGACACTCACACGAGACGTCCACGATCATCGACGGTCAGCGACGATTTATAGCGATCGACATACGAGCGACATGTACATGATATTCTCTCGACATCTTTCGACATTCATAAGAGCTACTACGAGTTTCGACGATTTATCCCGATTTAAACACGACATGTTAACGAGTTCATTACTATCTGTGGAGAGAGTAGTGCGACACACATTTTTGATGACACGACATCTTGCGTAGGCTGTATAAATAGCAAACAAAGCGCATGAGCACCAAAAGGTGAAAGACATGCAGGATGATCAGACTGGTGGCATTGATGGCGCATGTTGATAAAGAAGATGCCGATGATGAACTTGAAATATCAAGATTGATTTAAATTCGTTTAACAAGAGATAGTATTGGCAGAGCGCGCCGACAGTGTTGGGTTAGACCATGGATTACGAGAAGGGTTGACTTTGGACATTATGAGTGTCTGATGCGTGAGCTTGAAATGGAAGACAAAAAATCGTTTACCAACTTTCTGCGTTTACATCCAGAGATGTTCATCGAAATGAATCTTGACAGATTTCTTCCGAAGTATATTTAACTCGCGATAATGTCGTGTGATTGTCGCAAGGAGGTCGCGCAAACTCGTGAAGATGTTGCAAAAACTCGCAAAGACTCGCTCACATCTCGCGGTGGTAGATTTCACGGCGACATGTGACGACATTACTACGACACGAGTACGAGTTTTCACGACATGCATACGACATCCTCTCGACATCTACTGGAGATAAAAAGTTCGGCGAGAATTTTAAACGGTTTAAAATTGTCACCGCGACAAGCCAAGACGCTGCGACATGTGGAGAGATGCATCGACATCAGTACGAGATCTACACGATACCAGCCGAGTTGCTGCGAGTTGCAACTCGCGGTCAAATTATTTGCCTGTGTGACACGGGCTTTACATAAAATCGTTAGTAGTCGTACACAATCATTTGTCGAAGTCGTACAGTATGTCGGCGAATGCACACGACATAAACGTCAAGTTTACACATAGTAGCATTCAACATTCTGATAAATTATTGATATAATACAATAAATAATTTATTTTATACCAAAAAGTCTTCATACAATAACATGAATGTGATTTGTTTTCTCGAAATCGAGTTTACAAGACTAGCTATGGATGTCAACAAAGCAAAATAGTTCGTGATTTGGAAGTGATTGTTAACGTTTTTACTATAAAAGAACGATATGGAACCAGCAAAGCTGGTGCAAATAGTTTATCACGAGCTAAGGTTTATTTTGAAAATCTGTCTATGTACCAGAAGATTTGTTGTTCCATAAAAACTTATAAATTGTACCATTGTATAAATTCACTACCAATCGCAATCACTGATGTCGTACAGTCGTTTATACACCGTGCACTTGACAGTTTTTTTTTCAATTTCAAAAACTGATATACCCTTAAGGTTAACTCACTCAGAGAACTTTTTCAGTCGGCACCATCATATGCAACATTTAATTATCTGAAGGAAATAAATGTTTATCATACTTAAAACCATAATAATTGGGTTACATAAATAGTATCATCAATTGCTTTCGTCGCGATATAACCTTTCTGTGTTGATGCGCCTTAAAACCCAAACAAACAATCAAGCATTTTTCCAGCTACTCAGTTTTCCATTTGGTTTCAAACAGAGGTGCTTCTAACCAAAATGAGCCACATGCCCATTTGTACCATATCTGTTTTATTAAACAAGGATACAGCAAAAGTGTTGTCGTTCATAATGGTGAGCAAAATAAAAGTTATCGGAAATTCGTCAAAGTTAAAGCACTTTGTATCATGATACACTTAGACTTGAAAGTGTTAAGGTAATTTATGGCCAAATGAGATCAATTTTTACAAAGAAAAGTAAATGTGTTTCTCTTTTTTGTTCCCCAACACAGAGAAATGAAGCTTATGGAGAATGCAAGTGGTATTTCACTCTTCTGCTGTGAAACAACCTAAAGATACATGATATCAAATATGTTCATCATTGTACGCAATGAAAAGAACTATCAAGTATCAAGATCAAAAAATAGTTATTTAAGTACGGCAGCCCTATCATGGGCTTCTTACATTCTGTTTTGGTTTGCCAGAGAAAATACCAGTGACCAAACTCACATACAACTAGAACTTTGAACTGTTAAAATAGTAGTACCTCAAATGTCTTGTTTAAGCGATTCAAAATTACAAATATGTGAAATAAAATGTATATGATAGACATAAAGTCTTAATTTAATTTGTGTAGTCCCATTTTCAAGCTGGGCCATTATTTCGAAATTTTTAGTTGTCAATGCAATATTCTGTTTGTTTGGGCAATCAATAGTTTTGAGACCTTATTGAGTTATATACAGAGCCATTATCCAACTACAGAATGGTTGATGATTTGTCTGTAAATTGTTTGCTTGCTTCAAACAGACTCAAGGTTTTGCCAAGAGATCATTTGCAAAACATTTTGAAATGAAAATCATATTGTCTAGTATGAAAAACGTTGAAAATCAAGTCATACATGTTAATTGGAACAAACCACATGTACTGCATTGGTGTCTAAAACTGAAACAAAACAGGTCTGTTGATGGCCTGAACAGTGACAATGGTCATAGCAATAAGGGACCTTAGTCAGATATTTCCCATATTTTCCCATTCCCAATGCAAAATGGAAAAAATACAGCATTTTGCATGTTAACCTCGATCCTGATCTTATAATGTCATTGTTTCTGGATTTCTCTGTCATTGGCTGCTAAAAGTGGTTCAGAATAAAATAGACACTATTTTTTATGTAACCGAAGGGACGAATCACCTAATTCAAACACTATGTGAATCAAGAGGAATGCGATCCTCAAATGTCATGACTGTTCACTATATTTTGATAATTTGTATAATATTGAGCTAATTGTTCATGCATTTTGTAAAATACCTAGGAATTTCAGTCAATTTACAAAATGCATAAAATGGCCAGGCAATTTACAAAATGCCTGAAATAGCCGTGCTATTTACAAAATGCCTAAAACTTAAAGGCATTTCACAAATTGCCTAAATTTACAGATTGCCTGTAATATAATATGAATTCAAGTTCATGTATGTTAATTCAACTACATGTAGATCTATATAAATGCAACTACATATACTTATATAGATAAACATGTATATAATCCAAGTGTTTTAACTATTTTTGTGTCATCCTTGATGTATATTGCTGTTTGATGTGGCTATTCAGTAATCCATACATGTTGTTTATTATTGTAACTTGTATGTATGTTTTATGACGTGTCCCATGTTGTAACATCTATCTTACATCGAACAATTGGATCTCTCATCTATAGTTATAATGTATCGATTATTTGCCTAGTAATAAAGTGTCCAGTAATTGATTCATTTTTTTGTTTTACACTAATAATTAATAATTCAGTTTCTATAAGTGTAATGTTGAAACGGTACGTTAGATAACAAATTTATGTTGATGCGATAGGCAACTCGTCTATTTAAACCACAGACTTATTGTCTATGACAATATCAATTAAAACAATTCATTAATTGTGGTATTCAATAACGCGTTCTCTTGCTTTCAAGAAACATTGCTTTCTCGTATGTAATACTGATAAGTCTTTGAAGCGACCAGAGTATTTGAATTGTAAAACAGTGTAAAATAATTTTAAAAACTGTTTTTGTTGTTGAAATATTAAATTAATATATTATAATATTGAAAGATTTAATTGCCAATTATATCATTGGATTTTAAGTATATTTTACCTATAGTTTTATCATGTTAGCATCTTTAATTTTCTCGCTAATATTTCTTGGAATAGGATTAACGTCTATTACAGACATTGAAGATGGACTCATTAATCAGGTGATGAAACTCTCATATAATCAATGTATAGAGAAATGTGAATCAAGTTTAAAATGTGTGTCTTTGAAGTATTATCATAGATTTACTCTTTGTAGACTTTTTGAAACTGAATTTCCATTATTTCCAAAACAACTAGAATATAATGTGTATCAGAAATCATCATTACGACGTAAAGAACATCAAGATAAATATCAACAATGTAACACTAATGATGCTGATATGTCTACGTCTTGTACGCCATTGTCATGTCCTCTTCCAAGTACAAACATTCCAGGAGCAACAATGAAAGGTAATATGTTTAACATAGGAGCAGTTATAAAGTATCAATGTATTGACATAAAGGATTATGTCACTAGCACCTGTTTTCCTAATGGAACATGGTCACCAGTACTACTTTTATGTGAGTGTAAGAAAACTTCGATGTATGATTATGAAGTTATCAGCATGAACTCAACTACTATTGAAGTAAACCAGAAATGTCCCGAAAGTTCAAATTTGAGGCCAAGTATACCATCAACATGTGATTTGGCAACAGGTACTTGGAATAACCAACACCTCTCTTGTTGTGAATCTATATATTCTATATGGTCAAAGGTCTTTAAAATAAATAGAGGTACGGGAGCAGCAGTAAGAAGTGTTTGGAATGGGGATTTAGGGGGATCCGTTGACGTTGTCAATGTGTTTAGATCACCACTAATAGACAACTGGGACTCTATCAACGTATCACAAGTAAAGATTGTTGTTCATAAAGCTGGTACCGTGGTTGTATCATTGTTGTTTAATGCATGTAACACCAACAAGAATGACTGGTTTAGTTTGGAACGTTTGATTGATAGTCCATGGAATGATGCTCTTAGTACAAGCTCTGTTGACAATTTCAGCTTTGATGGTAAACTGTTCGCTACTCGTTTTCAAATCAGCAATGCATCAGCAGATGGCTGTCGTCCAGCTACTGGATGGTTTGCTGTATCTAAATGGTTCAAATTTTGTGAATTTCATGATCAAGCTGAAATCTTATATAATCCGGGAATTGGTCCTATTTTGTATACTGATATGGAAAGAGGCGATGATTTCGTGGTATGGATAAAACATTCATGATGTGATAGCATGCATGGACATGAGTTTTCTTAATTTCAAAATGACTTAAAATTTTTCCGCCAGTGACTGTAAAATGATGAACAAATCCTAGACTTGTTTACTCAAATGTTGTTCTATTATTAAGTTATTAGCGATATTTCGTACTTATACCATTACTTCTGGCGTTTGGTTTTCTTTAACAACTTTTGTAAGAGTTATGGTCAAACCTTGACATAAGCCGCCTGGCTACCTCAACTGGTAGCACGCAAGTCTTCTGATCGAGGGGTCGCGGGTTCGATTCCCGGGCGCAAGTGATTTATGATCAGGCATTTTGTTAATGCAGAACCGATGAAAATACGCGCTCATCGACATCTTTGGCATAAAAAGTTCCGAATGTCTTGCGCTCTTATTCAATTAGACTGTCGTACGGAAATTTTGTTTTGATGCTGTCGCCCACAGGCCATAACATAAGTTACAGGAAGAAATATACGATTAAAGGGAGATTACTGTTTTACGTACATATACATGCACACAAGCCTATCAGAGTCATTCTCCTTTCAGTTCTACAACCTATACATTTTATTTCTAACATTTGTAAGTCAGGTCTGGGAAAGTGAACTTTTTCAATGACATGAATATTTCAAATTGTTTGGATGTAAAATTAACTCCACAAATGGTTTATAATCGGTTTTTTTTAGAAAAAATTGCAACAATTGTATAAAGACCTTAGATTTTAAAGCTGAAAGAACTTAGCACTTATCTATTTCAGTGGATGACAACTTCTGATACATATGTAACCCACAGGCAACGGGCATAAAACAGTCCCCCTAACATTATCACTTCATTTTTAGGCATTTTGTAAATTGCATAAATGAGTCAGGCAATTTGTAAATTGCCTAGAAATATTTAGGCATTTTGGGAAATGACTTGAATTTCATGGGTTAATTTTTTCAAATTGCCTAAAAATGTTATGAAAAAATAATAATAATTGTAAAACATTTTGAAATGAAAATGACAATGTCTAGTATGAAGAACGTTGAAAATCAAGTCATACATGTTAATTGGAACAAACCACATGTACTGCATTGGTGTCTAAAACTGAAAACAAAACAGGCCTGTTGGTGGCCTGAAAAGTGACATAGGTCATAGCAATTTGTGTCAACTATGACTGTTAACTATGCAATAGTGACAAATTATTTCTGGAAATTACAACAGGCACAATAAACCAAATTGTAATACATTTTGTACATTGTGTCATGTTCAAATTTTCATATAAAGTCAAGATGTGCGGAAAATGGGGAAAATACAGCATTTTGTATGTTAACCTCCTTATCTAATGATGGCATTGTTTCTGGATTTCTCTGTCATTGGCTTGAGTCTGTACCATCATATGCGATACTTAACTTTTTGAAGGAAATGAATATATATAATAAGATATAGAGCTTTGCATCATTAATATCGTTTGAATTAATAGTATCATTGGCTTTCGGCGCGACATGGTTTTATTGTGTTGGTGCGCCGTAAAACCCAAACAAACAAACTCAGTCATTGGCTACCGAAAGTGGTTCAGATTAAAGTAGATAATCTTTTTTATGTAACCGACGGGACGAATCACCTAATTCAAACACTATGTGAATGAAGAAAAATGCGATCCTCAAATATCATGACCGTTCACTATATTTAGGTAATTTGTATAATATTAAGCTAATTTTTCATGCATTGTGTAAAATGCCTTGGAATTCAGTCAATTTACAAAATGTAATTTTGTGCAATGAAAACAAAAACAGGCTATAATTTTCTAACCTGAAGACTAACTGTTACAGAATAACAAAGATGAAGGATTGTTATCCTCTGGACAGGTAGTCTTAGGCTAGCTTAACCAAAATTAAACTTGAATTATGCAATTGAGAGATAAACTCGAGGCTAGTGAGTCCTGGACTAAGGCTTAAACTAGACAAAATTAAACTTGAATTATGCAATCGACCCTTTGTGAATCAAGAAGAATGCGATCCTCAAATATCATGCCTGTTCGCTACATTTTGATAATTTGTATAATATTGAGCTAATTTTTAATGCATTGTGTAAAATGCCTAGGAATTTCAGTCAATTTTCAAAATGCCTAAAATGGCCAGGCAATTTACAAAATGCCTAAAATTGCCAAAATTTACAGATTTCCTGTAATGTAATATGAATTCAAGTTTATGTATGTTAATTCAACTACATGTAGATCTATATAAATGCAACTACATATACTTATATAGATATACATGTATATAGTTCAAGTGTTTTAACTATTTTTTGTGTCATCCTTGATGTATATTGCTGTTTGATGTGGCTATTTAGTAATCCATACATGTTGTTTATTATTGTAACTTGTATGTACGCTTTATGATGTGTCCCATGTTGTAACATCTATC
Organism: Mactra quadrangularis; assembly: GCA_025267735.1. NCBI lineage: Eukaryota > Metazoa > Mollusca > Bivalvia > Venerida > Mactridae > Mactra > Mactra quadrangularis. Next base: position 37,291,058 of record CM046305.1, on the reverse strand, counting down.
TAACATCGAACAGTTGGGTCTCTCATCTATAGTAATAATGCATCGATTAACTGCCTGGTAATCAAGTATCCAGTAATTGATTCATGTGTTTTTACACTAATAATTAATAATTCTGTTTCTATAAGTGTAAAGTTGAAATGGTACGTTAAGAAACAAATTTATGATAAGCCGATAGGCCACTCGGCTATTCATATCACAAATTTATAGTCTATGACAAGATCAATTAAAACAGCTCATCAATTATGGTATTTAATAACACGTTCTCTTGCGTTCCATGAACATTGCTTTCTCGTATGTAATACTGAGAATTCTGGAATGCAAACAGAGTATTTGAATTGTAAAATAATGTAAAAATAATTTACAAACTGTTTTTGTTGTTGAAATAAAGATTTAATTGCCTATTATATCATTGGATTTTAAGTAGATTTTATTGATAGTTTATCATGTTCGCATCTTTAATTTTCTCGCTAATATTTCTTGGAATTGGATTATCGTCAGTTACAGACATTGAAGATGGACTCATTAATCAGGTGATGAAACTCTCATATAATCAATGTATAGAGAAATGTGAATCAAGTTTAAAATGTGTGTCTTTGAAATATTATCATAGATTTACTCTTTGTAAACTTTTTGAAACTGAACTTTCATTATTTCCAAAACAACCAGAATATAATGTGTATCAGAAATCATCATTAAGACGTAACGAACATCAAGATAAATATCAACAATGTAACGCCAATGATGCTGATATGTCTACGTCTTGTACACCATTGTCATGTCCTCTTCCAAGTACAAGCATTCCAGGAGCAACAATGAAAGGTAATATGTTTAACATAGGAGCAGTTATAAAGTATCAATGTATTGATATAAAGGATTATGTCACTAGCACCTGTTTTCCTAATGGGACATGGTCACCAGTACTACTTTCATGCGAGTGTAAGAAAACTTCGATGTTTGATTATGAAGTTATCAGCATGAACTCAACTACTATTGAAGTAAACCAGAAATGTCCCGAAAGTTCAAATTTGATGCCAAGTATACCATCAACATGTGATTTGGCAACAGGTACTTGGAATAACCAACACCTCTCTTGTTGTGAATACATAGATTCTATATGGTCAAGGGTCTTTAAAATAAATAGTGGTACAGGAGCAGCAGTAAGAAGTGTTTGGAATGGGGATTTAGGGGGATCCGTTGACGTTGTCAATGTGTTTAGATCACCACTAATAGACAACTGGGACTCTATCAACGTATCACAAGTAAAGATTGTTGTTCATAAAGCTGGTACCGTGGTTGTATCATTGTTGTTTAATGGATGTAACACCAACAAGAATGACTGGTTTAGTTTGGAACGTTTGATTGATAGTCCATGGAATGATGTTCTTAGTACAAGTTCTGTTGACAATTTCAGCTTTGATGGTAAACTGTTTGCTACTCGTTTTCAAATCAGCAATGCATCAGCAGATGGCTGTCGTCCAGCTACTGGATGGTTTGCTGTATCTAAATGGTTCAAATTTTGTGAATTTCATGATCAAGCTGAAATCTTATATAATCCGGGAATTGGTCATATTTTGTATACTGATATGGAAAGAGGCGATGATTTCGTGGTATGGATAAAACATTCATGATGTGATAACATGCATGGACATGAGTTTTCTTAATTTCAAAATGACTTCAATTTTTCCCCCAGTGACTGTAAAATAATGAACAAATCCTAGACTTGTTTACTCAAATGTTGTTCTATTATTAAGTTGTTAGCGATATTTCGTACTTATACCATTACTTCTGGCATTTGGTTTTCTTTAACAACTTTTGTAAGAGTTATGGTCAAACCTTGACATAAGCCGCCTGCCTACCTCAACTGGTAGCACGCAAGTCTACTGAGCGAGGGGTCGCGGGTTCGATTCCCGGGTACAAGTGATTTATGATCAGGCATTTTGTTAATGCAGAACCGATCCAAATATGCGCTCATCGACATCTTTGGCATATAAAGTTCCGAATGTCTTGCGCTCTTATTTAATTAGACTGTCGTACGGAAATTTTGTTTTGATGCTGTCGCCCACAGACCATAACATAAGTTACAGGAAGAAATATACGATTAAAGGGAGATTACTGTTTTACGTACATATACATGCACACAAGCCTATCAGAGTCATTCTCCTTTAAGTTCTACAACCTATACATTTTATTTCTAACATTTGTAAGTCAGGTCTGGGAAAGTGAACTTTTTCAATGACATGAATATTTCAAATTGTTTGGATGTAAAATTAACTCCACAAATGGTTTATAATCGTTTTTTTAGAAAAAAATTGCAACAATTGTATAAAGACCTTAGATTTTAAAACTGAAAGAACTTAGCACTTATCTATTTCAGTGGATGACAACTTCTGATACATTTGTAACCCACAGGTAACGGGCATAAAACAGCCCCCCTAACATTATCACTAATTTTTTAAGCCTTTTTTAAATTGTCTAAATGAGCCAGGCAATTTGTAAATTGCCTAGAAATATTTAGACATTTTGGGAAATGACTTGATTTTCATGGGTTATTTTTTACAAATTGCCTAAAAACGTTATGAAAAAACTACTTTGATATGTGTGTATCTTTATTAATAATCATTGTAAAACATTTTGAAATGAAAATGACAATGTCTAGTATGAAGAACGTTGAAAATCAAGTCATACATGTTAACTGGAACAAACCACATGTACTGCATGCGTGTCTAAAACTGAAAACAAAACAGGCCTGTTGGTGGCCTGAAAAGTGACATAGGTCATGGCAATTTGTGTCAACTATGACTGTTAACTATGCAATGGTGACAAATTATTTCTAGGAATTACAAGAGGCACAATAAACCAAATTGTAATACATTGTGTCATGTTCAAATTTTCATATAAAGTCAAGATATGCGGAAAATAGGGAAAATAATGCATTTGTATGTTAACCTCCTTATCCAATGATGGCATTATTTCTGGATTTCTCTGTCATTTGCTACTGAAAGTGGTTCAGATTAAAGTAGATAATCTTTTTTTATGTAACCGACGGGACGAATCACCTAATTCAAACACTATGTGAATCAAGAAGAATGGAATCCTGAAATGTCATGCCTGTTCACTATATTTTGATAATTTGTATAATATTGGCTAATGCATTGTGTAAAATGCCTAGGAATTTCAGTCAATTTACAAAATGCCTATAATGACCGTGCTATTTACAAAATGCCTGAAACTTAAAGGCATTTCACAAATTGCCTAAATTTACAGATTGCCTGTAATATAATATGAATTCAAGTTCATGCATGTTAATTCAAGTACATGTAGATCTATATAAATGCAACTACATATAATTATATAGATATACATAATTCAAGTGTTTTAACTATTTTTTGTGTCATCCTTGATTACTGTTTGATGTGGCTATTTAGTAATCCATACATGTTGTTTATTATTGTAACTTGTATGTACGCTTTATGATGTGTCCCATGTTGTAACATCTATCTAACATCGAACAGTTGGGTCTCTCATCTATAGTAATAATGCATCGATTAACTGCCTGGTAATCAAGTATCCAGTAATTGATTCATGTGTTTTTTACACTAATAATTAATAATTCTGTTTCTATAAGTGTAAAGTTGAAATGGTACGTTAAGAAACAAATTTATGATAAGCCGATAGGCCACTCGGCTATTTATATCACAAATTTATAGTCTATGACAAGATCAATTAAAACAGCTCATCAATTATGGTATTTAATAACACGTTCTCTTGCGTTCCATGAACATTGCTTTCTCGTATGTAATACTGAGAATTCTGGAATGCAAACAGAGTATTTGAATTGTAAAATAATGTAAAAATAATTTACAAACTGTTTTTGTTGTTGAAATAAAGATTTAATTGCCTATTATATCATTGGATTTTAAGTAGATTTTATTTATAGTTTATCATGTTCGCATCTTTAATTTTCTCGCTAATATTTCTTGGAATTGGATTATCGTCTATTACAGACATTGAAGATGGACTCATTAATCAGGTGATGAAACTCTCATATAATCAATGTATAGAGAATTGTGAATCAAGTTTAAAATGTGTGTCTTTGAAATATTATCATAGATTTACTCTTTGTAGACTTTTTGAAACTGAACCATTATTTCCAAAACAACCAGAATTTTATGTGTATCAGAAATCATCATTAAGACGTAACGAACATCAAGATAAATATCTACAATGTAACGCCAATGATGCTGATATGTCTACGTCTTGTACGCCATTGTCATGTCCTCTTCCAAGTACAAACATTCCAGGAGCAACAATGAAAGGTAATATGTTTAACATAGGAGCAGTTATAAAGTATCAATGTATTGAAATAAAGGATTATGTCACTAGCACCTGTTTTCCTAATGGAACATGGTCACCAGTTCTACTTTCATGTGAGTGTAAGAAAAATTCGATGTTTAATTATGAAGTTATTAGCATGAACTCAACTACTATTGAAGTAAATCAGAAATGCCCCGAAAGTTCGAGGCCAAGTATACCATCAACATGTGATTTGGCAACAGGTACTTGGAATAACCAACACCTCTCTTGTTGTGAATCCATAGATTCTATATGGACAAGGGTCTTTGAAATATCTAGTGGTACAGGAGCAGCAGTAAGAAGTGTTTGGAATGGGGATTTAGGAGCATCCTTTAACAGAACTGATTTGTTCAGATCATCGCTAATGGACAACTGGGAAAATATCAATGTATCACAAGTAAAGATTGTTGTTCATAAAGCTGGTACCGTGGCTGTATTATTATTGTTTAATGGATGTAACACCAACAAGAATGACTGGTTTAGTTTGGAACGTTTGATTGATAGTCCATGGAATGATGTTCTTAGTACAAGCTCTGTTGACCATTTCAGCTTTGATGGTAATATGTTCACTACTCGTTTTCAAATCAGCAGTGCATCAGCAGGTGGTTGTGATCCTGCTACTGGATGGTTTGCTGTATCTAAATGGTTCAAAACTTGTGCATATCAAGATCATGCTGAAATCTTATATAATCCGGGAATTGGTCCTATTTTGTATACTGATATGGAAAGAGGCGATGATTTCGTGGTATGGATAAAACATTCATGATGTGATAGCATGCATGGACATGAGTTTTCTTAATTTCAAAATGACTTCTAATTTTTTTCCTCAGTGACTGTAAAATAATGAACATATCCTAGACTTGTTTACTCAAATTTTGTTCTATTATTAAGGCACTCGTATTAGCGATATTTCGTTTTTATACCATTACTTCTGGTAATTGGTTTTCTTTAACAACGTTTGTAAGAGTTATGGTCAAACCTTGACATAAGCCGCCTGGCTAGCTCAGATTGTAGAACGCAAGTCTTCTGATCGAGTGGTCGTGGGTTCGATTCGCGGGCAGGGCATATACGTTCGTAGAGTTTGGTAATGAAATTATTTCTACGGCCATTCTCCCTCTTAATTATGTAGGGCAGTTTTCAGTCACTGACGAAAGCATGCGCTTAGTAGTTGGTTAAAAGCTAAATCCAGAGATTTAGCCTTTCCAGGAACAGTGAGTAGGTTGACTAACCGCCGTTATATGACCTATGGCTTTGAACATATCCACTGGTAGTTCCATATGTATATGTTGCATAATGCGATATTCCGTGTTTTATTTATTATTGCTCTTATTTTATGTGAATGGAGCAGCATTATTCTTTTTTCACTTTTCAGTTTTCATAGAATTGCAAAAGTTGATTATTGTAAAATTGTGATTATACCAGTCAGATATATATCGGCTTCTGTATAATATAAATCGAATCTACGTGTATTAGAAATAAAACACATGATATTCGTCTTCTACATATATAAAAGATATATTTTGAATAATTAAAAAAAACACGGGTCGGTAGCGCTGTTGGTAGCGCGCCTGGATTTCTAATATCGTGACCCAAAGGGGGTACAGGTTCGAATCCTACCCGGGAGGTTATACCTTTGCAAGAAAATTTGACATAATGTCAATTTCCCTCCTTTCATTATGTATATGGAGAAGTTTCCGGCCTTGTGGCAGGTTAGGTAAATACTGGTTACAGACAAGGGTCCAAGAAAGCTAGGTTAGGTGCGCTGGACGCCGTTATATGACCTATACAATGTATTGCTACGGCGTTAAACCCAACAAAATAAATATGAATAATTAAACAGTGTTGACAGAGTGGATCTTACGTGTGGTCCGGGTTTCTATCCATAATTTATGGCTGGAGCATCTAAAGCATGAGCGCATGTAGTGATATTTAAAATGTTTATAAGTATCGCGTCTTAGAGAACTAAGTACATGTGTATACCTTCCATAAAATTGTGTAATCAATTGACAATAAATCTATTCTTAAATTGTTAAAAAAATATGTTTACATCATCCATGTTTTGGTTGGATTAAGCAAATCCAAAACCATGTGCATGCAACAAATGTTTTACGTTTGTTTTAAGTAATGTTTTCCTTCCTGTTATCTTTCCTAGTTAACATATAGGTAACAATTTAGGAAATCTATGTCCTTACATACAAAGAACTTGACACCAATATTTTATTATTTTTACATGATGATCCATACCTAAGACATTCTTCTAGTACTACCGCCCGGCTAGCTCAGTTGGTAGCACGCAAGTCTACTGATCGAGGGATCGTGGGTTCGATTCCCGGGCGGGACATACTTTCGTGGAGATTGGTCATGAATTATTTCTACGGCCATTCTCCCTCCTACCAATGAATTTTAATTATGTAGGGCAAATGTCAGTCACTGACGTAAGTATGCGCTTAGTACATGTAGTTGGTTAACAGCTAAATCCAGAGATTTAGCCTTTCCAGGAGGAGTGAGTAGGTTGACTGACCGCCGTTATATGACCTATAAAATGTGTTGCTACGGCGTTAAACCCAACAAACAAACAAACAAACTAAGTACTTACTTATTTACCGAATAATTCACACCCAACATATTAAGAACCCTAGAACCTTTGTGTTGTGTAATTATTGTCAAATTTAATTATGTAGTTAATTGCATTGAAGACTTTGTTTGCTATAAAAGTTGGCCATGATTCGGTGTAATTCACGATATGCAATCTCCTTGTTAATTAACTTCATTTCAGAAAATGCATATGACGTAGCGCTCAATGTTGACGTACAAACGAAAAAACGCCATATTGTCGTACTTTAATATATCGCCAGAATGCTAAGAATTAACATATTTGAATGAATTTTATATCAGCAGATTCTACAATTTTTTTTCTATTTAGTGCTGAACACAAATATTATGTATAAACATTCAGAAAATTTATTATTCAATGTTAACGTAAATGAACGTCATTAAAAAGTGAAGTAAGATGTACAACATTGACATAATCGCAAGTGAAAACTTATCCGAAAATTACAAAAACTACGTTTTTTCGCCTTTAATCTCAATGACATTAACTTTTATTATTAACTTTATTGGCGTAGCATCTTACTTTGAAATAAGCTCATATTGTACATAATACTATAAATTACTTACAGTATGATATTGTACTTGTATGATACCATTGGTTGTTTTACATGCGTTACACACGTATATATATATTTTGACATGGCTCTCATGAAATCTCTAACTTAGGCCATGCCATATCGGAATTTTGTTGAGCGTCCGCGTGCGCGTAGGTTTTAGGGTCCTCAATCAAAATACAAACAAAATTGTTGGTAATTTTCTTAAATAATTCCGATGTTCTGGGTTCGATTCGACAATTTAGTTCAAGGGAAAATTGTGTTTGCCAACGACCTTATTCATCGTAAGCAATTTATCATAACCGCTTCATTAATACAATACGTGAAAAAAAACTAATCATTTTATATTAAATTCAGACCATTGTTGCATATTATGAGGATGTTATTCTATTTAAAAAAATATATAATGCATTGTTTTTGTCTTAAAAACTATTTGCGTTTTCTTTTTCTGTTTGTGTGTTTTTGTGAATAGGTACCTAGGTTTGTCAAATTTGAGTTGGCGCTTAACAAAATTTCGATTTGGCATGGCCTTATGGCAGAGACATTGTTGATGGTAAATTATAACGGGGATGGGCAGAACAGAGAGGAAAGAAATGTAGCCGTTGTATGATGATATCTGTATAATTGTTTGTGTTAGAATTTATATATGAAATTTGTACATAGAACCAATAAATTGACTTGTTGTTTTCAAACCAGATAGTGATGCCGTGTCGTTATTGTTCGTTTTTTTCTCAACTGTCAAAACATGAATAATTTCACGGTGAATGCGTTTGTTAAAATTTTGTCGTAATACATCCATGAGTTTCCGAAAGTGTGTATTATGGTCGAGTAAAGCTGCTTATGCCGTATGATATGTCTTAGTCAAGATATTTTTAATAACAATTAGGCCGCCAGAACAAAAACAATGCATTCAGTCACCGTTAAATTATTCAAGCTTTGACAGTTAAGAAAAAACGGACAATACAAGCACTGGCTAATTCAGAATATTAATATTCATTAAGATAGAGCTCGTGAAGGATAACATATAATATTGCTAAATGTGGTTTCAAGTTATCCTTGAAACAACCTTTACGACCCTTATAACATTGTCCGTTCTTTCTCATCTCGGGGGAACCCGGGTCTATAGCGCAGTTGGTAGCGCGCCGGGATTTGGAATCTCGTGTTCCGAAGGGGGTACTGGTTCGAATCCCACCGGGGAGGTTATGCCCTTCCATGAAAATTTGACAATAATGTCAATTTCCTCCATTATTAAGGTATATCGAGAAGTTTCCGGCCTTTTGGAAGGGTAGGTGAGCACTGGATACAGACAATTAAGGGTCAAGGAAAGCTAGGTTAGGTGCGCTGGACGCCGTAAAATGACCTAAATTGTGTTGACTCGGCTTTAAGCCCAGTAAAAAATCTTCTTGGGGACTTGTATATTCTTATGGTTACTGAATGCGTATCGTATCCCTCGTTGTTCTTTCCGCCAAATTTTCATATCTTGAAAATATGATTTATAACATCAATCAGCGTTCGAATTCAACCTCGCATATTTGCAAATTGCGAGTGGATTTTTTACCTTGCTTTTTTTAGAAGATATTATCAAATATATTGCTAACCACCTAGAAGCTTTAAGTAGTGTAGTAAATAAGATTATAGAAGAAAACCTTACATTAAAGGCCGCTTGATTTTATGTTATAACCCAAACTGACCACACACATATAAATAAGCCATAAAGTTAACTCAAAACTTAACAAGGCATTATTCACTAAACCGTTTTATATGGTTTTTTTTTCATTAATAATGGATTTATCTCCATCTTAGAATAGATAGATAAATTTTATTTCAAAATTCACACATAAAACAACACAGTTTGAACTTTGCTAAAAACCAATTTGTCAAACACAAAATGTACAAAACATATAATAATGGCATTACAGTGTATTGTTCGTTTTTTCTCAACTGTCAAAACATGAATAATTTCACGGTGAATGCGTTTGTTAAAATTCTTGTTGTAATACACCCACGAGTTTCCGAAAGTGTGTATTATGATCGAGTAAAGCTTCTTATGCCGTATTATAAGCTTTAGTCAAGATATTTTTAATGAAAACTAGGCCGCCAGTACAAAAACAATGCATTCAGTCACCGTGAAATTATTCAAGCTTTGACAGTTGAGAAAAAACGGACAATAACAAAACGTACACAGGTATTCAAGTAAACACATAAAACAGAACATTCAGACAAACATATATACATGTATATATATATAACGAATGTTTTGCAAAGTGGGAGCATCGTATTAAGTTGTCTGGTGCATAAATGTATAAAATATGTATCTATTTACTTTTATACACATACGATTTATAATTGTATAGTCTATAGATACAATTTACAGAAACAATGTAACACAAAAATAAGTATATATACATCTATACAAACATGGCATTAGAAATTTATATCACTAAATGACTAACAACTTATATATTGTTCTAAGACGATCAAAGCCGGGTCGTTGGTTGTGAAATACAGTACCAGGTTTGAAAACTAGCATACGCTGTTTCCAAATTTAATCCGACTCACCTGTTATGTGCTGGATTTATAGTAGTTCTGTAAGACTTAGTGTTAAAGTCCGGATCTGTGACACAGTATGCTACGCACGGTAGTCCAAACTAGTGCCCTGAAATGGTTCGAGTCTCATCCGGGTCTTTTTGTACACAAATGGTTATATCGTCATCGTCTCTGTTTAGAATGCACCCGGACTGATTTTAAGTACATGCATTTTGTGCAGAAGATTCATAGTAAACAATTGCATCCCACAGGAAAAATTAGACAAAAAAAGTTACAGTTAATTTATGCACTATCGGAAAATCACATGACCATATACCCTGGAAAGAAGCGACTATACAGCCATGTCGCTGCCCTTCGAAGAAGCAGAAAATACAGTAAAACACGTCCTTGGTGACAAATTTAAGCTTTATTGCATTCATGATTTCAATTAGATATGATCTTATGTGTACTATCCGAAGGCCTAGCACGGATGTTCATTTTATTATAAAATTTACCTGTTTAACCAGATGGACACTTTCAACACAACAATAGCAACAACAACAACAACAACAAAAGCAGCAATAGCAGCAACATTATCAATTACAAGAACAATACAATACAAATACAATACAATATTTCTTTATTTAGCATAATCTATATACAGATCATTGCCTTAAACTAGGCGAATATGAATATCAGAGAAGAACATGACAATTAGGGATGGGTATTGCCGGAAATTTCGTTATGCGATATATTGCAATACGTATTGGGAGTTTAGAACATAAGCTTTTTTCAGCACCCATGCTTGGATTTTACTGACAATATGAAGATTCAACACAATTATACATTGTGAAAGCTTTATTTAAGCTATTGCAAACATTCAAACTCAACTTTTGTCTGGTAAAGTAATGTAGACGATAAAGATATAGAGGGAAAATGCAGTCAACAAAGGATAAAAGCAAAACTTTATACTAGACCTTTATGCTAAGATAGATTAAAGGAAAACCAAAAATGAAATAGTTTCCGGTCAAATTCTGTCACAAATAATGCAAAACAGGTTTCAGTATGCACTATTAGTCTATTTTAAGATACAAATATCGCGATATATTGGGGGACCGTGCCGGTACGTATTGTGTTTGAAACGTATTGCAATATACCGGTATACCGGTATTATCGCACATCCCTAATGACAATACATGAAACACACTAATAAATACAATAAATAAAACAATAACAAAAAAGGAAGGGGAAAAAGCAACATACAATAAGAAAATGAATGGAATTAAAATGAAATCAAAACTAATACTAAATACCTAATTTCGTTCTTTAATTAAATTGCTGCATGGATACAATTTGCTATTTTTTTATATATACTTTCTTTATTTGACTGCATTAAAATATTTAACTTTTTCATTGTTGGCCAACTGTTGAAATATTTTGGTAAAGGTTTAAATCTTAATTCCCGATATTTTGGGCATACAAGTACTAAATGGTATTCATTTTCAATTTGATTTAAATTGCATTTTTACATAATAACAAAGTTTGATCATTACTATAATAATTATATTATCATATCATCATATCTAAATTTCTCAATAATAAGGGACTTTAGTCAGTTATTTCCCTTGTATACTCTTCAAACTGGTAGGTCTTACTAGTTGGATTACTCGGATTTTACCCTTACTTTTTAATGTCAATTTGCCAAAATTGATCTTTAACAACTGTTTTGTTAATCATTTAATTTGTTTGAAATTCAAGCTAAGTATTTTTAGGGTAAAGAACAATCTAAATTTCACCACTTCTGTAAATATCTTAATTAACAAGAAAGATATCAGATGAAATATTTCGTTATCCTTACATAGAAATTCAATGATAAAATCCGAGGATTCCAGCTGTAAGGACCTACTTACCAATTGGATTGCTTTAGATCTTATCAGGGAAAGATAACTGACTTAAGTCCCTTATTGTGTCAATGCTATTCTAACAACAATATTATAATTTGTACCACCACTGCGCGCGAGATAAAGTTTAAGGGTAATGAATATTTAACGTAAATAATAATAAATCCACCGTCCTTGTAGCGTAAAAGCCATTATTTAAAATGGTACAGTGGAGTCAACCAAGATGGCAGAACGATCGTAGATGAAAAAGGTATACATTTGTAGTTTAACTTCGTCGATTTTTCTTATTTAATTAGATTGTCGTATAAGTATATTAAATTAGTCATAGATTACGATGTATAATATACAACCTCTTTTTCTACGGTCTTCACTCTCAGAAGAGCTTAGAAGTTTGTCGATGTATTTTTTCAAAAATGAAGTGTTTCCGTTTTCAATTAAGAATTAAGAATGAAACTTTGGATTTCAAATAGAAATTACTTCATAATTTAGCGTAAAATAGTTGCCTTAACCATCAGTGATCGGTCTGCCGTCTTGAATAGTATCATCCTTTTGTTTTACATGACATTGAAACAGTAGCAGCGCGTAAAAAGTCATCTTTCATACATGACGTACTAAATCAATGTGAATTAGAGGCATCGGAGGGTGAATACGCCACACAAACATTTCCACACCAGAAATCCAGTGTGGTGTAGCGGTATGCTCAAGGTTGTAGGTTGCCACTTTTTGCACTGTTGTATGCGTATCGTTTCTCTGGTTTACAATCAGCATCATGGGTACATAAGATATAGTTAATAACAACACCAAATTTGTATACGTCGTTAAAAAAATGTTTCATGATAGTTAATTTTTCAAACAAAATTTATAAAGTTTTAAATCCAATTTTATAATAAAGTGAAGTCCAGATTCAAAGCAATGTGCATTACTCTCGCGTTCGAGCTTCATAAAGGCCCTCGAACTAAGTCAATAATTTATCATAAAACTACATCCTTTACTACGAATACCTAAAGCTAACTGACTCGATAGTGAAAGTATTCATTTAGTACATTGACCATAATTATGTCAAACTGAGTATATAGGTTCAATCTGATACATATGTTTACCATTGTGACAGTTATCACAAATAACTTCGCAACTGTATGAATAATTTTGTTATCAATGTACAGATGCGGCAACATTTAGATGATATTGGGTGCTGACCTGTATGAAATAAAATCCGGCCAGAATTCGAAGACCTTTGCATCCGTTCACAGTCAGTAATAGATATTGAAAATTATGATATTTTCATGATGTATTTTAAATAGTTTTGCATGGATGAATTTGCTTCAGTTTTATTCCTTATTCAAGTATTACTTTAATACCATTGTAAAGAAGTATTTTAATTTACTTTAAGTAGTCTGGCTGCGTTCCTATCCTAAACAAATCCATCATAATGTTGATTTCCGAGTACAGGAAGTTATTATATAACTTCCACTGTACAGTAAACATTTAGGAAAAGCCAGTTAGGCGACCCGTATGCTAAAATAACCAATAAAGGAATGTCTTAAAATTGCGTAAATCCATTAAAATTGTCCATGTTATTAGTTCGTGTTACTGGAATTTCATTGATTTGAGGATAAAGATAAGCTGACGTCATATTTTTTCTCATTAATTATGTTTTATCATTACGACGAAATTATCGCCTCTTTCCATATCAGTGTACAAAATAGGACCAATTCCCGGATTATATAAGATTTCAGCTTGATCTTGAAATGCACAAGTTTTGAACCATTTAGATACAGCAAACCATCCAGTAGCTAGATGACAATCATCTCCTACTGCACTGCTGATTTGAAAACGAGTTCTGGATACACTGCCTTCAAAGCTGAAATGGTCAACAGAGCTTGTATGTAGATTATCATTCCATGGGCTATCAACCAAACGTTCCAAACTAAACCAATCATTCTTGTTGGTGTAACATCCATTAAACAATAATGATACAGCCACGATACCAGCTTTATGAACAACAATCTTTACTTGTGATACATTGATATTTTCCCAGTTGTCTATTAGTGGTGATCTAAACAAATCAGTTCTGTTAATGGATGTTCCTTCGCCCCCATTCCAAGCTTTTCTTACTGCTGTTTCTGTACCACTAGATATTTCAAAGACCCTTGTCCATATAGAATCTATGGATTCACAACAAGAGAGGTGTTGGTTATCCCAAGTACCTGTTGCCAAAACACATGTAGATGGTATACTTGGTATCAAATTTGAACTTTCGGGACATTTCTGATTTACTTCAATAGTAGTTGAGTTCATGCTGATAACTTCATAATCAAACATCGAATTTTTCTTACACTCACATAAAAGTAGTACTGGTGACCATGTTCCATTAGGAAAACAGGTGCTAGTGACATAATCCTTTATGTCAATACATTGATACTTTATAACTGCTCCTATGTTAAACATATTACCTTTCATTGTTGCTCCTGGAATGTTTGTACTTGGAGGAGGACATGACAATGGTGTACAAGACGTAGACATATCAGCATCATTGGCGTTACATTGTTGATATTTATCTTGATGTTCTTTACGTCTTAATGATGATTTCTGATACACATTATATTCTGGCTGTTTTGGAAATAATGGAAGTTCAGTTTCAAAAAGTTTACATAGAGTAAATCTATGATAATATTTCAAAGACACACATTTTAAACTTGATTCACATTTCTCTATACATTGATTATATGAGAGTTTCATCTCCTGATTAATGAGTCCATCTTCAATGTCTGTAATAGACGATAATCCAATTCCAAGAAATATTAGCGAGAAAATTAAAGATGCGAACATGATTAAACTGTCAATAGAACAGAACAGAACAGAACATACACTTTATTTGCTCACACTAATAAAATCTACTTATGAAAGTCCATTGATATAATTGGCAAGTCAATCTTTATTTGAACAACAAAAACAGATTTTACAATTATTTTTACATTGTTTTTTACAATAAAAGTCGCCCCGGTGCCTGCAATCTGTGTAATAGAAGTTAATTCAATTCCAAAAATATATGCGAACATATTATGATGTAAATATAGTTCATTCGACTTTTTTCTCCAGACATAAAAATATCATGTTTATTGCTTGCTTTCCGGTATCCACATTGAATGATATTTATAGTGTTTTACAATGCGCAAGCCAATCCAATTACAAAAATGTACTCATTTGCAAAATTACAAAAACTAAGAAAAAAATATTCATTACCATTCAAACATCAGTACAAAATGTGTACCGTGATTGAAAACAAGTATTATGTTCTTTTTAAATAATTAAAAATGAAACCCAACACTTCAGTTGCTAGGACGTAATATATTATGTAGGCATTTGGAGTATGGTATTGGTAGCCTGTTTAACGACAATCTGATTAAAACCCGATCTAAAATGTTCCGCTCGCCTACTCGCTAATTTAGATCTGGCCTTTTTCAAACGAGGGTCACGTTCAGGTGACCTTTTCTCATCATAAGATTTATGACGAAATTGTTATGATACGTAACTTGTATACATCGTCTACGTCACGCAATTTGAAATGAGCCGTCCAATCGCAGACTGTCAATAATACCGCTGTTAAATTAGCTTGCAAACCTTGGTCTTAAAACAGAAATTACGAAATCAAAATGTTATTAATAGTGTTTCGTCTAGATGAAAGCTACACATTGATTAGTCGACATAAAGGTCATCTTGACGTGACCTTCCATTGAAATAGTAGAGATCCTGTACGACAATGCTCTACAGGATATCTGCTTAAGGTGATTGGTTTAACGAATGCCGTCTCCGTCATTTAAAGTAAAATGCCTTGATTTTATTTTTTGGGGACAATCAAATAGTCACTTGGACTAATATTCAATTTACGCGTGTTACATGTGATATTTGAGCCATTTAAGGGGTAGTGAACACACCAAATTATGCATTTTTTTGTCATTTAGTAAGTTAAAAATGCTTAACTGAGAAGCAAAAGGTCCCCATATTAATATCATTACATTGTTGAGACCATTAACATGAAATTGATTAAAAGAAATATCGTCGATCAAAAGTTGGAAACATTTATACTTTTATGATCATTCTTCGTCCTATAAACTTAAGATAAGAAACAATTGTGCAGATTATTGTGTTGTCTTGACATTGCAGGCCTAAAGTTACGATTTATGAGCATTCTGACTTCCCGCTTCAAATTTATTAAATTGACTTACGATTATTTTTTTCGTAATTTTTTTTTTTTGTAAAAAGGGTCCATTGTATCGTACTGTTTATTTATTGTTTCCACTCACATATTCTGACTATAGAAACAAGAACGTGGCTGGTTGTTACGGAAATATTTGACTGTGCTCTATTGACAAAATTAATTAAACATGCATGATCTTGTCATTTAATTAATGTGACTTCTATTTTAGATGAATTAATTGATGTTGATTTTAGCTCTGTGTAAACAAGAATGGCAGTATGTGCCTCTGATCATTCAATTAACTTATGAATAACTTTTGTGTATAAAAGAATATTTAATATATGTATATAATACCTGCCCCGTGTTCAGTAACTACTGTTAGCTAACGTTACGAGTACGGGAGAACTCAACCCGAAGACTACTCAAACCGTGCAATACTCTACTCAACTCAAAGTTGGAACAACTCAATCCGTTAGAAGGAGACTGAGTTGTGTCTCGGGTTGAGTTGTCTATGGGTTGAGTTGTTCCGACACTTCCGTTACGGAACGTTTTGGAACTTTCAAGGTAACTGAACACGCTGCTGTACTCGGTTTAGCGGGTTATGTCATTCATTTTCATCTGAATAATAAATAACTAATTAAAAAAGTTATTAATTTGCTGATGAAAAACGTGCATGGATGAGATAACTTGCAATATAAAGGCTAAATGAGTTTCGATGAATATTTATCGACATAGAAATAAACGGAAAGACGCAGGTAAATGTCAATTGATATAAAATATATTGATTGATTTATACGCCTTGTAATACTGTAGTTATACAAAATAAAGCATACAACCAAGTCCATTGGATTTCGTGGACTGTCAGCAGACAAATCATTGCAACAATGGAAATCTCAGAACCATGCTGGAGTAAAAGATGTAACCAGTAGCATGTTCAATCACCCCGAACGTTCCAAAACGTTCCGTAACGTAGGAACAACTCAACTCATAGACAAAACAACCCGAGACAACTCGATCCCCTACTAACGGGTTGAGTTGTCCCGACTTAGGGTTGAGTTATCCACGGGTTGAGTTATCTTTGCGTTAAGTTGTTCCGTACCCGTAACATTCGCTAACAGTCGTTACTGAACACGCTGTAACTAATCGGAAAAATTCCCTATACTTAGACTATTCCACTCTCTTCTGATTAATTACTCATTTTCAAGACAGAGCAATTTAAGTAGTTTGAAGGTTAAAAAAGAAGTCAATGTCGTATGCAGTAGGATAATTTACAATATGTAGGTCAAAATTTGTTGACTACATTCGGAACACCTCGACATTTCATGAATGAATTCGTAGCGAATGGCCGAGGAGTTCCGAATGTTGTTGACTAGTGAGTTTCAACAAGATAATGCTACCGTTATAAAAATTGACCACCACTAACCTACGGAGAAAAGGAGAAAAGGATATGCTAATGTTGTAACATTTTTAACTAAAATTGAATACGGATATAAAGTGTAACAAATAATACAAGTACTTGTGAACATAAGATTATTATATATATATATTATGTTAATGAATTTATCCAACTTATTTAGATATATATTGCGGATATGCAAACTAACTTATATATTGTTGCTGCAACATATTCTACAGGTGCATAAACGAATGAATATTGACTGTCGACATAAATAAAAGCGTGGGTAAAGGCACTATAATTGGAAATGTCAGTCAGCAAATATACGAAAACAATTGGTGAATTTCACTGATCATTGCTTCTGTTTCAAAATGTACACGTACGCTATGGTGAGCTACACTAATTGTCCATGTGTCCAATAAAATAACTTTGTCTTTCATGTCATAAAATTCTTCTTTCAGTATATCCATACCCATCAATTGAATGTTAGTATCAAACCATCTACCGTCATCTATCATCAAATGGGGAGATCTTACAAATAACTTAGCTGATGGGTTCACTAGGCTCAGCCTCTGTAATGCCTTCTTTAACTCTCTTTGGGCGTGTCTGTATACGTACGGAGGAAAGGCCGTGAAGTGTGAATCATAATTAACAAGTACTACTAGATCAGAGATATTTTCTGTCGCCAGAGATTCTAAAAGTTGTGGAGTAGAACGTATATCGCTTGCTAGAATCTTTGGATGATGCAATGGCATTTCATGTTTCACGAAGTTTAATGTTATGTTATAAACTTTATCGTAGTAATGAGAAGTAAGGTATTTGTTGTCTTTATTTCGATGCTTTTCTAGAATTTTTGTCTCGATGAAATTCACGTATTGTCTCAATGTGGAATCACCTATAATGTAGATAGTCTTGCCAGTCAAACATTTCCTGTACTGTTTTAAATCCTCAAATACTCCGTTTTTACAATGCCTCATATGCCAAGTTTTATTGAACCAAAATCCACTTGGGGAAGTACTTTCCCAGGTTATCCTAGCTGAACTATCTTTACATGGTGTGGTTGACTCAGGTCTAACAACTGTTGGTACATCAACGGTTATAACAGAAGGAATGAGTCCGTGTGCATAAATGCGAATCTTATTCTGCATTGAAATATTGCTTTTGTCAAATTGTCCACTTACGAATGAATTGATATCAGAACATGACAATATTTCATTGTTTGGTTTTCCACAAAACCAAGGCATGTTGCCATTTATATGTGTTAAGTTGCAAATAATGTCAAACCTATATATACTTGGATTAGCTCCACACGGTGTTATCTCGACTTTCTCCTCTTTCATAAATACTCCATTGATTCCCCAAGGATTCTGCTTAGCGTATACAGCATTACCATATTTCTTGATTGCTTTCATTTTAAGACATGTATTTATAATAGATGTAGCCAAATATGCAAAAATTTGCGATTCTCCAGTCCAGAACAACTTAATTATGCCAGTATATGAGCCATTATTGTGATCAATGACTGTTCCGGAAACACGACCGTCGCCATGTTTCTGTTCAGCCCATAGAACAATTACGTCATATCCGGTTAAGGAATGGCGGAACATGATATCAAAGATGCGTATAAATACAACAACTGTTCCATCATTAGTGACACTAATCAAGTCCATCTTCGAGTTTTCAGCACTCGAAATTTTAGATGTCGCATTTGTGTTCCATTGATCACACATTTCTTCGAGTTCAGTTTCCGGCGTCATGGCGGTTTGTCGTAGTTTATTGCTCATGCCATTTTGTGTCCTATCAGCGTGATTGAAATTGTTTGAACTGAGTGAATCTTTCGCCTTGTCTATACTTTTTTGCCGCCCAATGTATAAGAAGTACATGTAAGCTGCAGTTACCAGCACAGTGAACAGCCCCGCGGTCGTACATGTGAAGAATCGTTTGTTGATGTACTTAGACATTAGGTACAAACATGTTATTACTCGATGTTTAATGACTCTACTCCTCTTACCATAAACCATATTTCTGAAACAAAGTAAAGCAAACATGATTCATAGTTCACTAAGGCTCCGTTCAGCAAATATAGTACAACATATTTTAAAATGAACCCGCACTCCCCTCTGGGAAGTAGTTCCGAAATCCCGAAACCACGATGCGCTACCAACTACCCATGTATCGAAATAACAAACATTTTAGATTATACTTTGACACTATGAAACAAAATTCAGTTTCCACATTTTTTAAGGTAAAATAAAAATATTCAAGCAACTTACCTGTGATACGAGTATGTTTAATGTTTTGCAGCTTATGCGTCTCCCCAAGTGGTAGAAATAACAGTAACTTCAAAAATAGAGTGGGTCATACAGTCATGCCTAACTGAACCACTTAAATTTACATGTGCCACAAAAATATTCTTAATAAGTCTTTTTAATTTCTGCAAGAAAAACAAACAATGAACGAATTATGTCACTCCAGGGTTCAATTGTGTGCAGACAGTTTAAAAATACTGCCAGCTTACTTGGACAATTTTGTGAATATTTAATATAAATTCAATAAAAACGACGTGTACAAACAAACATAAACTGTACAATTAGTTTACTATGAACAGTTTCTATTAAATGAATTGTAAATATAACAATAATAATCTATAAAATTCCAACCATATTTGTTTATGTTCGACTTTGACGCCGCGTAAAGAAGCTGCGGTCTTAGTGGGTAGGTTTAATTATTTCAGTTAATTACGCTAAGTTTGGCACTTTATTAGAATGCTGTATCTGTATAGATTATATGTTATCATGGTGCATTTTGTGATCAGTATGGAACAATGTATAAATAATCGAAACACTGAAGTATGGAAAGCCATGCCTGTCTTACAAGTGCAGTAACGAACGTTGTTGTGTTGAAATAGCATTATACATATATCAAGTGGTTCATTATATAATTAGGTGTTTTGTTGTGCAATACCATTGTTTCAAGTATGGCCTATCTTACAACATGTATGTGTATATTAATACTATTTTCAAATTTATCTTAATGAACCAAAAGATATACACTCACCAAAATTTCTAATCGGTCACCCCATTTATTCCTTATTTTCAAATAACTGAAATAAACTATGGTTTATTATAGCAATGTTTATTAAGGACAATCTATCAGGTATATTCCAGACAAAATCATATTATCATATTCTCAATAATTGTGATTTTATACGAGTGTCTTTAATAGGTATGCATATAAAAAGTCACGAAGTGAAAAAAATCGGAGCAATTATTTAATAGTGAGTATGACCTCAGTTGGTGGCTACCATGGCACGACAAGATAATGCTTCATTTCATATTGCTAGAGGATCAATAGTCATGCTTCGGGAAGAATAATATGCGTGTAATTCCTTTCCTTCCAAAGAGCGCGGACATGAATCCAATCAAAAACGTATTTGACTTGCAAAAACGTCGAGTTTGAGCCCAACGCCAGCAGCATAACCTCCATGAACTGGAGGGTGACGTTCAAGAGGTATGAAGGTATTTCACAACAGTACCAGCAAAGATACATTACATCTATGAGATCTTGTTGTCCTGCCGTGGTAGCTGCCAAACAAGGTCATACACGTTATTAAATACTTGTTTTAATAAATGTATTAAAAAAACAGTAATACAAATAGATTTCAATAAGTGTGAATATCATAGGGAGACAAAACATGATGGAGCACGATGATCGTGCGACTACATGCACGACTCATGCGGGTTGTTCTTCTTTTCACAAAGACAAACAGAAAAACAACTGCGTAAGCACAACTTCCAGCAAAACATCAACAGCTCTGGTAACCATGCATTATTCCATTCTTTATGAAAATATGAATGGCACGTTGTCTATGTACGATTAGAACCAGTTAAATACTTCGCTAGAAGTAAGCAAACGCCGGGCTACATGTATGACAAATGCCGTCACAAATAACAGTCTGCCATTATGAAGAGTCACCATTTCTATCCCCAACAATTATCTTGTAGATAGGTTGAAATGTGAAAGCAAATGATCGTGTCAATAAAATTAAATTTAACTTCAATTTAAATGCCAATTTTAAAAAGTATGTTTCCAAGAATATTTTCAAATTTATTGATGCAAATGCAATGAGTTATTCGAATTGAGAATATTTGCTTAAGAATCACGATGGCTGACAACTTGACATTTTGCGACTGGTTTGAGTCATGATATCAAAAAAAGGTTTACAGGAGATTAGTACATTTTAGCTTAGCGAAACGGCATGTTGTTTACTGAATAGATTTTCGATTAATTGGTAAGGCTGATTTCAATTCAACCTTTCAAAATAAAATTGGAGAAAACATTAATAAACTGATTATTCTTTCTAATTTATTTTAGGTGTTCAAGTGCAATGTGGATTTCTTTAAATTGTAATGGGTTTTAAATACGATGCAGGTCATTCATTATCCTCATTGACTTTAGTCTTCATTAACACCGCTGGATATAACTTCAAAATAATTAATAATTTAATGTTTCAATATTATAATGTTTTTATGAAAAGATAAATATTTGGTCACACGTGTCTACCAATAGTTAATAGTTTATACTTCGTTGAGCCATTGATTTTTTCAATTATAAATGATTGATCGAATAAAAACTGATATAATTGTATCATACTGTTGATTATGTTTCCCCATATTCTGTTCAATGTCTCATAGTTACGCATGCATAACAAACGAAGCTATATACGGATATTTCATACATTTGTCTCAATAAATCAACTTATATAAAATTAAAAACTGACATTTATGGTTTCTGTTAGAATGAATAGCTTCAGATAGAAACAAATGTTTATAAATTTTAAATATACCTCTTTCGAAATGATCATAGTCCGTACATCTCAGCTGTCTGGGGGGGGGGGGGTTAACGCCATAGCAACACATTGTATAGGTTATATCATGGCGGTTTGTCCCTTACTCACTGTTCCTGGAAGGCTAAATCTCTGGATTAAGCTGTTAGCCAACTACAAAGCACATACTTTTGTCAGTGACTAACAACTGCCCTACATAATAAAGAATCATTTGTAGGAGGGAGAATAGCCATAGAATTAATTTCATGACCAAACTTCACGAAAGTATGCCCCGCCTGGGAATCCAACCAATGACCCCTCGATCAGTAGACTTGCGTGCTACCAACTGAGCTAGCTAGGCAGCTTGATGAAACATTCATCCAAAAGCAAACTTATCAGGAACTGATTATACTCACATCAACAACAGAAACCGATCCCAACTGATGATCAACTATAATTTCCAGCTGATGTCCTATCACTACAAAATTGCATGTTTCTTTCCATCAATAGGCCGTGGCTATGATTATGTTAATCTATATCATAACAACAACAACAAAGTTAAAGTGCGGTTTAAAGTTTGTTTCCATATACATGTTCAGCCGACTTAACAATCTTGTACAATAACTCCTGATCATTGAAATCACCTTCAGACATGGGATCCCTCACAGTACCCATTTACACCTGGGTGGATTGGAACAATTGTAGGTTAATTTCTTGCTCAGGGAAATTAGCAGTGCCCTTAGTGGGGATCGAACAACAACACAATAACAACATTTATGACTCAACCACTATTTTATTATGACATTTTTTATTTATAAAAACTATAAAATATGTACTAGTGATACAACATGTATTGTTCATATAGCCACCATTGTTCTCAAATCTTTTAAGATAAAATATACACTAGTTTAACAATCCGACCAAACATTACCTACATTGTATAATGTATAGGCATAATATGCTTCCAGAATCTTGATATTTTGAGGGTTTTAGAATAAGAGCTAAAATTAGATTCAATTAACTATCAGTCCAATGCAAGGGGCGCCAAATCATTCGTGATTTCTGATTAAATACTGGCCTTTTAACAAGTCTAAAAGATAGAACCAAGTCTGCATCAAATAGACAATACACTTTGACAGTGGAACAGTGTTCACTTTGTAACATTTCTTAAAAATTTATGTTATAATTTTTAGATAAGTTTTAGGTAAAATTGAATTTTTAAAAAAAATGTTGCAAAATTTATCATCTTTTGTTTGGATACTTGATAACAACAAGTCAATCCCATCAGGAAAATCTGCCTAAATATTTGTTTCATAACCCAACAGGCACAACTAATAGATACACTTATGAATAGACTTTATTCGGAACTCAATTTGATGGGGTTTTCCCTGCTGAAAAACTTTGTAGTGGATGTATCCATAAGAAACAAGTTAAACCATAAATGTGTACACTGGCAATGAGATATAATCGATATGCCATACTTTTCAGCAATAATATTGCAGGTTTAGTTGCAACTCAATATAACAAGAGCTGTCAGAGGACACAGCATGCTCGACTTAGTGTTTGTCACAGGAGATGTGGGTGATGATAAGGAACATACATATTTTAAAATTTGAAAATATAACCTTAACAAATTGAAATAAAAAAAAATTAAAAAATAGAAAACTATAAGTTCAAGGGGGATAACTCTGAAAAAATGTATAAGGAGTTATGAATCTTGTCACATGAGATGTGGTTGATAATAAGGAACATATATCTAAAGTTTGAAGTCAATACCTGAAGAAATAAAACAGTTGCAGTAAAAACAAACATTTTTTAAAGAAAACTCTAATTTCAAGGGGAGATAATTCTGAAAAAATATATTTGGAGTTATGAACTTTGTCACATGAGATGTGGTTGATAATAAGGAACATATATTTAAAGTCAATACCTAAAGAAATAAAACAGTTGCAGTAAAAACAAATATTTATTAAAGAAAACTATAAGTTCTAGGGGGATAACTTTGAAAATAATGTATACGGAGTTATGAACATTGTCACATGAGATGTGGTTGATAATAAGGAACATATATTTAAAATTTGAAATCAATACCTAAAGAAATAAAACAGTTGCAGTAAAAACAAACATTTTTTAAAGAAAACTCTAAGTTCAAGGGGAGATAATTAGGGGGATAACTTTGAAAATAATGTATACGGAGTTATGAACCTTGTCACATGAGATGTGGTTGATAGAAAGGAACATATATTTAAAGTTTGAAGTTAATATCTTAAGAAATAACAAAGATACAGAAGAAAGTATTTTACTGCACAAAAACTTTAATCTGTGCACAAAAACTTCAATCAGTTCAAGGGGAGATAATTCTTAAAAAAATGTGTTTGGAGTTATGGACCTTGTCACATGAGATGTGGTTGATAGTAAGGAACATATATTTAAAGTTTGAAGTTAATATCTTAAGAAATAACAAAGATATAGAAGAAAGTATTTTACTGCACAAAAACTTTAATCAGAAATGTGGACGCAGACGCGGACGCCGACGCCGGGGCGAGTAGGAGAGCTCTACATTACTTCGTAAAGTCGAGCTAAAAAGAGTGAGTTACAGTCCTTTTGCCCTTAACCAGCGAAATGCAAAGTAACTCTAGCTGTTCTGCATAGAATGAATCCAAGACAAATAAACCTTATTCAGCTGGAAACAACATTATTCGAGTTACGGATAAGAACTATAACATGAAAGCAAAGCAAAGTAAAGTAAAAATATCAAGTTACATAAACAAGCATTGTTAAACATTGTAAGCTTCACTTATTATAATGATTTTGCAATATTCAAATTTAATATTAAACAATTATCCATATTATGCAATTTGTGTCATGATTTGGTTTTAATAAATGCACTTCTAAAACTTTTATTCAACAAAACTTCCATTATGACAAAACAACAAAATATTTAATAATACACATTGTACATTATTATACATTTAACAATGATTACAGTTCAACCTAAGGTTATAGTCTCATACAGGTACTAATGGGTGTGGCCAAAATAATAGATATTCATGTTCATATTTATAATGCATAAATAATAATACAATATAACCTTTGCAGAGCAGCCTTCTACATAACAAATCCTTTGCACAACAACTTTTGATATTTTCTTTAGGAGTTATTTTAATATAATAATTTCAACTCTGAAAGTACAATTTTAAAAGTACAAAAATATGCAATACCTTAACATAAAATAGAAACTTAAAAACAATACCACAATACACTACAAACAGTGTATTTTGATAAACAAGCATATTTTCCCCATATCTTTTTGTATTAAGCATGTTTTCTCTGCATTTTTTTTTGGAATAGGAGTTTGTTTTGTATCTTTTAGTTAATGTGTGTATTTTTTTGCGTTTTTTTAGAAAAGGCACAATGAATAACAAATTAGAAATGAAGAAAAAAATTATAGGCTTCTGCGAGTATCCGAGTACTCGGATATTCGCGATCCCCGCCAGAAAATCCGAAATCGTCGGTTCGCGATCTATTATTTAAAAATAATGAAGGAGCATTTTCAGCTTAATTACCACAAAAAACAAGCTGCACTACTAATGAAAATTTTCATTTAATTCAAAATTTCGATTGATACACATTCCAAACAAAAATGTTATCACTGAAAATTTCCATAAAATGCCTGGTAATAGAAATGTTTGGAGTACATGGTTTTCCATATAGTAAAAGCTTCTATAATCCTTCACATATTTTTGTTATTTCATGAATTCTACATGCTTCTTGATTAACTAGTGAATCGTGGTTCAGATCGGATCGCCAATTGCTCAACGATCCACAGCTCTACCCAGTTACATTTATAAGACTATGTATTGTGGTCATACTACTTTAATATAATCATAATTTCATGGACTTTAACAACAACACGTTAACAAATTCACATAATAAAATATACATATAATTTTTTCAAAATATTTTATGCGTCACAAATGTTTTACAAAGTATCACAGCAAAGCATACACAACAAAGCAACAATCAGATGTATATAATAAAACAGGACTGTCACCATAGTTCTGTTAATGGACTACATTATATTTTTATAACAAATCAATTTCAATCCATGGAATTTATTAATGAGTTTTTGTATAAAATCATTGTATAGCTCGAAGATTTATAAATTTTATATGATTTAAATGCAAGTGTATTAATTGTTTTCAAATACAAATACATGTGAAGCACTTGGTTAGTTTGTAGGGGTGTAACAATACGGTAAAAAACGTATTGCAATATATTGCAATACGTACCGGTTTTTGCGGGTAGACATGCAAATCATGAATTATTATGCATGTCCATCATCCTAATTGGATCAGCACAACACCTATACATATACATATGTGTCTTTTCAAACGATCTGTTGAGTAAAATGATCTATAATTTTGGAAAATGTGTGTTTTGAAACGGACTTCTGAAGATATATTTTTCTCTCAATTGACTAAATGTTTAGTAATTGACTAAATGTTTAGTCTTTTTAAGCACAATAAGATTATTTCAAGTTTTTATTACAACTTAACATTTATTTAAACATTTAACTTCTAGATTATGATAAAACAAAGAGTATGACACGTAACTACAAAAACTGGTTCAAGGAAAAATGAACCGGTTAAAAACCGTTAGAATTCGTATTGCAATATTAACCGGTATATCGGTTAACTGTTACACCCCTATTAGTTTGCATTATAAACCTGTTATAGACGGCATTTTCATGCACAACTAGTTCAACTTTCTATAATACTGATGAACAGCAATGGTTGAAATTAAGAGTCAAATGATGATTGAAGATTCTAATCCATTTTAAGAAAACAACCGATTTCAGATTTTAGTAAATGTGACAGCCCTATTTAGAAGAACAACGAGATGTGAAGGCATCTTTCAACAGTCAAAGTTATATAAAACTTACTGAAAGATATGAAGGTTTACAGATGAGACATGGGCTTGAACAGATTACCCTCCCCTTACCAAAATTGTTAATAAATATCATGTATATGCCAAGTAATACGTCCCTGATAAGTAAGTACTTTGAAGTTTGTGATCTAAGCTAAATGGTCACACAAGTTGGTTGTATAATTGACACGTAAAATACTGCCCACACATTTATAGACATATACACTGCCCTCCAAAAATTCCTTCACACATTCACAGTTTAAAGTGTACTGCATGACGTTGCAAAACGTTTTTTTGTTAAATGGTTTTGAATTTCGCCTTTTGAAATCAGTACACTTTTCTTTAGAATATGAAATTACCTAAATATCTCAAATTTGATACTGGTTGATTGAGATACATTGGCCATAGTTTTGGAGGCTGATGGATAGCTTTTGTGCAACTCAAAAAATACTTGAATAATGAATACAATAAACAATGAATAAATAATTCTTCAAGCTTGAACTAGGAAATTGTCGCAATTCAATAAATTGCAGAGGCGGATCCATGATTTTTTTCTAGGGGGGAGGGGGGGTCCGAACTTTTTCAATGGGGGAGGGGGGGGGTTCAAACTTTCCAACCACAACCACATTATAAACTTTCAGCAGAATAATGCAACATATAAATAATAAAAACTACATAACCATTAAATCTATGTTAAACAACGAGAAAAAATGCTTCAAGCTACTTTAAAATTACTTACAGGCAACAAATACCCCCCCCCCCCCCCCGTGGATCCACCTATGAATTGTACTGAGGAGGAATTTTTGGAGGGCAGTGTATGTACATGTATAGATCTTCAAACATTCAGAGGCTAGTATAACATGGACAGTACATACAACAAGAGCTGTCAGAGGAGACAGCATGCTCGACTTAGTAAGTGTTTGTCACAGGAGATGTGGTTGATGATAAGGAACATACATATTTTAAAATTTGAAAATATAACCTTAACAAATTCAAAGAAAAAAAAAGAAATAAATAGAAAACTATAAGTTCAAGGGGGATAACTCTGAAAAATGTATAAGGAGTTATGAATCTTGTCACATGAGATGTGGTTGATAATAAAGAACATATATCTAAAGTTTGAAGTCAATACCTGAAGAAATAAAACAGTTGCAGTAAAAACCAACATTTTTTAAAGAAAACTCTAATTTCAAGGGGAGATAATTCTGAAAAAAAATATATTTGGAGTTATGAACCTTGTCACATGAGATGTGGTTGATAATAAGGAACATATATTTAAAGTCAATACCTAAAGAAATAAAACAGTTGCAGTAAAAACAAATATTTATTAAAGAAAACTATAAGTTCAAGGGGGATAACTTTGAAAATAATGTATACGGAGTTATGAACCTTGTCACATGAGATGTGGTTGATAATAAGGAACATATATTTAAAGTTTGAAATCAATACCTAAAAAATAAAACAGTTGCAGTAAAAACAAACATTTTTTAAACAAAACTCTAAGTTCAAGGGGAGATAATTCTGAAAAAAATGCATTCAGAGTTATGGACCATGTCACATGAGATGTGGTTGATAGAAAGGAACATATATTTAAAGTTTGAAGTTAATATCTTAAGAAATAACAAAGATACAGAAGAAAGTATTTTACTGCACAAAAACTTTAATTTGTGCACAAAAACTTCAATCAGTTCAAGGGGAGATAATTCTTGAAAAAATGTGTTTGGAGTTATGGACCTTGTCACATGAGATGTGGTTGATAGTAAGGAACATATATTTAAAGTTTGAAGTTAATATCTTAAGAAATAACAAAGATATAGAAGAAAGTATTTTACTGCACAAAAACTTTAATCAGAAGTGTGGACGCGGACGCGGACGCCGACGCTGGGGCGAGTAGGAGAGCTCTACATTACTTCGTAAAGTCGAGCTAAAAAGTGCTAGCATTTCATTGTAAGCATGAGGGAATAATATTAGACATTGACTTTTATAGCTCAGTTAATGTTGATTAAAAAATGCCAATAAATTATATTCAATCAATAATTCATAACAAATGTTTGATGAAAATTAATACAGTATGCCTTAACTTATTTAAAGCCAATATCATGATGGTAGATCAAGGCGTTTGTCCCCTTGAGTACCGGCGGGAAAATAGTAACTTGACAGCTGATTAATGTATCTTTTCTCTTGACGAACAGTATAAAATTAAAAGTTTAATTGCAGATCAAAGCATCTTGTCATAACATGAAATTTATGCAAATGATTTATGTTAAATTATTTATTATTCTACATTAGAATCAAAATAACATTCAGTTGTTTATATTTTGTTGTATAATAAAACATAAGCATGAGCTTTGATGTGTCAACATTAAATATCTGTGCTTACGCATGAGTTATTCAATAAGCATATCAAAACAAGTGCTTAGGTTTTATTCTACAACAAAATGTCTGAATTTTTTTAATTTTTTTTACTAGATTTCGCTCTGTGTCAACACAATTTAGGTCATTTTACGGCATCCAGGGCACCTAACCTAGCTTTCCTGGACCATTGTCTATAACCAGTACTCACCTACCCTTCCACAAGGCTGGAAACTTCTCCATATTATCTAATCAATGGAGGAAAATCGACATTATTGTCAAATTTTCATGGAAGGGTATAACCACCCCAGGTGGGATTTGAACCCGCACCCCCTCGGGCGCTACCAACTGCGCTATCGACCCGGATTAAAATGTCTGACATGGGGTTTTGATGGAGTATATAAACATAGTATTTTACAACAAATGGAAGCGATACAAAAAAATTCCCCTTACTTTTACAGATTTTAAGCATACTAAACCATATTGCGGGTTTAGCACAAAACGGTCGTAACTCAATGTAAGAAAACAGTGAGTTTCGACCGTTTTGCACTTAACCCTCGATATACTTCAATTGCACAAACTGCAGTGTCTGCTTGTCAACACATTTAGCTATTTTGAATGCAGTAGTAACTATCCCTTTAATAGCACAAATGTGGCCAAACTGCAATTGTCTGAATCTGATTATAAATTATAATGAGAGTTTGCAACAGTCTGCCTAGAAAAACATTGGAAACCCCATTTTAAACAAGAGCTGTCAGAGGAGACAGCATGCTTGACTAAGTTAATATTTGTCACAGGAGAATATGGTTTATGATAAGGGACATACATATTTTAAAATTTGAAAATGTAACCTTAACAAATTTAAAGTAAAAAAAAAAATATAAAAAGAATAAAGAAATTTCAAAGTTCAAGGGGAGATAATTCTGAACAAAATGTATTTGGAGTTATGAACCTTGGTACATGAGATGTGGTTGATAATAAGGAACATACATTTTAAGTTTGAAGTCAATACCTAAGAAGAAATAAAACAGTTGCAATAAAAACAAACATTTTTTAAAGAAAACTCTAAGTTCAAGGGGAGATAATTCAGAAAAAAATATACTTGGAGTTATGAACCTTGTCACATGAGGTGTAGTTGATAATAAGGAACATATATACAAAGTTTGAAGTTGATACCTAAAGAAATAAAACAGTTGCAGTAAAAACAAACCTTTTTTAAAGAAAACTCTAAGTTCAAGAGGGGATAATTCAGAAACTAGTATATTTGAAGTTATCAACCTTGTCACATGAGATGAGGTTGATAATAAAGGACATATATTTAAAGTTTGAAGTTGATACCTTAAGAAATAAAAACGTTATAGTAAAAAATATTTTACTGCACAAAAACTTTAATTAGAAATGTGCACGCAGACGTTGACGCCGATGCTAGGGTGTGTAGGAGAGCTCTCCATTTACTTCGTAAAGTCAAGCTGAAAACTGAATTTTAATTTGACTTAAAGTTTTATTAAAGTAACATATTTTCACAACTACGTATCAAACATTACAAGGTAACATAGAGAGATCATGAAAGGAAATTTTCAAACACTTTAAACAACTAACTAGTAAGAGGGAAAAAACAATCCAAGTAAAAATACAATATCACAAATTGCACGAAATATATTATTAAAAAGGAACATTACTACTAAGCATGCAAATAAATACTTAATTAATCTTCAAACATTTGAAACAAGTAAATCTGTGAGCTAATGCTCACTAGTGATACCCCCGCCAAAATCTAAAAATATGCGACAAACAGGAAGTAGATGAGCAAGGAGCATGAAATCGCTTTACACCATATGGGACTATGGGATGAAGCAATATGCAAAGTATTAGGCTGCTGCATGATATAGTTGCTGAGAAAACTGCGACGGAAATTTTGTAACGGACGGACAGACAGACGGACGCACGGACAAGGGTAAAACAGTATACCCCCCTCTTCTTCAAAGCGGGGGTATAATAAACGGAATGATAATTAGCAATAATATATATACCAAAAACACAAGCACCACAAAAAATGGTAACAGATACATTTTACATCAGCAATATTGTTAATTATTTTTATAAACAATTAATACAAAAGATAAATTACTATAGACAACTTTCTATGGGAAGACACAACAAATCTAGCAGAGGGATGAATCAGGACCAAATTAGCTGAATCTGCCAGTGTAAACATGTAAGTAAACATTGTGTTTGGCATAAAATGGTTGGAATACAGACATTGCCATTTATTTTTTCAGCATTAAATTAATATTTAATGTATTATGGCTAATGGCAAAATTATCAATAAACAATTGTTTTTCATTGATTTCACTTTCTAGACTAAAAATCAAATGACATCATATAGCACATTAAACAGCTTAATCTTTCTATCCCAAAAATTCCTAGTTTGTCCAGTTAATTTAAATCATCATTAACTCTTAATATTTCACACAAATATTGAATATACACAGTACCCACCAAAAGTTTGTAGACAAAAGAAATTTACGACAATTCTTGGATTGGGAAGATAATTTCAATAGAATCATTATTTTTGATATATTCAAGCATGGTTTGTGATAAAATGAAAACAATTTCTTGAATGCAACACATTTTTAAGATTCAGCATAATACATTCTTAAGCCTATAAAACCATGTTTATTGTATTTTTTTTTCAATAACAAAGCTTTTATGCTATTTTTGTACGCTCAATTATAATAATAATGACAACCAAAAAAATAAAGCATAAGTAAATGGCACTTCGAAGTTAACAGTTATCAAATTTTTGATAATAGCTATTCAGTTGGCCTACAAAGTGAAAATGTCTCAAAACCTTTGGTGGGTACAGTATAACCATGCCATGTCTAAAATTAGTCATAAATTCTTCTATGTTGTATTGTTAATTTATTGCAAGTTTTTGATAAAATGCTGCCCAGGTGCCATAGATGTCTTAATATCTAGCCAGCTACATGTATATAGGCACCTGTCATAGATGTGTACAAAGTACAAACATTGTACTTACATTGATCTGATACTTAAGCTGCCAATAAGCATATTGAGGGTTGCCCCCAAGACTGTAGTAACTAAACTCTTTTAAAAATGCACTTACTACAGTCTTGCAGGCAACCCTCAATATATAAAACAAAATGGGATCAATACAACCTAACCGAAAACAAGCAACAAGTCAAAATACAACAAAAAAACAACAACAGATATGTGAGCAATGTAAACATAAAATTTGTAAAATATAAAAACAAGCATAATAAACAATTGCCAAAATAATATTCTTTATAATAAAATTCAAATTTTTGATAAAAATGATTAAATGTCATACATAGTCATTAAATATTAAATAAATAGTATCAATTATAACAAATCAATGAAAATAACGAAGGTGTAAACATGACCACATCGTTGCTCACCAGAGTAGTGCTAAATGGGAACATGGACATTACAATTCAATACCTATAGAAATTGACATTCTCCAATACGGAAATCCTTCCCCTGAAGGAATTTGAAAAGTTTCATTATGAAAAAATATAAAGATACACTACTATAAAAGATTGCCAATTCTCAAGGGATTTGACTTAAAATTAAACATATTTCTAGTTAAGATACTTAATTAAAAATTTGCTGATTTATGCCAGTATGAAGATATACATTTGTTGATAATTTGAAAAGAAATTGGATGGAAAAAAAGGAAGTTTGCAACTTTTCCAAATTTGAAAACCTATTTTGGACCATGTTATGTTATAATTAATACATGTACATTGTATGATGGAATAATGTTGAAGAATGGACAGACATTCAATGATCACATAAGCTCACTCTAAGACAATAGTCAGGTAAGCTAAAAAAATTCACAAATCTTGGTAAAACAGGCAAAATGTAAACACTGACCAATTGATTAAAATATCAAAACAATAAAATAAGTCAGAAGCATAAAATATGAGCAATATTCAAAATGTCCATAATAAATATCACACAAAAATAATAGAAGTTTCCTGGGTTACGTAGAACACAAAATAATCATCATTTGATACCAACTCCTAACAAAAACATAATTGTGCCATACAACCAAGCTAGTGAGTGAACATGCCAGCATGAGTGTTAGTGAGTGAATGTTGTTTAAGTTTTATACCCCTTGAAAATAGATAGATTTAATAATGACAGGTCAGAGCAAAATTAGTCTATCTACATATAATTACAACCTGAAAAAATACAAACTGATTGGTCAAAAGTGAACACGTGACTTGAAAAAATATGTTTTTATCTTCGTATAAACGCAGTTGCTTACAAGGTCTCATTAATATTCATGACTTTAAATTACGTCATGCTGGTACTAATTTCATGAATTAAAAATCTATTTTTAGCAATGTCAATTGCAACGATGAAAACTACAGCTATGTATGTCAATAAAAGAAGTAAATTATCGGAAACATGAAAAATAGTCCATATTGAACATATCATAAGAAAAAAATGTTCGGCGCTTATGCAAATTAGATATCATCAAAATGACATTTATTTTTCGATGAAAGTCAGTTTCTATGATTTCAATCCTTAAGTAAATGTGGAAGGTTGTAGACTAGTTTTGAGCTGCAGACTAGATTCATAGTGATTGGTCTTTTCAAGAATTTATACGTCATAAGAACTTTTGGAGAGAACTGCAATATACTTAACAGTATCAGAATGAAGCATGCTACATCAAATTAATTTCTAGAAATAGTAAAAAATCTTTAAAACAGACCTAAAAATTATGAAACTGTTACAAAATATTCATGTCATTACATTTAAAATCAACTAACTAAAATAGTACTAGTCAACTGGAAGAACAATAAGCCCTTAGAAATATAGAAGACATATCTCTAAATTACTTTCTATATAAAATTACTATTAATATAATATCATGTTTAATATTTGAACACTTTCTCAATAAAATATAAATAGAGAATAATAATAATTAGGGATTTTAGTCAGTTATCTTTCCTTGATAAAATCTGAAGCAATCCAATTGATAAGCAGGTCCTTACAGTTGGTCTCCTCGGATTTTATTATTCATTGCATTCCTATATAAGGATAACAAGATATTTCATCTAGTATCTTTCTTGTTAATGAAGATATTTACAGAAGTGATGAAATTTAGATAGTTATTTACCCTAAAAATACTTAGCTTGAATTTGAAACAAATTAAATGTTTTACAAAAAAGTGTTTTAAGATTAATTTTGGAAAATTGACATTGAAAAATAAGGGTAAAATCCGAGTAATCCAACTAATTGGACCTACCTATTTAAAAAGTATACGAGGGGAAATAACTGACTAAGGTCCCTTATTCAATTGGAAATATGTCACCACACTACATTCAAAACTAACTAATCGAGATGGAATACTTCGGTAGTGTTACAAGTACAAGTATGTAAATAATTGCAGACCCATTATTATCTAGTAATAGTCAATTTATATAGTTGTCTACTGTACATTTTTTAATTATTACTGATTATATTGAACATAATGTGTTTATTTCTTTTCCTGTAATTTTGTATTATTCAACTCAATTTGTTTGTTTCTTTGTTTTATGTAGTTGTTCATGTTGATTATATGTTACAGGGTACATTCTCAGTGTGGATTATATTGAAAATTGGTTTTTTTTGCCAAATATATCATTCACATTATTTAAAGTTTTTATTTTTATTATAATAACTTTTTGTAGGAGTACACAAAACAGGACTGACAGAAAGTACACAAAACAGAACTGACAGAAAGTACACAAAACAGAACTGACAGAAAGTACACAAAACAGGACTGACAGAAAGTACACAAAACAGAACTGACAGAAAGTACACAAAACAGGACTGACAGAAAGTACACAAAACAGGACTGACAGAAAGTACACAAAACAGGACTGACAGAAAGTACACAAAACAGGACTGACAGAAAGTACACAAAACAGGACTGACAGAAAGTACACAAAACAGGACTGACAGAAAGTACACAAAACAGGACTGACAGAAAGTACACAAAACAGGACTGACAGAAAGTACACAAAACAGGACTGACAGAAAGTACACAAAATAGGACTGACAGAAAGTACACAAAATAGGAGTGACAGAAACATTAAAACAGCCATCAGGGGAAGTAACTCTATAATATCAAATTTTAAAATCCCAACAATAAACATAAGTCAATATCATTTTGGTACAGTTATCTATAAGACATTTAACAATACGACTTGAAAACTCTACAACAGATAACAAGGGAAGTAACTCTTTCAATTTTTAACAAATTTTAAAGTCCTAACTACAAACAGGGGGGTCAAGTTTGAGGTAAAACAACAATAACAACACAGGGAGGTAGTTATAAGGGATTAACTGGGTCAGATTATATACAGGGTAAAGTCACAGTAAAAATTATAATATCAAACAGAATTAGAAGTAAAATATTCTCTGTTTAAAACTGACCATTGCATGGCTCCTTAAAACCTTGGGTACATTTTGTATTAGAGTCTGTTTATTTAGATTGTGAATTTATAGTTTGTACAAAAAAAACCAAACACTATTTATGTAAACAATACAATGAATTAATCCACGACAGGGGATGCTCAGGATGACAATAAAATATATAATTTTAATATGTTTTATGAGTTTCTAGTTGTTCTAATGGTAAAGCGGTCTACCACTACAAGTATGATAGACCAAGAAGTGGTAGTTTATCCACGATACTAATTTTGTTAAAATGAACTATACAACTTTTATTTTCAATACTGCCAATCTCTGAAATGGATTGTTTCATTTTTAACGTTTACACAAACATGTTTAGTTATTTTGAACGAACTATACATTACGCAAGTCTGTTTACGTATCACCAATATTAGGAGGAGTTGATGTTTAGATATTGTTAAATTTTATTCAACTGTCAATAGCACATACATTAACTCCAAAGATTTAAATAGTCACCACAGTAATTCTGTACTAATATTATCAATATAAATAGTCATTCGTATATATGTGTAGCAGAGGTATAATACGGCACTTGTACTACCTAGCCTTCAAGCTAGCTTTTATGGCGACATGGTAGTGTCCGCTTACGACTGGAGAGGTCGTGGGTTCGAATCTCAGTTGGACCATGGATTTTTATCGGGATACATTTGGCGCCCAACGTAAATAACCCACTAGGAATTGTGTGATTGCACCCTTAGATAGTCCCACAGACAATAGAGCTCTAAGAATTCGAGGACGAATTCTGTTAAGGAGGGGGTGTGTGTAGCAGAGGTATAATACAGCACTTGTACTACCTTGCCTTCAAGCTAGCTTTAATGGCGACGTGGTAGAGTGTCCCCTTGCGACTCGAGAGGTCGTGGGTTCAAATCTCAGTTCGGACCATGGATTTTTATCGGGTTACATATGTACAGGGATTATCAAAGACATGTCAAGAATTGAAATCAGCTAGGTTAATGTAAGCCTCACTGACAGTTGAATAAAATCTAAACAAAATACATTTAAACTGTTTGGATTCACAGATGAGTTGCCTAAAAACAAGACAAGTTAATTTCAAAAGTACAAAAATATGCATTATAACTAAATGAACTATAATTTCCATGCACATTTAGGAGTATGATTAGTGAATGATATGGCCAAAATTATTAGCATGTTCTAAATAAGAATAAAAATAAATAAAAAACCAAGCATATTTATCCAAAATGGTTTCTTTCATTGGAGGTGTTGATCAAGTTACACTTCTACAACTCAGAGAGATGTTCATTCATTTATCATTTTTATTTCAGGTGACATCAAGTCACATGATCATGATAAAAAAAGGTCACATGACCAAACCTGGTCAGCTGATGATGAAGAGTCATCAATGCTCTGAGAAATAAAATTAACTAGAAGACCAAGTTCATGTTTCTGAGGTAAGAATGGTCACAAAAATAAAAAAATGACAGGAAATTTTCAATGTTCAAAATCATCCAAGTCAATTTTCTTTTTCAAGACACTTCCAAAATTATCCTCAGCAAATATTGTAACAGTCTTTGCTTCAGCAGGAACATTTTTGACACGGGATTGTTTCAATACAAACTCTGTGGGCGGAGTCTCAGATAAAAACTCCCAATGATGAAACACCTCACCCTCAGGATTACTACGAAGTTCTACCAGTCTAAACCCATAGCAAGCCTTTAATCTACAACTGAAAAATATAAACACAAGAAATAATACAACTTCAGTAGACTTTCAGAGGCTTTGGTCTATGAAGTTAGAATATGAAAGTGGTAGCCTGAACAGGTCATTTTAGCAGCTAGCACTATTCTTGTTTGTAAAAAAATTGGTTGCCCAATGTATAGTTCATATATAGGTCATATACACGACCGCCACCTCTTCCTACTATAGGTTTCCTGAACACTTATCTATCACCAGTACTAACTTACCCTACCACGAGACCGACAACTCATGTATAGGGTATGACCTGCCGTGACTGGGTTTCGAAACTGCGATCTCTGGATTCGAAGTCAGATATGCTAACCACTACACCACAGCCGCGACTTGCATATTGTTTTTGAACAATTTGAGAGTTACTATTTGCAAAATCCATGCTCTCATCATTCTTCTATATTTGTTTGTCCTCAGCTCTATTCCTCAAACATAATTGCAGTTGGAGGGCAAACTTTCAATAAACGATCATCCAGTGCTTTCAGTGCTTTGATTAATTAACTTACCCAGTTATTGACATATTCTTCTTTGATTCTTTTCCAGTATATTTATTAAACCATCTGAAATAATTAAGAATAAAGAGTATACAACAATGTAGTCAACTGATTCTGAGCAATTGATTTTTATTTCAATATGAGTGCTCAGAAATTTTATTTTGAGTAGTCAGTCACAAGGAAAAATCTCATTTCTGTGCAGACAAGCAATAACAAAAATAGTTACATAAATTTGTATGAGAAAGGCACTTTCTTTCATGCATAACATTGAAATGTGGTAATACTCATTATAAAGTATGATGAAAATAAAAACTCTAACTTTAAAATGTTCTATTTTATAACTAACAGATTGACAGGGATGCAAATTTGCCAAATATTTTCAAGGCAATTGTCTTAAAGAAAATATAATTTAAACCTAAATCCCAGATATCATGGCAATGATCGGTGGGGAGCAAATTGGGCAAAAAAATGCAATTTTGCTCCTTTTCAACCAAAAATGTAAATTCTGTTCAGTAATATTTTCACATAAAAAACTAACCTATGGAATCTAAGTAGAACAGCAGAAGCTCTGTACCAATGAGCACCATCATCTATATAATGATATTTACTAGCAGTTAGTTCTGTGTCTTTAGGTGAATTAGGTAATCTTGATGGAATGACTCTAGTTGGTGACTGAGAGGAATGTGAGAATGAGCTACATGTTGACCCTGTACTTAAATGTCTCTCTGAAAATATATAATATAGCTACATGTTGACCCTGTACTTAAATGTCTCTCTGAAAATATATGATATATTTACATGTTGACCTTGTACTTAAATTTCTCTCTGAAAATATATAATATATAGCTAAATGTTGACCCTGTACTTAAATGTCTCTCTGAAAATATATAATATATTTACATGTTGACCTTGTACTTAAATTTCTCTCTGAAAATATATAATATAGCTACATGTTGACCTTGTACTTAAATTTCTCTCTGAAAATATATAATATAGCTACATGTTGACCCTGTACTTAAATGTCTCTCTGAAAATATATAATATACAGCTACATGTTGACCTTGTACTTAAATGTCTCTCTGAAAATATATAATATATAGCTACATGTTGACCTTGTACTTAAATGTCTCTCTGAAAATATATAATATATAGCTACATGTTGACCTTGTACTTAAATGTCTCTCTGAAAATATATAATATATAGCTACATGTTGACCCTGTACTTAAATGTCTCTCTGAAAATATATAATATATAGCTACATGTTGACCTTGTACTTAAATGTCTCTCTGAAAATATATATGTTTTGTTACATTCAGATTTACAATGAAATTTGGTGTTACTTTTGATGATAATAAATGGTGAAAATATTATCTTGGAAATGCACCACTAATCACAAAATACAAGTGAAACCATAACTATGAAAACAGCATCTTAGGTGGGACTTACATTCCTATGTGGAATTTAGTCTCTTCCACCTACCACTAAATTAAGTATGACAGTTTCAGCCACTCACTGAAGAGGGCATGTGGTTAGTACCAGGTTAGGGGCTTGGGTCCAGAGATCTAGGCCTCTGATAAACAAGAGGATCCAAAGAACCCTTGTCTGATGAACTGAGCACTTGACCCTAAGGGTGTTTAGTACATTATTTTTAACACACATTTATAATCAGCTGAAAAAACTGTGAACCCTAAAATTTTACCACAAGAACATACTTTAAACAAAGGAACCTTCAGATGATGCTAAATGCAAAATTTGGTACATGTAGTTTTTATGGACAAGGTTGTTTTTAAATAAATTGTTGATGGAAGGATGGACACACATTTGCTGGATAAATGAGCCACAAAAGTTCATCTTGAGCACTTAGTGCTTAAACTGTTGAAAAGCAGCATAAAGCACTATACAATAATTTCTTTCCAGCAATGTACAAAAGTATAACAAATATCAAACCTCGTTTAGAAGATTTAGCTAACAATTCTCCAGATTCACCAAGTGTTACCTCGGTAACCGTCTCAAAACAATTATCTTTGGTAATAGTTTTATGTGTCTCACTGCCATCGTAGTTTTTCATACTTATATTAACTGTCTGTGATGTAGCTACAGGTTTAAAGCCTGTCTCTATCTTGAACACAACTGGTGGGGGAGCTATATATATATTAACATTGGAACTATTTTTCCTTGAGGTTAACTGTAATAGACAAAACAAAATGTGAAATTTAAAAAAAAAATGTGAAATTAAAAAATGTGACATCAAAAATGTGAAATTAAAAGATGTGAAATTGAAAAATGTGACATCAAAAATGTGAAATTAAAAGATGTGAAATTAAAAAATGTGAAATTTTCACGCAGCAGTTTCTCTTATTTGACTTGAGGTCTTGCTTTCATATGTGCACAACTGGAATTGCATTTTGAGATCCCTTAGTGCAACACTTATAGCATCTGTGTTACATGTAAGTTTCATCCCACAATGATTAATAATGTATAAAGCTGCAGTTAATTGATATCATGTAAAAGTTATTTTGACTGGTTTAGTGTTAGTTTGTATAGACAAAGCTGTGCAGCTGCAAGCCAGGGTGAGAATGAAATTTTGAATGTTTATTTATAATTAGAAACTTCAATGTAGGAACCAAAACATTTGTTTCCTCTTGGCTCCTACTAAGCTTTAATGTCCCCAACAATTTTGACCAACGGAGCTTTTTGGCCTCACATATCTAAATCCTTGGGAAAACAATGAACAAACCCCAATAAATACATTTGAATCTTACAAAGGAGGACACTGATATCATGTATATGATGGTCATTTGCCTAAAAGAGCACAATACAAGAAATTCAATTTTTGTATAAATTAAAATCTAAAAAAATATTCAAACCTTTTTGTAAGGACTACCAAAACATATATCCTTATATCTTCTATCATTGTTATTGGTGACCTTGACATCTGACCTTTGACCTTGATCCCCATCTATACTAGTATCAGTTGAACTTGTTGATAGTCTCTCATTGTCTTCATTATATATCATAACCTTTGACCTCTGAACTGTGAATACTTTATGAAGGTCATCAAATCCTCGAGCCATTATACCTGAGGGTGTGTGTGCGAGATCGAAGGTATGACCTAGTTCATGTAAGGAAGCACCGAGACCAGTAGCATAGTTTGCCCAGTAATATTCTCTGTAAAAATAAATAGGAATCAATAGTAACTAACAAACAATGAAATCAGAGCATACAAATGTCAGATAAAATATTAAGTCATTTTCAATGAAGAATTTGATTTTCTAAAGCAGGGTGAGACCTTTGAAGGCATGGAATAAGATCTTGCAATATCCCGATTTTGATAGTAGTAAAATATTCCAGATTCAAACCCTGATTCTGTTTCCCAATCTGACAATAAATTTACCCAAAATTCAGTAAGATTGTTAAATTCTGGTTAGCAGAGTTAAGGGTGTATCGGGATTTGAAATTGAAAAAAATCTATGAAGTGGGTGTGGTGACTAAACTATTAAAATATCCATTAATTCTAAAATAATTTTTATATATTTTGTAAGTGATGCATTAAATGTATAGATGTGATAGCGAAAATAAAAAAAAATCAACAAATAAGATATTCAGAAGGAAATGAAAACATTTAACCTCACCTTAGAATAGCCTTCCGAACGTCAATCCAAACACATATTTAAAGTTCTTTTTTCATAAATCCAAATGTTGATATAGGTTGTCTATGTAACATGTTACAATGTCGTAGGGTAAATTACACAAAAAGTATTTCCCAAATGTAAATTTGATAATTCATCTCAACACAAACATTACCAAACATTACACGTTTTAAATTACAGTTTACACACAAGTTCCCAGTGCAATTTTCTACTCATATTGTATGTTCTATGTGTGTAATAAGAAGGAAAAAATTATCGGGTTCCTGTGTGAAATTGAAAATAAAATCATGTGTGAAGAGTGTTGTGATCAATTATCAAATTTACATTTTGGAAACACTTATTGTGTGATTCACCCTAGGACATTGTAAAATGTTATATGGACATTCTATTACATCTTTTGGAATTATGAAAAAAGAACTTTAAATATGTGTTTGGACCGACGTTCTTAAGGCCATTTCCAGGTTAGGATAAATGTTTTCGTTTCTTTCTAAATGTCTTATTTGTTGAATTCTTTATATTTTCACTATCTCATCTATACACTTAATGCATCACTTACAAAATAAATGAAAATTATTTAGAATTTATGGATATTTTGATATAATTAGTTACCCCACCCACTTGATAAGATTTTTTTCAATTTCAACAAATGATAGATCCTTAAGATAAGAGTCAAGTTAGGACACAGTAAAACCAGTCAGTTTCCATGAGAATAGACAGACACAATTATAAAATAAACAGCAAAAAGTTAAAAGTTATACAATTAAACACTACCATATAACCACAAGTTAAAGTATGTAATACATAAAACATATTTGGAGTAAGTCTTAACTATTTCAAAGATGAAGGCTTTCTTTTCAATATCAAGCTAAGTAAGTAATATGTACCATATACTTTGTAATGAATGCCCCTGAGGCTTCTACTAAATTTAAATATCTTTGAATGGATGCCTTCAAATTACAGGCACTTGTCAAAAACAGTAATCCAGTCACCAATGTAAGGTGCTCATACTAAATGACCCTCTAAATAACAGTCACCTCTTTATAACAACCATATCAGTATTGTACTGATACTGACTGTTGTATAGAATTTTCACTGTATTTTGTAAAACAAGAGCAGTCCAAGGACAGCGCGCTCGACTTTTCGGGTGTATTGTTCATGGCATGGCTTATCTTTAAACAAAAGTAATTTCAAGACAGGACATAATCTTTGAAAGAATATAATTCAGTCAAACAATAATTACCAATTCATATTTGTAAAATA
Organism: Mactra quadrangularis; assembly: GCA_025267735.1. Classification (NCBI taxonomy): domain Eukaryota; kingdom Metazoa; phylum Mollusca; class Bivalvia; order Venerida; family Mactridae; genus Mactra; species Mactra quadrangularis. The sequence goes on along the minus strand of CM046305.1, from coordinate 37,247,792 downwards.
TAAAAGGGGCATTACTCCTAAAACATTCATCCATAGTAATGTTCCTTCAGAGTAAAGTAGACATAGTATCAACGAATAAGCATACCTACTTTCATTTAAATATCTATATGAAGAACTATAAATACATTGTATTTCAATTTGAACAAAATTCATAATTAAAGTAAAGGGGCATAACTAAAAAAAAACATCATGAGTTATGTCCCTTTGTAGTCGCGAAGATGTAGTACTGATGAATAAGCATACTAATTGTCATTTAAATATCTTCATAAGTATTGAAAATATTTCACTTCATAATACTTTCTCCCGAATTAAAAAGTTGAAAAGGGTCACAACTCCAACAATAATTCATCCATTATTACGTCCCATTGTATTCGACGAGATGTAGTACTGATTGTCATTTAAATATCTTCTTAAGTATTGAAAATATTTCACTTCATAATACTTTCTCCCGAATTAAAAAGTTGAAAAGGGTCACAACTCCAACAATAATTCATCCATTATTTCGTCCCATTGTATTCGACGAGATGTAGTACTGATGAAAAAGTATACTAACTTCCTATCAAACAAAATATATTAAATTTGAGCAAACATAACCCTTAAATATCAAACTATAAAGGGGAATAACTCGGAAGTAATTTGTCTAGAGTTATGCCCCTTAATAGTCCGATAGATGAAGAACTGAAGAATAAGCATTCTAACTTTCATTCAAATATATTCATTCTAAATATATCCCATTACAACAAATTTTAATCTTAAATGTTTAAGTATAAAGGGGTGTAACTCCCAAAAAAAATTCATCCACAGTAACGTCCCTTTATAGTCATGTAGATAAAGTACCGATAATTAAGTATACAAACTAAAAGTCAAATATCTTGATTAGTATTAAAGAAGTTACATATAGAAATAATTTTAAACTCATATTTTGCATTTCTTTTTAAGTATAAAAGGGCAATTACTCCAAAACTAATTCATCCACAGTTACATCCCTTCATAGTCGGGTAGATATAGTACCGACAAATAAGTATACAAACTTTAAGTCAAGTATCTTGATCAGTATTGAAGATATTCTACATAGGAAAAACTTTAACCTCATATTTTGCAATTTCTAAGTATAAAAGGGCAATTACTCCAAAAATAATTCATCCACAGTTACGTGCCTTCACAGTCATGTAGATATCGTACCGACAAATAAGTATACAAACTTTAAGTCAAATGTCTTGATCAGTATTGAAGATATTCTACATAGGAAAAACTTTAACCTCATATTTTGTAATTTTTTAAGTATAAAAGGGCAATAACTCATAAAATAATTCATCCAGAGTTATCTCCTTTCACAGAATGGTTAATATAGTCCCACTAAATAAGTATACCAACTTTCAATAAAATAACTTGGATAGTGTTGAAGTTATAAGTGTTTCAAAAAACTTTAACCTGAAAACCAACGCCAACGCCAACGCAAACGCCAACGCCGACGCCTACGCAGACGCAAAAGTGATAGCAATAGCTCTCATTTTCTTCGAAAAGTCGAGCTAATAAACAATCTAATAGGGTAATAAATACCAAATAATTGGTAATAATATTTTCTTCACAACAAATACTCAAATATGCCAAAAAGCAGACTGGTACCTTATTACTCCAGAGGGGACATTTATTACATAGTGTACGGTATGCAACAGTGTACCCCGAGAAATCTTAACTTTTAGAAATTCTAAGACTGAATGATTACCCCCATCAAATTTTTGACTCCAAAAACTTAAAAATTATCCATAAATTTGGTCCAAAAAGGTTCTATTCCAAAAGTGTTGAGATTTCTCAAGTCTATGAAATTAGGATATTCAAGCAGTTCTCCAAACAGGTCATTTAAGCAACAAGCACTGTATTTGCTTGTAGTGTTTTGGTTGCCCAAATGGAAGTTTTGGTTGCCCAAACTAATAAGTAGTAGTCCTGGACAACCAGACATCCACTAATTTCATAGACTATTTCTCCAGAGATATTGTAATACTAAACTATACCTATAGGCACTGTCATCCATTAGTTTAGCTCTATCTATTTTCCTGTTATCAGTAAAACATTTATGTATATCATTTATAGAAGAAGCCCATGTATGTAGATTGCCAGTACCAAATAATGCTAGACCTCCACCTCCTGTCACAAATATAATAATAAAATATAATACATCATACAGTCCATTTTTTTCTCAACTGTCTAAGTTCAAATAATTTCATGGTGATTTATTACACGCTATATTTATATCATTTATAAGTGTTAGACAAAGAACACAAAGTCACCTTGAAATTATTAATGTTTTAACCACTGGCACCAGAGTCCATATTGTATGATCATAAAATAATGCATATGTCCCTATATATAGTTCCCTGTGCATACAAACAAGTAAACTATCTAAATATTATAATGAAAGTATAGTTTTTACCTTGTACACTGGGATCAATATTAAATTGCGTTTGTAAACAAAATGTTATATGTGTGCGTATAAATACGAGTGTGAGGACTCTGGTGCCAGTGGTTTTAACAGTTGAGAATAAACGAACAATACATACATATAGTGTAAAATTGTATTCAACGTCTGTGGTGCATTAACCCTGCTGATTTAAATAGTCATTATTTGTTTGATAATACCTGTTTTAAATACTCCCTATTCGCAATCCATAAAAATAGTTATCTGTATCTTAATGTACAGGTATTATCAAAACAAACAAATACAAAGTATTTAAAACAGCAGGGTTAATGCACCACTGGCATTGACCTTCAGTAATAAATAAAATAGAACATTGTACATATATATACAACAGTAAATAAACATAATCAGACCTGGCAAATACTATCAGAAAGTAAATACTTTATAAATATTAACTAAGTACTATAGTTCACTAGTATTTCTAAATTACAAGCTGTCACTCTGAGTTACATAATTATGTTAGAACAAAAACAACTTTTGCCCTATTTTATTAAGTATATTCACACATTGAAGTTAATAGGTAATAACAAACTCACCATCTAATTTACTGCTCATAAGAGTTTAAGACAACAAGATTTTCATTGATCACTTTATTTTATTGTATTGAAATATTACATAAAATTTTACAATCAAAGGGATGTAACTCAAAATTATAAACTATAATTAGTTAAGCATTAGTTGTCTCCCTTGAATAGAGATAAAAGCAGCAGAACTTGAGTTTGTTTTGATCACTATTGATTTATCCATAATTAGAATGTCAATGGACATTCACCCAAGCATTGTTTCCGGCAAGGAAACACCAGGAATTATAACTCCCATCTGCTGAATCTGAAGCATCTACATGCACCAATTTTAAGTCTAATAAAAAATCATGGACAGTAGCTGGTCTGAAACCATGGACCCATTGAATAGAGTTAATAGTAATATACTTTCTTAATATATGTTAACATGTCAAACATATAGGCTGTATTAAATGCGAGGAAAAGATCATAAGAACGGCATGAAAGATTATCAACATTAAAGCTACAGAAAGAAAAGTTTTTCCCCAAATCAATACTTTCTCCTAAAACATGTTTTTTTTTTAATGGCACTTAAAAACTAATCATCATTAACTCTTTTCACAAGAGAATGCATTGATGAGGTTAAAAGCTAAAAATTGAACATGTAAAAATGGTAAGTAATACAGTGGTTGGACGCGTGCTTAGGGATCGAGAGGTCCTGGGTTCGAATCTCACTAGGGGCACTGCTAATTTCCTTGAGCAAGAAACTTACCTGAGATTGCTTCACTTCACCCAGGTGTAAATGGTTACTGTAAAAGTCATGCTCTGTATGCTGTGGCTGCAATTTGCTTCGTACAACAACAGTTGGTGTGTGACTCGGGAATGTTAATGTCAAAAGTCGACTGAATAGTGATACTAATAGTAGACTTCAAAAACCCTTGCTTTAACTTTGCTTTAAAGAAGATTTTACAACTAATTTCAGAGAGATATTGAGGATACTAGATTTGAAATTCCAGTGCATTACCAACTCTGTTATAGATCCAGCAAGATCTTAAATTAGTCATCGCCTTTAACCCGTCTGCCTGAAAACTGAGACTAGAGAAAATTGATTCACTCTAGTGAAAATAACTTTATTTTATATGGATAGGCTAGTTGATAATTTTGCCCGTCACTATATACATGTAACATAATAAACTTTGAAACTGTGCCTGAAAATTTAATATGATGATTGTAGAATCCTGTAACGAGAATGTATTTAACAAATCATTTTATGGATACATATACATACCTAAAGCAGTGTGTCCTTTGGTATATTTAAGTATTTCACTATGAGTTTTTGGACATTCTCCTTCAGGTGGTTGGTAGCGTGTGAAAGACATAAAGCAGTACCATTTACAGAGATCTTTTTTAGTAAAATTTGATGATGTCATCAATTCTCGTGCAAAATAAGTCCACAATTCATTGCCAGTCATGGAATGGGCATGTTCTAAAGTTAATTTACTTTTAAAAACATTACATATAGGTTCATAATTTGAATCCACTTCAAGTTGGAATGTTTGGCGACCAAATCCATGTTCTTTCATTTTTTCGGCAGTGAATGTTTGAATAAGCATAGCACCAAGTTTAATTCTCTCTAAGGCAGAATCGACAGAACAGTCCTCACCCTCGGGACCTTGGAAGTATCCATCATCATCAGCCAATATTATATACACTGGGCGGACAAACTGCTTGAAATGAGGGTAAGAGAAAATAAGATTAAATTTCAATATTTCATCTTCATGTTTAAGTTGTATACAATTTTCACCTGGCACCAGACGTACCAATACTTTGAAAGCTCCTTCTAAAATCGGCCATTTTGTTGGAACCAGTTCTCGTCGGCTAGTGTTCCATACTTCAATAACTCCATCGTCAATCTTAAAATCTATATCTCCTATGATAAGAGGTAGATGAAGCGATACGTGTTCCTTATGTGCCACATTGTAAATCCTTATTCTCATTATATCCGCCAAAAAAAATATTTTCACAATACCCCACCCACTCTATCCAACATACAATCTTCGACTCAAATCAAAATGTTCTTTCTACTCTTCAGCATTCTTGTTTCCTCCTGAAAGAATAAAAAAATCCAATCTAAAACTCCAGAAAATCAGGAAATCTAGACTTATTAAGTATGCGTTTAAATCAATGCAAGAATTTTCTTAGTCTGGAAAACGATGCCAATTAGAAAATAAGCGAGACTATAGTAGACTAATAACAATATAATACATGTTAAATGATAGTAAATCACTAATAAATCTATACATTACAGTACCCACCAAAAGTTTGGAGACAAAATAAATTTACTACAGTTCTCGAATTTTGATGATTACATTTGTAGAAACATTATTTTTAACATATTTGAATATGTTTTGTTATAAAATGAAAGCAAATTTCTTAAATGCAACTCTTTATAAGATTCAGCATCTGACATCATAAAGCCTCAAAAACCATGATTATTGTAATAATTTTCCCTAACAAAGTTTTTATGCTATTTTTGTTGTCTTTGTTATAATAATAATAATCACCCAAAAAATAATGCAAAACTGCAAAGCATTTCAAAATTAACAGTTATCAAATGTTAGCAAAAAGCTATTCAATAGGCCTACAATCTGAAAATGTCTCCAAACTTTTGGTGGGTACTGTATGTACATTTTGTAAGTTATACATAACAAGTGGGACAATATCAATGGCTCAGTGCATAACTAGTCCAACTACATAAAAATAAAGTAGGATTTAAAATTAGTTTTGCATTATTTCTGCACTGACCTGCCATCAACTTGGTTCAATTTAATATCTAAAGTAAGTAAATGGCTCCGGTTGAATTTAGTATACTTAAAGTAAAGCCCTTCTTCACACAGTATTTAATTTAAAAGTAAAATGATATTATTTACATTTTATTGTCCATATTTGTTCAATGGATAAATCATGATATTACATCAATACATATTGTACATAGGTATTGTGCGCAAAGTTTGACCCCAATCTGACCTTTCACATTTGCATCTAATAATTATCTACACATATCCCGACGAAAATCAATACCATGCCTATTCTATGCTTCGGCACGTAACATATCAAAAACAATCGGTTTACATCGTATAATCCACTCGGCCACTGTGTAATAGACACTCATTGTACCCTTTAATATGTTTTAAAAATTAATCCTTGTGTAATAATTACATTCGAGCTTTGATGATATACTCAGATCGGTATCGAGCATTAATATTACACTCATATTCAATAAAATGAATATTCTTGCAAAAAAGGTCAGATTGAGGTCAAACTTTACGCAGAATAAAACTGATTGAAAATTGCTGAAAACCCATGGATATCTTGATCTCTTCAGTTATTTGCCTGTACAATGTACTTAGTAACCACTGGACTTAGAAATACAACAGCACCCGAAATACACCAAGCATTTAGGGTTGGGAAGGCTTGACCTATTTATTTGAGGAATATTCCGATTTGTAACGCTGGGGCCCGTATTATCAAGCATCATACGACAGATTTTAGTCGTAACTCCTTCTATATTGTATTGTTAAATTATCGTAAGATCTTTGATAATTTGCTGCCCTGGACCTCGAGACCCTTAAAGCCCCTACATCTAAGTCTAACATTTTCGAAGTACTGCAAACAAAATTGACATATAACAAGTAAAGATGTGTTTCATATTATTTCAAACGCCTAATGAAAAAATAATTAATGAAATCTTCACTTAATTATTTAATCAATGTTATTTATTGCACTTCAGTGAGAGTCGATTAAAAGAAGAATATGATTTTCAATAGTTAAAACAATGGTTTTGATCATATGATGTTTATGATGCAGTCTTCATCCAAATTTCATAATTAAGCTTTAAACTGATTTTTGATCATGTTTATGCTACATTAACAAAATACGATTAATTCATGTATTCTTCAAAATAGTGTGCTCCCTGGGTTCCCCTTTTTTAAGTAATGTGCACTTCATCAAAACTTATAGACCTACTTAGAAAGCAACATTGTTTGACATGTTTATTGAGTCTGTAATGCTTGTTATATTTAAACAACTTAAAGGTTGAAGACAATTTTCATGTCTACTAACTGTAGCCTGTTCAATTACCCAAAACGTTTCGTAACGATACATTTGGAACTCCTCAGCCATTTGCTTCGAATACTCTTTGACATATTTAGACGCTATTTTGAAACTAACTGTGTTGAAGTAAACAAATATATGATCATTTAGGCAATGAGTGATGTTTCATATTTAGTCGGTAATTTTGAAACATCACTCATTGCCTTAACGATCGTATATTTGTATATCAGATTAGGTTATTCGCAGCCAATGGCCGTGGAGTTCCGAATGTATCGTAACAAAAAGTTTTGTAACGTTTAGGGTAATTGAACAGGCTACTGTAGTAGGTGAATAAATCTTCATATAGTAGCTTAAGCATGCAAATTTTATGGTACTTGTAACCACTTGAGTGTTGCACTACTTTACCAGTATTGTTAAGTCCAGAATTTGTAAATATTTGATACAGTGAATGCAGAAAAACATTGTGTGAGTCTAATCCACTTATGTAATTGCATATTGAATATAAACAACCAGTGAATCAATATAAAACACTTTGATGTATCAGCTGCATAATAGTTTATAGTTTAATACAGCATAAAATAAATAAACCATCAGTTGAATGTTAGAATTATGTAACTAGATGAGACATTCAAGAGAGTTATGACATTATGGCTCTAAACTCCCTAAGTACTCACAAAATATTCGATTTTTGCATCAGTGCTTATGGCCTTTAGACAAACAGTCTGTTTGCATAGCATATTGTTCTAGGCTAATTAATTCTTTAATTTAATGTAATTGCATTTTACAGCTTTAATATCAAGCTGTCATACAGGTTCACAGACTTCACAGCTGTTCCCCCTGGTCATTGAGCTAAAGGTATCCATCTATCAATCACACTAAGGAGTGTTTTACTCCGCTTATGTGCAGCAGACTAATTGACACAACAGAATTAAACCAACCATCCTTGTAAATACCCATTTACACCAAAGCAGGCTAAATCAATTCATGAATTTCATATTTAAAGAATTTAATACTGCCCCTGATAGGGTTCCAATGGAGGACCCCTTGTCAGTGGCCCATACATTGGCCTAACTGATTTAAATTTTCAATATTTGTGTGACTATCTTCAAACATATCTATTTTAATGATCGCAAGCACAGAAGTACTGCAGTGACATAAAAGAAAGTACATGTATGTATTATCAAACAGATATTGAGTATCTAAATCAGCAGGGTTGATATATGTGCCACGGACGACTGAATAAAATTTACCAAAACTTATTGTGTAGATCTGAAACCAGACTGTTATAATTTATATAATAATTTCCATATTCTGAAACCGTCTTTCAATGACTGTATTATAACTTATGATAGTAATATATCAATTTCACAGCTGCTGCAGTAAATGTTTGTAAACAAATAAACATACAAGATCACATGTATTTTACTGTGTGTTCGCTACACTAGGCAGAGTGCATCATAAATCATGTGAAAGATAGAATCAGTTAAATAACAGTTTTAAAAATCAAATAATTGTTAAATTTTATTCAACTGTCAAAGGTCAATTAACCCCATACATTTAAATACTTATTACAGTATTCATTGTTGATTTTTTGTGAAATTTATGAGAAATAAATCCTATTACAAAAAATTCTTTCCTTGAAACTTTTCCTATCGACTTGTAAACATTTATAATATTGGATCAGTAAACAAATACACTTTTACCAAAAATTTATCTTCACAAATAATATATATAAATCCACTCACACAAAAACTATTTATTTCCTGGAAAATTTCACATTTGCTTGTAACTAACTAAATTTCAAGATTTTGATTCCTGAGATCCCATAAAATATGACAACCATTGACCTTGTTTACCATTCTACCATTAATATTATACCCAATAGGGCAATGGAAGAGTTTAATCAGTGATACTTTTCTCTATATATTCTCATATATTGACATTATTGACGACGATAACTATTCACCTGATTCACAGCTTGTTAGAAATTCGTGCGACTCAGTCACTAATTCTCACGGATTAAAATTGATTGAACTTTGTAAAAGTACATCATTGCGTATTGCTAATGGTAGATTAGCAAACGATGTCGAAGGGTCTTATACCTATGTAAACAATCAAGGGTCTAGTACAATTGATTACTTATTATTGAAGGAATGTAATTTTCACAGAATAAATGATTTTAATGTTTTATCCATAAATGAATGGTCCGATCATTGTGCACTTTCTTTCAATATTGCTTGTAAAACTAGTGTACATTTTGAACAAGAATCATATGAATATACGTCAATAAGGTGGTCTGATGATATGCGGGACACTTTCAGGGGTAAACTCATAGGGCAACTTCCGTTAATAAATACTATTATAAATAGTTGTTCTCATTTAAACGATCAAGAAAGAATAGATTTATGTATAGAAAAATTTACAGGCGTTATAAATGATATTGCTATGCCTCTGTTCAGTAAAACTAAGACTATCAACCCAAACAGAGAATCGGGACGTAAATCAGTTAGTAAAAATGCTGAATGGTTCGATCAGGAATGTAAAAAAGCCAAAACAGACTATCATAAGTCTATATTAGTTTTTAACAATTGTAAAACGGATCTGGCTAGGAGTAATATGACCGAATTAAAATCTAAGTATAAAAAAATGATCAATTCTAAGAAGAAAAAATTTGAATTCGAACGTTTACGTCAAATACAAAATTTACGTCATTCAAAACCTAAGGACTTTTGGAACCTTTTTAGACTAAAAAATAAAACTTATAATAATGTTAGTGTAGAAGATTTCTACCAGTATTTCTCTTCATTACAGACTGATTTACAAACTGTCACAAATCAAGAGTCTGAAAGCTTTTGCGCCAATCAAAATTTTAATGATAGCTCTTGTCGATTCGAAGAATTAGACATACCAATCACTGTGCTCGAAATAAAAAAAGTTATTAAGGGTTTAAAGCGAAACAAAGCTTATAGCATAGATAATCTATTAAATGAATACTTTATTGAAAGTTTCGATATTTTATCTTCGCATATTGTTGATTTGTTCAACAAAATTTTATCCTCTGGACATTTTCCATCCAGCTGGTCAAAAGGCTATATAACCCCAATCTTCAAGAAAAATAACCCAAATGACGCTCGAAATTACAGAGGGGTGACGATTGTTAGCTGTCTCTCGAAAATATTTACTGGTGTTCTTAATCAAAGATTAAATGATTGGGCAGAAAAAAACGAAATATTAACAGACGCCCAATTTGGTTTCCGCAAGGGCAGATCTACTATAGATGCTGCATTTATACTACATTCAGTAATAAATAAGATACTGAGCGAAAAACAACGTTTATATTGTTGCATGATTGACCTTAAACGCGCTTTTGATTCAGTTTATTTAAATGGACTGTGGTTAAAACTGTCTAAGCTTGGTATCAATGGCAAATTTATGCGCATAATTAGGGATATGTACTCCCAAGTAAAGGTATGCGTCAAAGGTCTCAAGTCATTTTCTGATTATTTTAATTGTACAATAGGTCTTAAACAAGGAGAAAGCTTATCGCCTCTGTTATTTGCGTTATTTATAAACGACCTTGAACTTTACTTGCAACAAGACCCTCAATGTGGACTGAAATTAAACGATATAACTTTTATTCTAATGTTATTTGCAGACGACATGGTTTTATTCGCCAATTCAGTTAGCGATTTACAAAATAGCCTCAATTTATTACATACGTATTGCTTAACATGGGGGTTAGAAGTAAACATTGATAAGACTAAGGTTATTGTTTTTCGAAATCGCGGTCCCTTAAAACAAGACGAAAAATGGTACTATAATGGAAAACTATTAGATGTAGTAAACGATTTCTGTTACCTTGGAATGGTCTTTAATTATACTGGTACATTTGTTTTACATCAAACTTCTTTAACTGGGAAAGGACTAAAGGCTTTAAATGTTTTATTACAAAATTCCAAGGATCTTTACATAAAACCAAGTGTCATGTGCCAATTATTTGATGCTTTCGTAGGTGCTATACTAAATTATGGCGGCGAAATTTCTGGTTTTGGCAAATCGAAGGAAATTGAGCGGGTCCACCTAAAATTTTGCAAGTGTTTATTACAAGTAAAACAGTCCACTAGCAATTTAGTTGTATACGGTGAACTTGGTAGGTTCCCTCTGTATATAAATAGACATACCCAAATAATCAAGTACTGGTGCAAAATTATAAATTCAGAGAACATATTAATAAATCAATTTTACATGCATCAAGTAAATAATCTAAGCACAAAAAATAATTGGGCAAATAATGTTAAAAATCTATTAGACAGAAATGGATTTTCTTACGTTTGGATAAACCCGTATTCGATTAATCTTAATACATTCCATATCATTTTTAAAGAAAGATTATTGGATATTTTTAAACAATCTTGGTATACAAATATCAGCGAAAGTGATTACTTATTTTATTATAAACATTTTAAGTTAAATTTTAAATTCGAAAACTATCTTGATAACATTAGTTTAAAATACCGAAAGGGATTATCAAAATTACGTTTAATGTCACACCCTTTAGAAATTGAAGCAGGCAGGCATGGTAGAAATAGGGTTCCACGACAAGAAAGAAAATGTAAAATATGCCAAAGAGACATAGAAGATGAATACCACTTTATTATTATTTGTCCATTTTATAAAAATCTTAGAGAAAAATTCATCAAACCAAAATTTTATTTACGTCCAAGTGTCCATAAATTCATTAGTCTTTTAAACTCTGAGGAGAGTGATAATATTCTTAACTTAAGTAAATTTATACATTTTGCTTTCGAACAGAGAAAAAATAAACAAAATGATTTACAATAACTACTTTCAACTGCAGTAAATCACACAGTCTATATTTGGCTTGTATATGTAAATATTTATGTATGTGTGTATGTATGTGTTTGCGTGTATGTGTGTCTTTTTATGTCATGTTAATAATATGTTACTATATAACATGCTCAGCTCAAAATACTACTATTTTTTTTCTCTATTTGGTCATTTTGATCTTAATTCTATTTATTGTAACTATTTTCACTATATTTTTGTTAGATGTTAATACTAATTAACACTTGAATTATAAAGGTAATACATAATTATAAACATATTATATAATTATAAACTTAGTTCAAAGTACTACTATTTTTTTCTATTTGGTTATTTTGATCTTTATTTTATCTATTGTCACTATTTTCGCGATTTTGTTGTTTAGATATTAATTCTAATTAACACCTAATTATAAAGGTAATAAATAATTATTAACATGAAATCCAGTAAAACCTTTGTAAACTTATCATATTCCTTAAACAAAATCATCCTCCATATTTATCTACTATTTTTCCCCTACACTATGTTTTTATTTATTTGTCTTTTTTCATTATGCTATTATTGTTATTCACGTCATTGTATTATCATATATTGTATATATTTTTCATGTAAATGACTATGTACATATTTGTATACGTCAATAAAAGATCTATCTATCTATAATAAAAGAACTCAAAGTCCCAATCCCTTACAGCCAATAAATAAATACAAAAACCCTCAACACAAATCAATAAATAATAATCAATATAAAAATCTGTCACAGTGTCACAATTTCATCAGTAATGTAGCACTGTTCATGGTTCCAGAAAATAACAATGTCACAACATTTCACATCATTGCAAAATACAATAGCCAGATAACATTAGCAACTCAAGTTATAGGTTTTTTTCCATGTAGATACATTTGTAGTTTTCTCACATTTTTGCTGAAATGTGCAAGTATGGAATTATTCCAGTTGTATTCATAACACATATTTTTATTGTATAAGTAAAGGTGTTTTAGATCCTTACAATGAAAAACACAAGCAATCCACAATAAGTTTTAGCACATTTCATGCAAAATAGAGACACAGTATTGTCAGTGGGCTTATAGTCTGTTTCCAATGGTTAAAAAAATGGGTTCAAAAAAAAATTATACTATACTTTTTTATAATGGTTTTATTTTGAACTATGGACCTTGTAGTTAAAAAAAAGTATCATCCTCAATTTTTCATGTCATTATTTCGGCGGCCATCTTGGATTTCAAAATGGCCGCCATGAAAACAATAAGTATACAATATTATTGTAAAGATGCTCATAACTTTTTTATTAATGCTCAGATTTTGTTCATACTTGATCAAAATGACCACATGAATAAACCCTTCAATTTTAAATATCTTAAGGTGACTTTGATCCTATATGACCTTGACCTTCAGGGTCACATGTAAAAATTGTATTATTTTGATTGAATGTCTTATGTATACATTCTTCTTTTCTGAGTTTTATATTCTTTTGAACTAATGAATGGTTTATTTCAATGTTTAATCATTTTTAAACAGAAAAAGTATCCTCCTCAAACTTTCATGTTATTATTTTGGTGGCCATCTTGGATTTCAAAATGACCTTTATGAAAACAATGCATATACAATATTTATGTAATTTGTTCATTACTTTTTTATTTATGCTCATGCTGTATTCATACTTAGGCACAAAACCTGAAATGATAAGCCCTTACTTTTGGAAGGTATATATGTGACTTGATCCTTTGTGACCTTGACCTTTCCCAAGGTCAAAGGTCAAAATATTGCTAAATTTGATAAAATATGAGGTGTATACATGATTTTTTTTGTGTAACTAAGGTTCTTTGGAACTTATAATTGGTTTATTTCAATATTTGATTATTTTAAATCAGGAAAAGTATTATCCTCAATTTTTCATGGTTTTATTTTTGGAGCTATTCTTGATTTCAAAATGGTCACCAAAAAACAAGACTACATGTATAATCATTAATGTAAATAAAAATCCTTATTGTCTAATTTATTTTTAGATTGTATTGATACTTGGACCCAATGACCACAATACTTAGCCCTCAAGTTTGGGAGATAAAAATGTGACCTTGATCCTTTATTACCTTGACCTTCACCAAGGTCACAGGTAGAACTATAGCTCAATTTGATCAGAGGAATCTTGTAAACATGATTATTTTACAGTGTCGAGCATTCTTTTGAACTTAATAATTGTTTTATTTCAATGTTTTATTATTTGTGAAGAGGAAATATAATAGTTTATCATACCCAATCACTCATTGTATTATTCTGGCAACCATTTTGGATTTAGATGCGGAAACCTTTGTAATGATTTAAAGCGTTAACATATATTTAAGGATTGAAATCATAGAAAACTGACTTTCATCGAAAAATAAATGTCATTTTGATGATATATAATTTGCATAAGTGCTGAAAATAACTATTAAACATATTATTAAGTACATGTACATGAATAAAAACCTTAAATTTTTGTATAGACACATAACATTGAGCCATTATGACCTTGTCGATGAAGGTCTTATGTAAAAAATGTAGAGGGAATAGTTTGGTTCATATAATCGGAATATCGCTTATTGGTTTTTTTAATACAAAAGTTTATTCAGCCTTAAACATTTCAGTTTGCAAAAGTGATGTGTGATTTGAACTGTCATGATCAGGAAAGGGATAAACTTATGTGGTAGTTTCAAAGATCTATATATTTAAGATCGTTTTTATCGTATTGGTTTTACTCTAAACAGGCATTATTTGATTTACATTGGCTACCTGTAAATCAAAGAATTGAATTTAAAATATTGACATATATGTATAACTGCTCAGTTGGAAAGCTTCTGGGTATCTGATGGAACTCCTGTCCACTAAGACTTTCACACGAACACTAAGGAACTCAGCATCGTCAGCTGGGTGCTATAAGGTTCCTCATAACAGTAGAAAAAACATTTAATGACAGAGGGTTTCAGATAGCAGGTCCACAGCTTTGGAACATCTACCTCTCGGCTTGAGACAATGTAATTCTAATGATGTTTTCAAAACAAAGACTAAAAACCCATTTATTTCAAAGATATTTTCAATAGTTTCTCATGTATACATTGTAACTATGTTTAAAATTAGTTGTAATTGTAAAACTGCCATTGAATATGTTTTTTAATGTAGAAATAGGCCTTTAGGAAAATAAAACAAGTTTAAGTTTAAGTTTTTAAGAAAAAATGAGTTATTATTTAATTGCACGTCCACAATTGACGAAATAAACATATGTTTGATTGTCTATAGCAGTGCAAAACCCCGGTAAACATATGGACCCCCAGTGTCATAAACAATTGTGTCTAGATTTTTTATCTTACGTATCTGTCATTTGTGTCCGGATCTTAAGGAAACTGTATACAATGATAGCATTCCATTTGAAAAGCCGAATTATTAAATAACTCTAACCCCACCTTGCTTCATTATAAGATTGTTGCCATTTTATTTTTTGCTATAAAGTATTATTAGTATATTTTAGTGCTAATTTTCGCCAGGCATTTATGAAGCTTTACACCACGAATGTTTATACTATGAAATGATAATAATTTGCAATAACTTTGTCTGCTTCTTGCTTAATGTTTGATTATTGCCATTTATCTATCTTTCAATAAACAATTCATGTTATAATTTTTTCCTCTATGTTGCTTTAGTTGCTGTAAAAAACAAAAAAGAACATGCTGTATTCTTACATGAATGTTTTTCAATTTACCTTCACATGGTAAAACTGGCTTGAATGTGGTTTCCACTTTTAACCACTGTCTATACCATGATCATTTTGGTGAAATCATATAATAGATTTTAGTAATGATAAATTTCACATGTGATTTCATATAACCAAATACACCATCAGTTTGGGGTAAAAAATGGAATATTATTCTGACGTGGACCATATAAACGTTGCATCTAGAACAATTGCACTATACAAAAATGTTTAAAAAACTACTCTGGAATACCAACAATTCCTTAGCTGTGACAATATGACAATGACATGTCCTTTGATATACATTATATTTTTAATGCGCCTAACAACTTTATGCAGAATTTTAGTGACAGATATTGAACCTTTAAATTCTGATAAAATGAAAGGACCCAGATACATGTAAGTCATGTCTCGTATACATACATGTATAAATATTTTATAATATTTCCAACTTTAACTTCGTGTCACAGTTTGAATAATTAAACCACAGTAAGATTATTTCAAGTACATGTTTTCAATACATTTTAACATTTGTTTAAACATGTAATTTTCAGATTGTTATAAAAACGAACATTATTATTTGTTATAGGGCTTGAGCAATACTCATCATCCAAGTAAATACCCACCTCTTTAACTTGAAAAAGATAAAACTAACAGAAATGGCACTGTGTACCAATTATAATTGTCCTTTACATGTTAATTAAGTTTGATAACATGGCTACCATGTTTTAGTCAGTGAATGTTTTAGTAGTTCAATTAAAAGACATATGTTTATTTCATTTCTGTTTTGTTAGAAAACGTTTGGATAGCATGGTTTTCAACCATAACTGACTGAAAATCTATTTTAGACAAGGAAGTTCTATTTAAACCTGATGGGTTCCAAATTGTAGGTATTAGTATCTAAGTCATTTATGTTATGTATACAGCTGTTATTGGAGCAGAGATGTGGTCTTACTGTGTTTGTTTATTCATGACCTTGCATTCTATTTTTGGCTTATGGTAAATCTGAATTGGTATGACTGGAGACCTCTTGGCTCTTGCAGGAGATGAGATAGCCTTAAACCTGGGAAGAGAAGATCTCAGATTAACACATTCTATGTTTTAGACAAGACCCTTGATTGCCACCACTCTTAATTCCATGTTAACTTGCATCAAATTTAAAATAACTTTGAATAAGTTTAGGTGCACAGACAATTTAAGGCAACTTTTATACATATCTTCAGTGCAAAATACATGTATGTCAAGCATTTTTTTCATGTCACACACTTATAGTATCCTTGTAAATACATTTAAACATGCTTGTCATCTATGATAGCATTTATATAATTCAATCAAATACATGATGAATGCCTATACAAAAAGCCTTGATTGTTCTACATCATGTAACATGTATAAATATGTGAAGAAGGTTGTTGTGCAAAGCTAGAATTACATCAATTAGTTTTTCCATTGTATAAAGTACAATTCTTACTGTATAATGGGGTCAATGAATACAGAAAAATGGGGCAAATTGGAAAAATGGCACAATTACAGTAACTGAAAAGTACTAGCATTTAAGACCTCATTTTGGGAAGTTGTAACTGAACGCAGTGGACATTTTAGGCTGAAAAGAGCAAAAAATGCATTTTTGCCCCTTATGCTCTACCTCAGTGTTGCCATGGTAAATAGAATAAGGGTCCAAAAGAAATTGTTCTAAAGTTCACACACCTATGGAATACCTTTGCCAAGTTGCATTAAAAAGTAATGAAAAAGAGCATCTTGAAATAGCTTTATTGCATTACCTAAATTGTAAAAATATGGACAAGTTTCACCCATGCCCCAAGCAGAAAAGGGTTAAATGACTATAATTTATGAAGTAATTTGTCTTAATTTGTTTTATTTCTAACCTTTTGCTCTGAGAATATTTAAACTAGTGTGTATAACTTAAAATTTTCAACAAGATGTAGGAAAAAAGGCAATTCACAAGATAAAATCAATGTTTTTTTAACTATGGCGGCCATTTTGAATAATAAAAAATGGTGTAATATACCCACAATAGGTATATTATCATTGAAAATGTTCTAAACATGATTTAACTTCTATAATAATTCATTTGCAATCAAAATCATTAATAAATGCAACCATTAAGTCGACTTTTATGAATAAGTACAGTAAAAATTGGCGGCCATTTTGAAATTCAAAATGGCTGCCAAACCAGAAGTGTGAAAATTTGAGGATGATACTTTTTTTACTCAGCACATTTCACTCTTTGAAAAAAACATACTTTATAAAAGTATAGTATGATTTTTTTTTAATTCACCATTCGCCATATACTATTAGCACAAAATGGCTGTAACTCACTCTTTTTTAAATTGGGTTACGACCATTTTGCGCTAAGTCCTAAATTACTTGTGATGACATTCACTTACAGAGTTACAATTGCAGAAGAATAAAGTCTGTCTTTTTGTAAGAAAAATTAAACTTAGTGGTAACAATATCTTCCCTTAGGGATTTCTCTAAGATGCATGCACCATAAAAATGAACTAAAATGCAATCAACAGTACAAACTCAAAATTTCATTGCCATCATTGGGAATTTCACGACAATAAAATGACATACTTTCTTTGGGATGCGAAAAACAATGTAAAAATTCAAGTTCTGCAAAAAGGAACAGAAACAAACACAGTTTTACTTAAAATTTGTAGCCTTACCCAGGCTAGTTATATCCTTCCATGAAAATTCAGCAATAATTTTGATTTTTCTTCATTAATAAAGTATACTGAGAAGAAGTGGACTTTGAGGATTTAGGCCCAGTAAGTTAGCATGGGTTATAGTCAAATTAAGGTCCTCAGGAGAGCTAGGTCAGGCACATAAATATAAACTGGTCACTATGACCATTATTTCTGTCCAACCCTGGAATAACCAATAAAAAATCTCTCGGAATAAAACAGACAAGAAAGATAATGTGGGAGCCACATTAAAGCCGGATTTTGCTGCATATGGGAACATTGAGAACAAGTTTACGTTGTAACAAAAGAAAGTCATTTGATATATTGCTTATCAGAAGGAATACAAAGGGCAATAATTAATCTTAAAGGAATAAAGAGTTTCATTAACTACATAAATGTCCTATTGTATCTTTTCTGAGTATTTTGGGAAATTATCCATTTTTAAGCCAGGTAGAGTTGTGGTTACTGTCTAATTCTTTTCAACAGATCGTATGTAATCATTGTATGAAATTTCATAAACATCTAACCATAAATGGCAGAGATATCCAACAATTTGAAAACTTTAACACAAAAATAACAAAGGGAAATAATCCATTATTAAGCCAGGTAGAGTAGCGGTTACTATCTAATTCTTTTCAACAGATGATATGTAATCATTGTATGAAATTTCATAAACATCCAACCATAAATGGCAGAGATATCCAACAATTTGAAAAATTTAATGCAAAAAACAAAGGGAAATAATCCATTATTAAGCCAGGTGGAGTTGCTGTTACTGTCTAATTCTTTTCAACAGATGGTATGTAATCATTGTATGAAATTTCATAAACATCCAACCATAAATGGCAGAGATATCCAACAATTTGAAAACTTTAACGCAAAAAAACAAAGGGAAATAATCCATTATTAAGCCAGGTAGAGTTGCCATTATTGTCTAATTCTTTTCAACAGATGGTATGTAATCATTGTATGAAATTTCGTAAACATCTAACCAGAAATGGCAGAGATATCAAACAATTTGAAATTGAATGTAAAAATTACAAAGGGAAATAATCCATAATTAAGCCAGGTAGAGTTGTGGTTACTGTCTAATTCTTTGCAACAGATGGTATGTAATCATTGTATGAAATTTCATAAACATCTAACCATAAATGGCAGAGATATCCAACAATTTGAAAACTTTAACACAAAAAAAACAATGGGAAATAATTCATTTTTAAGCCAGGTAGAGTTGTGGTTACTGTCTTAATCTGTTCATCACATGGTATGTTATCATTGTATGAAGTTTCGTAAAAATCTGACAATAAATGGCAGAAATATATGCTAAATTAAAAACTTTAACGCAATTGTTAACGACACCAGAGACCCGAAATTACAAAGGGCAATAATCCATAATTAAGCAAGGTAGAGTTGCGGTTACTGTCTAATTCTGTTCATCATATGGTATGCTATCATTGTATAAAGTTTCATAGAGATCTGACTTTAAATGGCAGAAATATATGGTACATTAAAAACTTTAACGCAATTGTTAACGACACCGGACGCCCGTTGAAAAATCCGGCTAAAAATCTAAGCTAAGAATTGTCTGGACCATATAGCATTGTAGGAAACACGTGATACAATTTATTGTAATTAATATTCTATCCTATCTTTCCAGTTTTATGACATTGATATGAGTATAGGCAATAACAATCAATGAATATAATAGATTCTATACTTCATGGAATCATGGATGGCTGAATCTTATTGTCAGTTGTGATACAAAATCAGTTTTTCAGCCTTGGAGGCTGGAGGTTTATTTATCAGTAATAATTTCAAATGTTTTATGAGGACTTTTGACTTTGGATTAAATTACATCACGCAAGTGGGAGTTATTTAACTGAGTGTACATTAATTTGGGAATTCTAGTATTAAAGGGTATAAGTCTGTACTTTTTCATCACTATCTATACACTGAAACAATTAATGAACATCATCGAACATATCCTACTGTGATTCATTTTACACGGAATAGAACCAAACTGTAATCAAAAGTAGAGCTCAACATTACAATTTAGGATCTCTAAAAATTTCCATACGACAATTTGAAAGATGCGTCTTATAAAAACTATTATAAAACAAGTTAAAGACACAACTTATAAATCTTGGACATCAAAAAAAAATTGTAGTATAGTGGTTACATCATAATAGAGGTGAAACTTTCAAGTAATACATGTTTCATGATTTTATCATGTTTGCTAGCAAGTGAAACAAATTGAGGCCCATGCATAGTTATTGATAATGTTACTTAAGTACTGTATCTATGAATATCTCTGACAAAATTGAGATCCTGGATCCAAACTGTTAGTCATTCAGACAATATTTCCACACTATTTTTTAAAACAATGGATGAAACATATTTTATTTGGCAGACACCATTTAATTAAGCAGATGACAGTTTTCTTCGCAGCTGGTCAACGATTATGTATTATGGTACCACATTTTCTTTATCGTCCATATATGGGTCACATATGGCTTTCCAAAGAGAATGAGAGCTTATTACTGTCACTCGCGTGTCGGTATCCAATGTCTCACTGTTTGTTTTTTTGCAGGTTTTGATCATTTTAGTTGTATCTATGTAATAACTTAAACTAAAACAGAAAACAATGTAGTCAACTAGAGACATATAAGTTTTTTGCCGTTCGATACAAAGATCCATTTATATAAACGCTACATTTGAACTAGGTTCATGCACTCATTGCAGGGCCTCAATTATTACATCCATTCTACGTGATTCACTGAAATTCTACCGTTATATCTAGCCACGAATAAGCATGCAATACATGTGTCAAAATTTATGATAAGTTGTGTCTTTAAAAAAGACAACCAAACACAATATTTACTCTTTAGCTGTATGCGCACAGCAAAATTTGTTTTTTATCTAATTGACAGCCGCACTTTCCACATTATAAGGAGTTAAGCAAGCACTTTTTCAATTATAAACAAACAGGATACAAAAACACAACATACATAAGAATTGCCAACTATCATTTTATGTACAATGTAATAAATTCATACATTAAGTTATAAAACTAATTATCATATAGATTAGTCTATTATTACAAAAACTATGTAAAATAACATCTGCTTTCATTTATATACTGTACAACATAACCAGACAAATATCATAAATTTATATTCTCAATAAATAGAGACACAAAAACACATAGAACAGTTGTAGCTTGAAATAATATACTGGTATATGAGTTTATAATTATGATACATTAGTGCATTGTGTCTAGGGCTGCGGTGAGTATCCGAGTATTCGCGATCTCAACCAGAAAATTGAATACGAATATTCGTCATGTCCAAAATTGTCGGATTGTGATCTATACTTGGAAAAAATAAAGAACATTTTAGCTTAATTACAATTGAAAAGAAGCCACATTACTAATGAAAACTTTTATTTATGAAGGGAACAAATTATCTTGTGTCAAAATTTCGACACATTTAAACAATACTTTTATCACTGAAAATGACCATCAAACGTCTGTGTTTGGAGTACATGGTTTTCCATACAGTAAAAGCTTCTGTAATTCTTCACTTATTTTTGTTATTACATGAATTCCTATATGCTTCTCCATTAACTAGTGAATTGTGGTTCAATTCGTGAATCGCTACGTGGTTCGGATCGGATCGCCACTTAAAGCTCAACGATCCACAGTTCTAGTGCATTGTGTCTACATATAAAGGATTTTGCTGAGTCAGAGCAAAACTAGTCTACATCCTTTTATATTTACATGGAGTAAGTACAGTTTTGTACAGACCCGTCAACTTGGTCTTTGCTACTATGGTTACATCTAATGATAAACTACTTTCAATTAATAATTTGATTTTGGTGCACTACCATAGGTAGAGCTGCAGCGTGTTCAGTTACCCTGAACATTCCAAAACGTTCCGTAATGGTAGTGTCGGAACAACTCAACCCAAAGACAACTCAACCCAAGACAACTCAAAACCCTGCTAACAGATTGAGTTGTTCCAAATATGAGTTGAGTATTGCACGGGCTGAGTTGTCTACGTGTTGAGTTCTCCCGTACTGATAACGTTAGCTAACAGTCATTACTGAATACACAGCTGGATGCAGCCTAACTTGATTTTATATTTTGGTATTCAAACAACAGCTAACTCTTCACAGACACCATGCTTGACTATTTCATGAACTAGTGTAAAAAAAGCAAGTGATTGATCAACTGTAAGTTGTAAGAACTTCTTTTACAGTCTTGCTAAAATACACAGTATAAAAATGTTCATTTAATACTTCTTATTAAGTTCCATGACTGGCACAATGAAAACCTGTCCTTGAAGCTTGGTTGAGTTAAACATTTTCCTTGTAAAAAAGGCATTTCAATGTAACAATAGATTTTATGAAAACTTATATCAAAACTTCATTGATAAATCTTAAGTCTCAAGTTGATTTTTAAAGCAACTAATGAAATTAAGAACTAATAAATGAGATGAATATAAAGCAATCTTAAATCACTCACCAAAGATATCAAAAATATGTCCTTATCATTTAATGAAAAACTAAATCCAACAACATAGTAGAGAATAGAATAAAAACAGTGACTATGGCAACATTCCGAATTTGAGAATAAATAATTTAATACGACACAAAATCAGACTTGATATACAACACAACAAAACATTCCCAACTAGAGAATAAATAAATTATCACAAAACCTACTATTTCTTCAGGGCATGAAATTTTGATGAGAAAAAAGACGGAAAATCAATCCAAAATTGGTCACAAACCACAAAACAGTTTGACTTTCACAAGTTACTACGGCAGTGAATATACCTAAGTATTGTGACATTAAATTTCATTTTTACACCTATTGGAACTCAAAAAAATAAGTATTGAGAAACAACATATGAAATCTTGTATTGATTAAGTAATTATATATCAACCATAAAACTGTATAACCTGCATCCAGAATTCAAATTATATGAGTTTTTACCTGAGGTACTGTTGAAATGAAAATTGCTGAAACATACCGAACAATTATTACGATCTGATTAAAACCCTATCTAAAATTTTCCGCTCACCAACTCGCTAATTTAGATCTGGACGTTTTCTTACGAGGGTCACATTCAAGTGACCTTTTCTCATTATAATATTCTCATGACAAAATCTTTGTGTTTAGTAACTTGTTTACTGTGATCTTCTATGTCACACAATTTGAAATGAGCCGTCCAATCACAGACTGTGAATAATACTGTTATCAAATAAGCTTGCAAATCTTGGTCTAAAAATAGAAATTACAAAATCAAATTGCTAATTATAGTGTTTGGTCTAGATGATAGCTTCGCATTGACTGGTCGACATAAAGGTCATCTTGAAGTAACCCCCATGGAAACCTTAAAGATCCTGTATGACAATGCTCTACAGGATATCTGTTTACGGACATTGCAATTGATACAACTCATCTTGAAGCTCATTTTTTAATGTTTCATTTCTTGAGTTTGGGCTAACATACATTCATTGCACTTGCCTTGTGCAAGCTTAAATTAAAACATATTTACACAGTATAAATACTTTCATAAAATAGATTTAATAATGAAGTAGAGTTCCACAATTAGGACCATCAAAGTCCATGGACTCAAAAGCAGTATGGTCTTAATCAGTGACCAGGAAATCGCAGGTTTATTGGTTTTCGGACCAATTTTTCATTCTGGACCGATTGAGATTTCAAAATCCTTAAAAAAATCGGTCCAGGGAAAACTCTTAATACAGCGATTATTTCCTTCTCAAATTAAGCAATTTGGACTAAAAATTGTCAAGTATCATACAATTTTGGTTTATCAAAAAAACAACAAGATTTTGTCCAAGGACACTGCGAGGGCACTAAAATGTACTGTATTAAGAGAACAAAACTAATTTTTTCTTTATCTTAGGGCCAAATTTTCTGACTATAAACAGACCAAAATTATTATTTTTTAAGTTTCAGATTAAAACCAAAATATCTTAATCAATATTTCTATTTAGTTCCACGATATTAGGCACTATAAACATCCACTGATCAATTAACATGCATCAACGTTTTAAGGCATAGGTACATAAAAGGACATACAACAAAAAAAGTTATAATGTACTAGAAGCAAATGATATTAATGAGTCTGGAGAGCATCCATCAATACAATGCCAGGAATCTTACATCTGGTATTTTGTACATTGTACGACAAGATAGACAGATTGACTAGAGTATTGTATGCTTACTATACTGTGTCTGCATCATGTCTGTATTCTACAACATAGTCTGTCACTAACAAGGCACTAGTGAACTGACTATCTATAGTATGGTCTTTTTCATGTCTGTATACTAGTACACTAAGGAGATACTAAGTTAGGAGAAGTCAAATCAAATAGTTTGTGTACTATTTGCACTTATGAATCAAAGTACTGAAAGTACAGAATGACATTATTTCTTTGTCAGATAGAAATGTTCAATAACCATGGTGCCACAATTGGTGACCATGGTAAAAAGCTGTGGTGCCATTTAACAAAACATGGTCAACCACAGTAAACCATGATGATATTATCCCATGATTAGCCATAGTATATGGCCTTCATTTCAGCTGGGATTCCTATACATATAATTTGCATACATTAAATAATTCAAAAGTAGAGTAGTTACTGACGTTTGTAATGTAATGTATCTCAGGTCTATTTGCTCAAGGTATTGCAATAAAACATTACAAATATGCCTCAAAGTCTTTGTCTTGTAGATATAAAAAAGTGACTGAATAAGCTCCTTGACTGAAACTTTCAATTTAAGTGGAATCAGAAACATGTACTTAGACTCGTTCAGAAACAAAACTGTAGATGTCTAATTGCTCTAGACTGGTACAGTCACAAGTACTGTAGATGTTAATGCTCTACACTAATGAAATAAGACTTGCTGCACTGGTGTGAAATAATCAGAGTCCTGAAGGCGAACATGAAATAATCAGAGTCCTGAAGGCGAACATATCTCAAGTTTTCAGAGTTTATAAGTGAGGATATTCCTAATTGGATGGTCTCTATGAGAACTTAGGTTTAATTGGTGACTTTAAGAGTAGGTTGCTTTATTTACTACTAACATAATAGTGAATCTCATTAACAGAGAAAAAGCCAGGGAGCAGAGAATAGGGCCAGGTGCAGACGATTGTATTCTTGCTATTGGTCATATTCCATTCACCTGTTCTTGTACATGTGTTCTTTGTTCCTGTAGGCTCATCTCAAATGTCAAAAGGAATATTTCAGAGCAGGAGCACTGTTCTAGAATAATTAAAGGAATACTTCAGAACAAGAGCAGTGACGAGTGTTCTAGAAATCACTATAACATACAGTAATGAGTAAAGGAAACTATTTTCAAGGTTATAAAGAATAAAATCACCAGAAAAAACATGTTTTCGTTGAGTACAAGAAACAATTAATCAAGATATTAAGCTCAAGGGAGAAAAAAATTCACATAAAATACAAGTTTTCCTTGAAAATAACACTGAGTAATTAAGTACAATTAGCTATAAAATCATTGCAAACAGTTAATCAACTACATGTAATAAGGAAGATTAAAGTAATTAAGGTTTAGAGTACAACCAATCAAAACAAAATACTTTTAAGACAGGAGTGATTGCTTGGCAAACTCTGTGAAAGATACCAGAAGTTCTTTAAATCATGTACTTTCAAAGGCCTTCATGAACAGTTCATGAAGAGTCTAAAAAGTTCATTGATATCAAACTTCATGAACTCTCACAAATGAGCAGTTCTATTCACAGATTAATGAAAGCTTATCAAAGCTACATGTAACTAGAACAGTTAAAATTTCTGAAAATCTATTTTTTTTAAGGGAAACAAGTCAGACCTTTTAAGTTCATTAGTCACAAAAATCACCATGCATCTTTTGCCAATAACAATTAGCCCCCCGGCTAGCTCAGTTGGTAGCACGCAGGTCTACTGATCGAGGGGTCATGTGTTCGATTCCCAGGCAGGGCATACTTTCGTGGAGCTTGGTCATGAAATTATTTCTACGGTCATTCTCCCTCCTACCAATGATTTTTAATTACATTGTATGTAGGGCAGTTGTCAGTCACTGACGAAGGTATGTGCTTAGTAGTCGGTTAACAGCTAAATCCAGAGATTTAGCCTTTCCGAGAGGAGTAAATAGGTTGACTGATCGCCTTTTTATGACCTTATATGTGTTGCTACGGCGTTAAACAAAACAAATAAACAAACCAATAACAATTCCACTTGGACACATCATTGTTTACTAAGAATACATAATGAACATACAAACAAACATACTCAAACAATTTATAACAAAATACAAAGTTAAAACCACAAACTGTTTTATATGCATTAATATTATTATAACTTTTCACTACGATTATGTAAATATAGCCCTCAACTGTTTTTCTGAAATGCTTTGAATAAGTTACTTTGATCTGCCTTATTACAGTATTAACATTATTAATGTATTATCTCAAAGGCAAGACCTACCAGAAATTAACTTTTTTCATTTGGGTTGGATTTAATACCATAGCAACATTTTGTTTAGGACATATTATGGCAGTAAATCTACCTACTCATCATTCCTAGAAAGGCTAAATCTCTGAATTTAGCAGTAAACCAGTTACTAGGCACATATGTCCATGACTGAAACTGTCCTTCATGGTTTAGAATCAGTGATAGGAAGAAAAATTACCATAGAATTTTTTTATGACTTGAAGTTCCACACAAGTATGCTACCAACTAAGAGCTAGCTAATTAGCTAACTATTACGAATTGCAGACTGTTATTTTATTTTCATACATAAGAGATAAACCTAAAGCAAAATAATAGGGTGCTGCATCCTTCCCCTTTTCTTTCCTCCCTGATTTTTTGTTTCTCCCTATGCCATTAATAGTAAATTACATGTACTATTATTTTCTTTGAAACATCTATTCTAATGAGCCCATTCTCTTTTCCTGCTGGACCCTGTCATTTTCTGAGTTCTAAAATAATCACATAATTATTTAAAAACTTATGTTCTCTGTCACTTTAACTTACATATGAAACAAATGAAAAAAGATGACTAATATGAAACACTACTGCAACAAATGAACATGTTCTCAAGCAACAGTTTTAAGCAATTAATTTAATGGGATTATATAGCAAATTGTTCAATAACTTCAAATTACCCTTTTCATTTGTTGTTAACACTCATTCCAATAGACACTGCACTGAAATGTATGTTGTTTATATAAATATCCCAAAAAATAATATGTACATGTTATTATGTTTATCAAAAATACCAACACTATTTTAACTCACAACACTTATAATCAATATATCAAAAAATAACTTTAAAAAAAATAACACTTTCACCAGCAATATACTAGAATTCTTACTAGAGCAAAAACAAATACTGTTGCAACAACAATTTTCATAAATCTGAACAAAAAACAAACAAAAAACAAAGAGTTATTATTCAAAGCGTACCATTAAAAAGAGAAAGTTTTCTTACATTAACAATTTTGCCTTGAAGCCAGGCTCCATGGGAAATTTAAGATGAATGAGATCATTAAGATACATCAGAAATATACATTGTTACAAACATATGTACAGTGAAACCTAATGAGTAAACTTTTCACAATATATACCAGGGGCAGAGCTGGGAATACTGTAAGGGGGTGGGTGGGGGCGTAAGAGCCTCCTGGGTGAAGTTGATGAAATCTAAGGAGGTCATTTTGGTGTAGGGCATGCCCAGCCTGGAAAATGTTAATGACTGTAGAATCAGATTAATTATGGTTAACCGTTTGTTTCAAAGCATAAAATAGCAAATACAACCACTAGCTTTTTTGCATGAGAATTAATTTTTTGTGGCCTTTTCTGCCCCAATAAATGTGTGTTTTCTGTATATGTTTTGTTTTAAGTATTGAATGGAAAGAATTGAAATGTAATCAACTTTAGAAGCCATTTGCTGGCCCTTTTTTTAGAAATTGCAAAGCAAACTCTCTTGGATATTTAAATATATCAAGACAATAGGCAGTTGACATAGGTGAGCCTAGTGTTCAAACGTTGCATTATTTCCCATAAAGTTTTTGACAAGTTTCCACTTGTTTTCATACAAAATATGATATTTATGTATAAACAAAACTCATTTACAACCCTGTAAGTGAAATTTCAAATTTTTTGAAATTCTGAAATTCTTGTTTTTCATAATTTCAGCAGTGTTTGCAAAGGAAATAACGCTTTCCAACATCCCAAAATATTCTATCTTCAGGACAAATCCTGAAAAAAATTGTCTATGAGTTCCCTTGTTACGCTTTATTTTCTTTTTTGCAATCTCCTTTTGCAACCATAAAAAGTTTAAAAAAAGTTAAAGTGCAGTTTAAAGACTGCTTCCATATACATGTTCGGCCAACTTTACAATATGGTACTATAACTCCTGATCATTAAAATCACCCTCAGGCAGGTGATCCCTCACAGTACCTTAATTTATATCTGAGTGGAGTATAACAATTGTATGATAATTTCTTGCACAAGGAAATTAGCAGTGCCCCTGAGTGGATTTAACCCAGGACCTCTCAATCCCTAAGCACACCTCCTACCTCTGGATCACTGCTCCTACATAAGTGAACACCATCACACACTCGACTCACATGTTGGAAAATTTTTCTTTAATCAATAAAGGAGAAACTCTCTCAAGAAACAAAGTCACAAAGAAGATATAGGACAGATATAACCATTACATTAGGTGGCAGAGAAGTAATTTCAACAAATTATATAAATCTTCATTATAAACAATTTCTATACAATCTAAATGGTAATGTGACACCTGAGGCAAATACTTTAAGACTGAAGTTAGAGAATATTATGGTTTATAGGAAAGATTTCACAGAAAAAACTCTGACTTGAGAGTAAAATGAAAGCTATTTTTAAGACAAACGTTTAGGGAAAAAACATTTTGAACATGAAAGACATTTCAAAGACAAACTTAAATGTGAAAGAGTTTTAAAAAACCAAGAAACCTAATTAGGAGTTATCCATACTTGAAATACAATATTTGTAAACAATGAACAAAGGATAAACTTAGAGGATAAAGCCACTCAAAGATGACTTAAAACAAAATAACAAAGGCAGACTAACATGACATAAATAAAATAAAAAAACTTTTACAGAATTTATTATTAATTCTCACAGCCATACTAATTCATACACATTGCACTTGGCAGTGTTCAGCCAATGATGGAAATCATTGTGCACCTAGTAACTGGTTAACAGCTAAATCCTGAGATTTAGCCATCCAAGGAAGGGTGAGAAATAAGAATGACAGACTGCCATGATAAAAGATCCCACCACAGGGTAAACTTATTAAGTTAAGTTTGACTACATGACATATTTTAGTAATTTTCTTTCGCCTTTATCAATTTTGACTAGTTCAAAGCAGTGGGCTAGTGGGTTTAGGTGATGACTCTGGGGGTTAGACTGTATTCTAATTAAGATAGATCCCCAGCTTGTAATAATGCATTGTCTCAGTCTCTGAATGATACATAAATCTATATAACATATGAAAACAATACAATCACTGAACATTGTTCACATGTGTAAACAATGCATTAAATTATTATACGATGACAGCGTAATGTCTATGAGAAATTAGATATTTTAACAAGAAGTTTTTAACACAGTCCTCTGTCTGTAAAATATGGAGATTATTCTAAAAACTCATAAAATTGAAGGGAAGCAGAAAAGGGGCTGGGTGTATCATGAGGGTTTATGTTTTAAAGTTACCTATTTATGCATAGAAAGGAGAAAAAAGGGCCAGGGAGGAGAGCATATGTGCAGGGCACAGCAACCCACTATTCTGTTTTTAAATAGTTTAAAATAATCACTAGTAAAATAAAATACTACATAGTTTCCATGAAATTGCATGGACTATTGGAGTACATGAGTAAAGAGTGTTTCAGATTATAAATGGCATACATATATATCCTTAGAACTCAGATTTAAAACTTTTGTAAAAGTTTCTCAAACAAGAACAGCCGTAATTCACCAAAAAAGACAGGCCATTATAAAGCACCTAATACAGAGTGACGCTTACTAAAACCATTAGTTTGTATTGAACCAGGAAACCTCAATGGTAATACAAATTGATATTGCTATTAAAGACCAAATTGTTATTAACATTGTTTTTTTTGCTGACAGCAGGGATCGTCCTATATGAAGACAATTCCCACACTAATTTAGAGTGATTGCCTCACAGATCATTCAGTATAGATTGATACTAATTTATTTAACCTCCACAGAGAGACATGAGTTTTTAGACAAGATCTGTCCCAATGGAAATGCTGCTTAATGTTCCCAATGGACATGTTTGTTATTTATCAACCAACTTCCATCATTTACATAGATCTATAATCTGTATACATGCAATACAAGCATATGTTTCAAGCCTAATATTTGGAAAGCGAACTAGCTCAGTCTTGATTTAAAATTATTTCTAACTCTTATACTAATTTATTTTAGCTCAATTGTGAAACAATTACAACTTATATTAATCACTTTCGAGTAAACATCCTGGTTCCCCAGTACTGAGCTTTAAGTAGGATAAAGTTTCTTGCTCAAGGAAACAACAGGGTAGGTTTTGAATGGGATTCGAACTAATGCAGAGCTGGCTATCAAATGATTACCATCCAACATAGTAACCACTCAGCGACGCCAGCTCCTACTTCAAAAAGACCAATCTCTTTTCGAGTAAGAAACTTTAGTTTTACTCACAGCTAATAGAATACAAACAAAAAAGTCAAATGAATAAAAGCTTGTATCAATAACAAAGTATCTTAATAGCATTGATGAATTCTTCATGTGGGGCTTTAGTTCATTATAAGTCTAGTGGTACCCCTTTCACTATCATAATATGAAGTTAACATTATAATAAAAGTGAAGTACACGCATTTTGTAGACATGTTGTAGCATGATCTTGTTTTATCAGCTTTTATCCGGATTGATCAAACTCAACAGACTAACTGCAAAATGTTGTTCTATCTATCTATCTCCCTGGGGAGTCTTAAACTGCATTTATCGTCAGCCGTAAAATGGCATAATGGAGTGTCACCATCTATACAAGTTACCTGGGAAATCAGTTACATTAATATTTCCTGTCAAATAAAATTAGCAATGCCCTGCCCTACACCCTTTAAGGGTTTCAATTGTACCAAATCTCAGTTGACCACAGCACTTACATTTTAATTAATTCATCGTAACTACAGACAATTTGAGACCAAAGTCAGTGGTACAATGCCACGGTATGAATCAACTGAAAGTCATAATATCAACAAATCAAATGTTTAAATCTCTAGTTATATACTGCATGTTTAAATATCACAATCATCAACTGACATCTAAATGGAGGAAAGTTCCAAATTTTCATGATTTAAGAAGATTTTTACAGAAAATATTAAAACTATTTTCAACGTTCCTAAAATCCTGAACTGCAGGAATTGCCCAAATAGCTACACGATTGCATCTACAAAGTATTTGCATCAGTACTCAAACATTACAAACTTTAGTTTATGTATAACATATGTACAATACATGTATTAAACATGTAAATTGAACAATGCATCTTTATTATGTATAGATAGATTCATAGCATATCTCACACAGCTTGAAGTGATACAAACACAAGATAAATAGGCAACAAAATTCAAATAAGACAAAACATTGTATCAATTATCAGACCTGAACAGAAATTCACTTAGTATTATGATAAGACTGTGCAAAAACTTATTTATTTATTTGATTAGGTTTTAACGCCGTAGCAGAACATTGAATAGATCAGTACTCACCTAGATATATTAAGATAGATTTATTAAGGTATTGGCAAAATACAACATGGCATAATGTAATTTAACCCTTCCACAAGGCCGGAAACTTCGCCATATACATTATTAATGGAAGAAAATTGTCATTATTGTCAAATTTTCATGGAAGGGCAGGGCTCATCCTGGGGTAAAATTTTAGGGAGAAGTGACTTCTCCCTCCAACTGAGTTAGGAGAAGTGGAACCGTTCGTAAGAGAAGTTTCCGCGGGCATCCGATTTCAAAAGTAACAGTTTATAACAGCAATCATTAGTTTGAAATACTTTTGTTCTTCTAGAACACCAAATTTCATTGAATTATAACCTAGTGATCACAATATATTTGCTGATGTATTTATTTTCCTGTATATTGTTTATTATATGCTGGTCAAAGTAATAAATTTATGTGACTTATTATTAATTGTATCTTGAATTCATTTAATCTTTTTGCACTATGCAAATGAAAGCATCTTTCAGTGACTTTGTGTCTTCATTAGCTTATAATTGTATTGAAATCATTTCAAAGATTAAAATGTAATTTTACCTAATAAGTATTACAGGGTATCAGTCTTCACTGCTACAATTAAGTATTTATCAATGCAAGAATATTAGTGGTCATATGATGGATTTAATTTATATTTCTTTACCTTTTTTTTACTCAAAAAATTAACGGTCGGACCCGGGTACGAAAATTATCGAGGACGAATGTTTTACGAGTACATCGCCTTTTTTCAGGTCAAATATACGATCTGATCAATTATGTAATTAAGAAATCATTATGAAATGAACGAGTTCTGCATTTGATAGCCACAATATATCATTACATGGTGTACAATCGTAATATTCGACTAATAGTGAAAGAATGACTTTCAACTGAAATTAACTTTATCCGTTTCGTCCCCAATGTGTGACAAATGGAATTTTGTTTGTTAACTTAAATTTGACTGCTTTGCTAATTAACTGGTAAGCGAATCGATTAGTGTGTAAACTGGTTACCATTATCACCAATAGCGAGCGCGTGGATACAGTGTCCATGACGTAACGAATCTATTTTTAGTAACACTTTGTCATTTTTACTCGCCATCGAACCTACGTATTTTCGAACAAAGGTTCATTTTATATGTGTCGTTTTTTTTTATAAACTGCTTAAAATTAAACTTTTTTTGGTAAAATAAGCGGAGAACGATTTTACGAGGGGAAATGGTATGCCAGCATTGTTAAGGGGACATGTGAAAAACTCGCTTCCGCAAGCCTTTACCCTTTCGCATGGCCGACTGCACAATGCATTCTTTAACTTAGGGGTACAATTAGTGGGCCAAGCGTGTTTAATCCTCGCCGACGTGTCATAAACTTAATATGCTAGTCACAGTCGTAAAACTGCCCAAGGTAACGCTCTACTGGAGCCTGCTAGATCATTACGTACTGTCGATCCTGATTGGCTAATCGACTTCCGATGTTGAGAAACGACGCTCTGATTCGCTGTTGGTGTTAGCTAGGCGGAGTGTAATCAGTAATTGACGTCAACACGATATTATTCAATCGCCGAAATCGGAAATACTCGGCGAAGTGGACTTCTCCCTGATGTTTTGATAGGGCGAAATGGTAACACACAAGGCGACATTATCGCCCGAATCGCCCTCGCGGCCGAGCCCTGAAGGGTATAACCTCCTCGGAAAGGATTCGAACCCATACCCTTCGGAACACTAGATTCAAAATCAAGGTGCGCTACCAATTCTCTACCCGGCACAAAAACTAGTCTAACTACATGTAAATAAAGAACGATATAGACTTGAAATTTGTACTGACTCATCAAATTTTGTGTTTTTATATAATTTATAACAATGATGATCACAGGGCTAAGAACAGAAACTGTTGTACATGTTGATCATAACTAAAGAAGGGGAATAGATAAAAGAGTGCACCAAGCTGTTCTCATCTGTATTGGGTCTCATGGCCAAGAAAAAAAGAACAAAATATGGCAATATTAGAAATTTGCAGTGAAATACGAATGAAT
This sequence comes from Mactra quadrangularis, assembly GCA_025267735.1. NCBI lineage: Eukaryota > Metazoa > Mollusca > Bivalvia > Venerida > Mactridae > Mactra > Mactra quadrangularis. The sequence goes on along the minus strand of CM046305.1, from coordinate 37,213,529 downwards.
AATTATAAAAATAGGGGTTGTACTATGGGAATTTCAAATGTTAACAATTAGAATTTGTAATTTAATGATACATTCCAACAATATTTAACATTTCTTAATGAGTAATAATAATAATAAAGACTTTATTTAACAAGGCTACACATTTGGATAAATCCAATCTTCGATGTGGACCTCAAGAAAACATGTACAAGTTATTTACATTATCAACATAGTGAAAAACAAATAGAAAGATAAGTAATATGATGCAAAGTCACACAAGCGAAATATCAGTAAAATCACTCCTTTAAATGAACTAACATAAATTTTATTATTAATAGTGGTACAGACATATCATGTATTGAGGCAAGTGGAATAATTCCAGACATTGAATGTAATAAAATCTACATAGTATACAAAATACCAATAATATTGTACTGGAGAAAATTTCCAGGAAATAATGTCATTTTCATTGTTTAACATGAAATCAAATGCTCTCAGAACCCATCATCGACAAACACAGTACTTTCTTCCGTTACAATCCATACGCAGCATAGCAGAGTAATGTATCGTGGGATATCCCATGATGTTAGAACCCAGAGATCCAAAATAAACAATAATAATAAATATCAAACCTTCAAGAATCTCAGACAGCACTGTGAGATACAACCCATTATGTAATAACATCCCTAATTGTAACACATGTACTTTACTACAAAACCTCATTAAATTCCCCCCAAATAATAAATTTATAAATTTAAAAAACAAACATTTCTTCTTAATGTACCTTAAACTTTATAAGAATCCATGAAATTTTACGCACGGAATATCTCAATGTCATCGAGAAAACAAATCAAATTGTGTAGGGAAATGACTAGAAGAGTAAAATCAATAGAAATATCTCCACATTAGATAAATCATACATACAACATGCAATATAAAACACCATAGATTGTATCATAGATTTCACATTTCCTTGACAAATGAGAATACATTAGTATTGAGGGGTGAATGAACCACTATTGTAACTCCCTCTAACATCAATTAGAGTTAAAATAGAGTTTCTTTTAGCCCTCGGTATAATATGATAGAATATTTGTTAAAGCAATTTCATAATTATATTTGGTAACATAGCATTGAGGGGCGAATAAAACACTATTCAGTATTGTAACACTGTTTATTTTCAATTAGAGTTACAACAGTGTTTTTAGCACTTGGTACAATGTGATAGAATATTTGTCAAAGCAATTTTATAAACCAGATAAATGTTTTTTCCGAAGAAGCATTGGAAACCACTTTAAACCAGAACTATCATTTAAGGTGATTAATACCGCCTGTAAGGAAGTTGTAATAGATTTGTAGAAAGCTTGTGAGTAGAGCAATCATAACCTATCATTAGCCATTTTCTCAAGCACTAGCCCAATTTTGATTGGTCAGTGCATAACTAGTCTACATACATCTTTGTTCACACGTAGTTAGACTAGTTATGCACCAGGGTTCATACAGATTTTGAATACCAAAGTTCCATGACTCTGCCATGACTTTTCCATTATTCCTCTCAGTTTTCCATGATACAACAGAAACACATACATAACCCCAAAACATTGTACAATTGAATTTTTGAAATGGTGTAGTAGTGAAACTCTCATTTTCGTACCCAAGAGTGTGATTCTTACCCAAAATTTAAAGCTGTGAATTATGTTTGGTTTCATTTTTTTCCATTCAATTTTATGGGTTGAAATAAAAAAGGCATAAAAGTTTTTTCCATGACACATTAAACATTTTGCATGATGTTGCATGATTTTCCATGACTTTTTCATGATGTTTTCCTCAAAATCATAATTCCATGATTTTTCCAGAAAAATCTCATTTTCCATGATTTTTCCAGTTTGTATGCACCCTGTGCACTTAACCATTAATTTATTATGTTATGTTAACTTACTAAGTTAGGGAAATTATCAACTAGCCAGACTATGAGAATCAGGGAACTTCCTGAATAGCTAAATAAATTTTCACTAGTCCCTGGCTTTGGGCAATTGGGTTAAACCAATGACAGTTGTTAACGAAACTGAAGCACCTCATAGAAAATCGATGAGTCGGTGCAAAACTAGTCTAACTTCAAGTCAATCTGATTAAAACCCGATCTAAAATTTTCCGCTCGCATACTAGCTAGTTAAGATCTGGCCTTTTTCAAACGAAGGTCACATTCAGGCCACCTTTTCTCATCATAATATTCATGACAAAATTGTTATGATATGTAACTAGTTTACATCGTCTACGTCATGCAATTTGAAATGAGCCGCCCAATCGCAGACTGTGGATAATACCGCGTTTAAATTATCAAGCAAAACTTGGTCTAAAAATAGAAATTACGAAATCAAAATGTGATTAATAGTGTTTTCGTCTAGATGAAAGCTATGCATTGATTGGTCGACACAAAGTTCATCTCGACGTGACCTTCCACAGAGACAGTAGAGATCCTGTACAACAACGATCTACAGGATACCTGTTTACAGAGATTGACTTCAATCAAATAAAGAAGTTTTGCACTGACCCATTAAGATGAAGTAAACAATTTTCCAGATTTTTTCATGTCAACTGTAACCACTATAGTATGATAAACTAAGTCTCTAAATCAGACATTTTCCTTTCTTGCCATTTTATGGAGACAGAAAATGTCTCAAAGAAAAGTAGACATTGTAATATAGATCTCATTTACTGGACTATGGCTCATATCAGACAGTCCTTTAATTGCATGTTTCAAGGTTTTGTACACTAAAAACATCAATATCTATATATATATACAAAATTTGTTGACCACAGGAATTGTGTCTGAAGAAATGAAAAATTTAATCATGTCTTGATTTTGAAAAGCTGCAGAAATTGGATCCAACAAAGATTTCCTCTTATACAGAATAGCGTCATGATTATGTTTTCTGATTCAAGCTTTCTATGAGAAAAAAATCATCATCAATATCAAGAATTTCAGACAATGTCTGGGATGTTTATATCAACAAGTTATCAGGTTCTGAGTACCCTGGACTGCTCACCTGAGAACTAGATTCTAAGGGTATTGACACAAATTTTAAACACTATCTGTCTGTATCATAATTATATGTATGAAAACTGTACCCTTAAGGTGATGCTACATGCCAAATATGAAAGCTCTTGGCACAACAGTTTTCCAGAATTTTTTTAACATTCAGATGATGCTATACATGCAAATTTGGTTACAATATGTTTTTTGACTAGAAGATCCTTAAGAATTTTTTGACGAAAGATGCACACACCACATAATGTACTGATGATCATACCCCTCACAGGAGCACACCTTTAGAACTTTGAGCTCAGTAGCCTGTTCAGTTACCCGAATGTTCCAAAACGTTCCGTAACATTAGGGTCGGAACAACTCAACCCAAAGACAACTCATCCCGAGACAACTCAAAAACCTAATGGGTCGAGTTGTTCCAACTTTGGGTTGAGTTATCCATGGGTTGAGTTGACTTCAAGTTGAGTTGTCCCGTACCCTTAACGTTGCTATCAGTTGTTACTGAACATGCTGCAGGTGAGCTAAAAACATACAAGAATGTTTGACTGTACCAGTATGATATTCCATCAAGATATTACATTATAATGATGATTAATGTAGTTGCATAATTACACTAAATTTAAATTGACACAAGAAACTTGGAAAATCAATAGCTCAAGAGGAAATGTTGTTTTGTACAATAGACAACTTGGATTTTACATTGAACATCAAAATGTTTTCAGTTCTTTACAGTGGCTGGATTAGAGCTTTTCTTCCCATCAATTATTAAGAATATCAAATATGATTTTGTTGCTTTACTATAATACAGCAAAGATTTTACTAGAAACATACGAAATGTTTATGATAAAATACGCAATGAGTTTGTCAAGATAATGACCACAAACTTATAGAATCACTTTGCTGCATAGATTATGCAAAACAAAATTCAAAATGTTAACTAAGTTTAAAAAAAGACATATTGACCATTTAAAGTTCTGACATGAATAGACCTGTCACCAGTTCTGTGTGCATCAAACACCTAGTTCAAAATAAATAAAAAAATACATACAATAAAAGCATATCGTAGATACCTCTACCCAGCATGTTAGCTCAAAACCATACAGACAAATGTCCCTATTTAGTTTATCAACTCAATGACTATCATCGTTGAAAGTTTGATTCAACTACTTCAAATTATTTAACACTTAAGATTACATAACAATACAAAACAAACAACAAAGGAAGTCATAATATTAATTAATTCAAACTATTTAGCACCTAGCAGACATACAGCTGAAGGGCATTGCTCAAATCAAAGGAGAGTTGATAAACAATTAAATCTTATCAGCAAATATTTCACACCTTAAATAATTATCTAACAATTACATTGGTAAGTAATAAATATGAAAAGTATAAACTATTTTTTTTGAGCAAGTGAACAGAACATGGAAAGAAGCCAATTAGATAAAGTCACAAATAAATTTAAATTTGCTAAAAAAAGGGATAATGCACAATGATTTTTCAAATCACAAACAATCAAGGACCTTGGTTATATATACAGTACAATGATTATTTACATTCTGAAGGTTTATATCAGGTGTCATCTATGTCTCTGGTTTATATCCTGAGAACACTATCAGTGGGGATCAAACAATGGGGTTCAACGAACCTAGAGGACCAACACAAATAGTGACAAGACACAAATATATGGATGGTGTGTCTAAGAGCCATGTCCATCCCTAATAGAATTAATAAGGGACTTTAGTCAGTTATCTTTCCCTGATAAAATCTGAAGCAATCCAATTAGTAAGATTTGATAAAATTTAGATAGTTCTTTTCCTTAAAAATGCCTAGCAATTTCAAACAAATTAAATGATTTACAAAAAAGTTATTTAAGACTTATTTTGGCAAATTGACATTGAAAAGTAAGGGTAAAATCCGAGTGATCTAACTAATTGGACCTACCTATTTAAAGAGTATACTAAAGTCCCTTATTGTTTATACCTCCTCTGTTAGTCCATTACCTTATAATGAATGGAAAATCAAACAATACTGTATAGAAGAGAGTTTACAACAATCAAGGTTGTTAGATGTAAGAAGTCAAATTGGATACATCATATATAATTCATAAAATAAGTAATAAAGTTAATAATATTAATAATGTAACCAATATAAATGCAATATTATTTAATGTAATAAAATTATCAAAAATATATGATTTATTTACTGACTTGACATTAATTGAGTCTACAAAATGAGGTCATGTTAAGATCACTTTGATACCAGGTGAAATGGTTTTGTTATTAATCATTTTTTCAATGGTGTTCTGGAGCAAGTACTAGTACTAATGTGGTACGGTAAGTTGATGCATTGTAGGCCTGTTGTTTTTACTATGAGAAAAAATATGATATAGAATGTCAAGCTTCTGTGGTGTATTATAATTGTATATGCTGATAAGCTTTAACTAATTAAACTATAAAATTGCTAAAATAATTATCATAGGGGGATCCAGCAGGGGGGATCAGGGGGGTCCGGACCCATCCTAGAATTTAAAAAATGTACCTGTCCATTAGTGTATTTCTTGCCTGTAAGTCATTTTTAGTACTAGTAGCATGAAGCATTTTTTTCGGTGCTTAACATAGATTTAATGGTTATATAGATTTTATTATCAATATGTTGCATTTTTTTCTGCAAAATGTGTATAATGTAGTTGTGATTCGAGGTTCGGACCCCCCCGGGAAGAGTAAGACTCCCCCTAGAAAAAAATCCTGGATCCGCCCCTGATTATAACATTGTTCCATCCCCAAATATTGGCTTTAATGGAATAAGCTAAGCTTCCTTACAAAATAATTCCTGATTTCTTTGGGTAAAAATCATTTTCAGTAATAAAGGACCGAGAGACCAAAAAGCAGTTCTAACCAGAAAAACTCCTTCAATGTTTTTTTTTTCCAATTACATCACAACAACTATTTACAACAAGCTCATATTCACCTAGCTTAAGGTCTTCAGCGAACCCGTGTTTATACTGTCAATGAACGGGTTTAATGCCGCATCTGACGAAAATCAAAATGTTAAAAAAGCGGCTTATAAAGTTTTGGAAGCCAGAACTAATATTCACCCACTGTCATATATATATATATATAATGCCAATCCTTCATTTATATGTCTTATGGTCAGACGTGTTAAACACTTACATATAAATACAAACAAAATATATATCAAAAAACATTTGTCCGAATACCGTGTTATTAAAAAAAACTAATTATGAAAAGTTATGCAGAAATTCGAGAACACCTTTTTATGCTTTTGCAAGACAAAACTTGAATAAAATAACACGAAAATGAAGAAAAAACTTACCAGATGTTGAAAAAACGCGTATTTTACCAAGTTTCACTGAAAAATCTGCATTTATTACCAAAAACTGCAAATGTAAACAATGGTTGCCTCCCCTCAAAAATCGGTGAGCCATTAGATATTACCTCTTACGAAATATCCTACAATACACAATAGCCGTTTACTGATGTCAAAGTCCATGAGGTGATCGTGTCAATGAAATCAATTGTTTCAAGATGATGCCATTCTCAGCCATTTTTGTAATAATTGTTATTATTTGCATCATTGTTTATGTTTTCAAGAGAGAATTTAAAGTGAAGAAAAAAGTGACAGATTTTCCAGTCAAATTTCATGAGGACAAAAATAAAGCACAGGTATAATCAATTTATATAGCCTTTATTTTCCTAATTTTATTGCATAATGTTTTATATATAAGTTTGTCATCTTCTGACAATCTGATCAAGGGACCCTCATTAGTCGTCAGAGGTGGTAACAGATTTTCCCAAGCCCCAGGTTGCTGGCTAGGAGGTAGTTCTGGCTTCCAAAACTTTATTTATAAGCGGCTTTTAAATATTTTAATTTTCATCAGATGCAGCATTAACCTGTTCATTGACAGTATGAACATGGGTTCTCTGAAGACCTTAAGCTAGCTAGGGGAAGGAGAGGGTCCCACATACTGACATAGTTCATAACATGAACTCAGAGTAATTGCATTTCTAATTTCCCAAATCATTGGCTTGGAGTAAAAACTTCTAGACTCCCAAAGAAATCCTGAATAGAAGTACAGTAAATCATACAGGGTTACTTTTTAACCTCATATTTGCAAGTCAGATCCTTATAGTCCTATCAAGATGATATCACTAAAAAATTGTTTTACACAATAATTATGCATAAATTATATACCTTATACTGTTACAATAGTACACTTTTATATGTTTCAGTCATTAGATAGAGAGTGGTATGATGTGGCTATTGTCGGTGCTGGACCTGGTGGGGCTACTACAGCTTTCTTTTTAGGTAATTATCTCCCTTTATAGCTAGAGTAATTATCTCCCTATATATCTATTGTAATTATCTCCCTTTATAACTAGTGTAATTATCTCCCTTTATAACTAGAATAATTATCTCCCTTTTATATGGAGACTGCACAATACTATATCTTCCTTTTTCAATTGTCTCCCTTTTATATTCAGTATTCTAATTCTAAGCCTTTTTTTTGTAATTATCTCCCTTTGCAATCTAGACTTCACAATACCAATTGTGCATTTTTAACAATTATCTCCCTTTTTAACTTGACTACTCAGTACTTTAGTCAGTCTATAGCTTCCTTTTGTGACGATTATTTTCCTTTATGATATTTAACATTAATGATTCTAAGCAGTTTTCATTTCGTGTAATTATCTTCTTTTGTAACTGAAGTGCACACAATACATAGTTTTTTTTACAAATGTCTCCCTTTGGTATCTTGTGGTCACAACAACTTGCATACTTTGTTTTTTCTGGTCCCTGTAATTTTAACCATTCATGAATACATGTGAGCTTACTATATCCATGATTTAGTTAAACATATGATAAATTGGATTAGATTTATTGCTAACAGGATATTGTTGTTTTTCTTTCAGCTAAATTAGGATGGAAATGTTTGTTATTAGAAAAGAAGAAGTTTCCACGAGACAAATATTGTGGAGATGCTGTATGTAAAACTGCCATAGAAATATTAATGGAGATGGGTATATATGAAAAATTGATACGTGAAAACAAAGCTCATGTTGTATGTATCATTCTTTCAAGTATATTTTAAGTATATTAGTAATGTTGGGTCATTGTGAACTTGCTATGCTAAAACATTCATTATACCCCTGCTTCGAAGAAGAGGGGGGTATACTGTTTTACCCTTGTCCGTGCGTCCGTCCATCCGTTCGTCCGTTACAAAATTTCCGTCGCAGTTTTCTCAGCAACTATATCATGTAGCAGCCTAATACTTTGCATATTGCTTCATCCCATAGTCCCATATGGTGTAAAGCGATTTCATGCTCCTTGCTCATCTACTTCCTGTTTGTCGCATATTTTTAGATTTTGGCGGGGGTATCACTAGTGAGCATTAGCTCACAGATTTACTTGTTCTTCATAATTAAGTGAATAACATTATTTAAGATTTAGCTGAGTGGCACTGGTTACAATGTTAGACTGATAATAGGAAAGCCAGCTTGGCATGAGTTCAAATCAAGCCTCAAAACCTACATTCTTGTTTCTTAGAGCAAAAACATCACAATTTATATTAATACAATTTTGACTTATTCATGTAACATAGTTAGTATCAAATGCTGATAAACTAATAAATGTTGAATTTAGGCCTAAATTAAAATTAAGTTTGTTGGCCCTTTACTGACCGACTAGAAAAAATGCCACCGACTCAAAAAATTTTATTAGAAAAATATATGTGGCGATTTTTTATTGTTCAGGACTATTCATCGTATCACTTTCCAGTGGTTTCTTTATGCTAACAATTCTCTGCTTTAGGGGGGGGGGGAATGTTTTTCCTACCTACCATCCCAACCACAAAATGGAGGGTCGGTAAAGGGCAAACAAAGTATTTTTTAGTTTAGGCCTTACAAACTGCTCAGATGACTTACACCAAAGTTGATGAATATTCTGTTTCTTTCATACTTAATGCCTCAGTCCCATAAAATCGTGGCTTCTTATGGACCCGTACGTGCAGACAGTCGTAAGCCGTCAGAAGCCTTGCCTATTAAGGTGATGGTACGCACATGGTACTAAACAACACATCAGTACGGGGCCGTAGCTGGAAGATATGCATGTTTAATTCATACTCAGCCACAATTTTATTCACAATTTGTGTCTAAAACTGATACCTGTATCCTGGGCTCCTATAACGTACCCCGGTAAAAACGCAACAGAGCATGATTGCACGGCGCCCGTATGTTAACCTCATGGCTATTTTTATGTTTATGGGACTGTAGTATAATTCTGTGTTTTGTTACAGGTATCTTACCCAAATTTTAATTTGATGTCAGTCCTTTTCCAAGATAACCTCATTTATCTTCTGATATGATGTCTTGAAAATATAACATTATAATTTCTACAATCAATGTATGAAAATTGTATTTTCATAACATATTTTCAATCGAATAACACCACATTTATCCATAAATTATTACATTAACACTTTGAACGCTGAATCTCCACAATGGACTTGTCTATCTTAAATTCTTAGACCAATCTGATTAAAACACAATCTAAAATTTCCGCTCGCATACTCGCTAATTTAGATCTGGCCTTTTTCAAACGAAGGTCACATTCAGGCGACCTTTTCTCATCATAATATTCATGACGAAATTGTTATGATACATAACTTTTTTACATCCTCTTTGTCATGCAATTTGAAATGAGCCGCCTAATCGCAGACTGTGAATAATACCGCTGTTAAATTAGCATGCAAAACTTGGTCTAAAATAGAAATTATGAAATCAAAAGGGATTAATAGTGCTTTTGTCTAGATGAAAGCTACGCATTGATTGGTCGACACAAAGTTCATCTTGACGTGACCTTCCATGGAGAAAGTAGAGATCCTGTATGACAATGCTCTACAGGATATCGGTTTACGGAGATTGCAATGGACTAGTCTATCTTTAATTCTTAGACCTATCCATGGTCATTTTAGAGATTTCAGGATACAAATTAGACAATGAGCAGCCAAAAGAAAAGAGTCTGGTCAGAGGGCATGTGTTGTGTGGCTGACCTGCTCTTTGCTGGTGGCAAAGGTTTTTAATATTTGGCTCCGGCATTGTAAGAGTTATATGTGGATTGCTCTATATGGTTTCATTTTTTGTAGATTGATGAAGAGAGATGATAATATTATGTTAACATGTGGATTGTATATTATATTGTAGTCAGACAGTGGTGGTATGTGTAGTCCTAATGGTTTAAGTTATGTAGGACGTAGTAAAGAAGGTTATGGTGACGTCCCTGCAGCCTTAGCTTGTAAACGTATATTACTAGACGAGGCTATTGCCATGGCTGCTAAACGGTAAAAAGTTATACATTGTTATTCTTGCCTTACATTTCTAACATCCAGTTAATAGTCGCTTAAGTTAAACATCTACAGTTATTTCCTCCATGCAGTTAACTTCTTGCCAAAACTGACAACCAAACCATTCACTGTGAATGATTGCCTTGCAGAATCAAAATGTGTCATACCCCTTCAAAGAAGTGTTAGATTAATTCAGTCATTAAAATACTAAACTTTATGCACACTAGCCTGGATTGTTTTATAAGATATAGTAAAGAGCAAAATTATCATTATGGGTTAAGGCAATGTCTGTTAATTATACCCCCGCTTCGAAGAAGAGGGGGGTATACTGTTTTACCCTTGTCCGTGCGTGTGTTCGTGCGTGCGTCCGTCCGTTACAAAATTTCCGTCGCAGTTTTCTCAGCAACTATAACATGCAGCAGCCTAATACTTTGCATATTGCTTCATCCCATAGTCCCATGTGGTGTAAAGCGATTTCATGCTCCTTGCTCATCAACTTCCTGTTTGTCGCATATTTTTAGATTTTTGCGAGGGTATCACTAGTGAGCATTAGCTCACAGATTTACTTGTTTTCACTCTAAGGAGAAGAAAATCAACTCCAGGATATGGTGTACCCTTTATGAATATTTGTATTTCTTTTTTTAAATCTTCAGACAAAAATCATAATACATATGTGAATTTCATGAATTAATTGCTTTGACAGAAAGTGCAGCACTGGTAGCACTGGTTTGCATGGATTAATAGTTGTCCCCCTTTGATTGATAACTATGGGCCTGTTGCCTAAGCATATCACTTTGTATTGCTTCGCCTCCTGGTACGCTTGATTTTATATCACATACTAATTCCTTTTGGTGTAAGAAGGGTTCCAGGGCACAAAGTGCCACATAGAGATATGCTTAGGCAACAGGCCCCAGGTAACATTTCTAACTAGTGAAAGTATTGTTTCTATTGATAGTATGGGTGCTGATTTAAAAGAAGAACAGCCTGTATCAGATGCTGTATTTGATAATGATACAAATCTATGGAAGATAAATATTGAAGATAACTTTAACTCATATAAAGCTAGGGTATGATTTTTTACTGTGTAGATTAGATTTTCATTATACCATCAGTCATGGGGCACGTTCCGCAAGGAAATCGCTAGATAGCGATTCGTCCTCTGGTACCTTTCTTGCACCAAAAGTATTGACTATTTGACACCAAATCGAGGGTACCAGGAGACGAATCGCTAGCTAGCGATTGCCTTGTGGAACGTGCCCATTGCCTTGCATTTTACACTATTAATATTATTATATAGCTGGAGCAAATTTTTTTAATTGCTGGTCAATATTGGTAGGTAAATTTTTGCGAGAACAAATCAGTTTTACCAAGCTTGTGACAAGTGGGTTAAGGCGATGACTGGACCACAGCACCATTATGGGGGTGATAAATCTTTGAGGAAAACTCATGTCTGGGAAAGTTAAAGCAAGGTTCGACTTTTGACATTAACTTCCCTGATCATCAAGTCACTCACCAACTGTTAACATACTGCGCAGATTGCAGCCACAGCAAATAGTGCATGGCCCTAACTAGTACCCATTTACACCTGGGTGGAGTGAAGCAATTGCAGGTAAATTTCTTGCTCAAGGAAATTAGCTGTGTCTCTAGTGAGATTCGAACCCAGAACCTCTCGACCCCTAAGCATGCTTCCTACCATTGGACTACTGCTCCTAAAGTCACTATCTTAAACATTGTGCCACAATTTGTTGGTTTACAGTATACATTTTGTATTTAATGCTATTTTGTTAGTTATTTCAAAGGATATTGACATTCAACATTATTCTTTGAAAAATATCCCTCCTTATAATATAAAGATCAGTCTAATAAAAACACTTTAATATTAAAGAATGCATATTTTTCCGAGTATGATGCAAAATGTCAAGGTTCTGTGGTTAATTATTTGTACTTGTATTAATGAAGATAGTGCAAATGTTTATTTAGATATTTAATTCTTACAGGTATTGGTATGTGCCGATGGTGCCACTTCTCGTTTAGCTACACAGTTAGGTATTGTGTCACGCCCACCAGATAGCTCGTGTTCACGTGCATATGTTGAGGGGGGTACTCATAAGTTCAAAGCTGATGGTGTGGTATTTTATAACAAAGATTTATTACCAGGTAAGTATTTAAAGTATTATATGGTCAGCTAGAGGAAAATCAGAACCTATTAACATAGTGGAGCAGTGGTCTAGTGGTAGTACATGCTTTGGCATTGCCAGGTCCTGAGTTCAAACTCCACTAGGAGCACTGATTTCCTTGAGCAAGACATTTACCCACAGTTGCTCCACTTTATGTAGGTGTAAATTGGTGCTGTGAGGGATCACTTGCCTCAGAGACATAGATATCTATATTATCAATGTCTCTGCTCACCTGAAGGTGATTTCAATAATCAGGGGTTATCATACAAAATTGTAAAGTTGGCTGAACAGGTATATTGACTGTTAACAGCACTTAAACTTCCATCACTATACAATCTGATGACGTTGCTCAGAGTCTTGTGTCAGCACTTCTTATTTACCAGATCAGATGGTTGTTCTCACTGGGCTATGGCATCAGAATTATCATAGATCTATAGTTTTGATGTTTTAGTCTATTGGGTGATAGAGACCCTGACTTGCCATGAAGTTAGAAGCCCAACCATGACGCGAAACATAGTTTATAAACTCAACGGTGTTTAAAAAACAGGGCCTTCTGTTGTAATTTTTGAGCCAGAAACTTTATTTTGTGAATAATTGAATGTACATTGCAATTAAAAAAAACTGCTTTTCTCTATACTGATAATTGTGAATTACCGTAAACTTCCTCTGTTAGTTTATGTTACATCAATTTAATTTAATTTATTCCTTCTCAAATTATGCATTTTGCATTACTTACTGTATTCAACTATTCTTTATTTTGTATTTATTCACAGTTAAGTTGAAGTATATTTTGTTCATCCTATTTTAATACATTTGCGTGGCCAAGCAGTTATGATGTTGGACTGGTAATCATTGGATAGCCAGATCCGCTTTGGTTCAAATCCCATCCAAACCCTACCCTGTTGTTTCCTTGTACTCGCCAGTACTGAGTGACCAGGAAGCAGACTCTAAAGGAATAATTCTAAGTTGTAATAACTTATTTCACAATCAAGCTAAAATAATGAAGTATAATACATTTGTTTGTTGCAATTTTTTCTTGTATACTATTTCAGGTTATGCAGCTTTATTTCGTCATCCTAATGACGTCCTCAACTATTGTTGTTATATAATTCCTGGTAATCCTAAATGTACTCCTGATGATTTAACTTACTGGCATGATCATTTAATGAATAAAGATCCTAATATCAGTAGAGCTTTAGGAAATGATTTTAAAATAGAAAGAATGAAAGCAGGTAGGTAAATCATTTGATACAAGTTTGCCATTTTTTCCTTATATAAAAGGGGCCATTTACAGGCCACTTCCCTCTTGAAATTTCTTTAAAACCATGCAGTTTTCCCCAGATTTGCAATTTACTGTGGATTTTTTTTTTTGATGTTCCCCTATCTATGACATTGCGATAAAATTTCCCCATGTGCTCTATATAAAAAAGGCCCCAGGCCCCTTCCCCAAATACTGAAAAAAACCTGCAAGTTTTATCTTAACCATTTTATCTTGATATCAAACTAATGGATCCACCTAACTAACTCTGCTGTTAGTGCCTTTCACTATAAATCATGTAGTCTTGAGTTCGAGTCCTGGGTCAGACTTATTTATTTTCATGGAGTTTGGTCTTGTATAATAAGAAATCACTACTGTATATTGCTCCAACATTAACAAATAGTTTGAATAATTAAAAGGTAAACACTTGTATGGATTAATAAACCTTAGTTTTGTCATGAAATATTTTCTATGGCCATTCTCTTTCTTACCTCTGTATCATCAACCAGGGCAGTTGTCAGTGTCTAACTGGAGCATGTGTTTAGTACTAGGTGAAAAGCTCAGGTCAAGAGATCTTTGCTAACGACAATGAGATGGACAACTGACCATTTCAACTGACCATATGGCTAAAAATGTTGAAATATGGTGTTGAGCACCATACAATTTATTTCTGGTTTTAATATCCACTACATCTTTACTTTACTGAGAGTATATCTTTTTACTTTTATATACCATATTTGTTTAGCGCTTTTTCATATAGAAAATATGTTTGAAATCATATACAATATGTATGACTATATTTCAGCCAGTTTACGTCTTGGTGGTGAGAAATGTAGTTATGATAAACATTGTATAGTGGTTGGTGATGCTGCTGGAATGATTGATCCACTTACAGGTAGGTTATAGAGCTGGGTATCCCAGGTAGTTTGTATCATGATATAGGTCATTTGCTTTAATGCTGGACCCCTATTTGCCGTAAATATCTTTTAAACTATAACAGCGATTTTGCTAAAAAATTTAATACAATCTTATTTTAATTTTTCCTTCTAGGATTTAAATTTTCAGAATTTTTAATAGATAAATAAAAAAGTTTTCCATAAGGTATAATGCAGAATATTTGGATTTTTTTATCAAAAATCCGGCGGGAGGTAAAATAAGCTGTTCTGATAATAACATTGTCATACTTCCAGTGTATTTATACGAAGTCCTGTGCGTTTACTGTAAATTTGTCGCTTAAATAAACACTCGACGGTCTACTGAATTGTAAAGCAGAGGCCCGTCTTAAAAATCGTACGTGTAGAATATGTATAGATTTTGACGATACAGACGACAGTGATGATGATATTTGAGTTTGTATATACATGTACTGCTATACTTTGTTATCAAATAAAATTTCTAACCGGGCCTCATATTAAGCTATTATTTTGTATCTACTGTTATGTGGCTGTTCTGATTATGGAACATACCTATTTAATAAAAGTCTCTTTTTGGCTTCAAAATTTGCATTGCATGTCTATGGGAAGTTTGTTATTTAATTAAAGAAAAATTCTGAATTTTTGGATTTGAGTAGGAAAATGCTAGTTATGACCACATACAAAATTTGAGTTAATTCTATCCTATAGTAATTGAGATATTTCATGATTTTAGGGGTCCAGCTTTAATGCAAACGACCTATACATATCATGATAGTAGCATTGTATCACGATAATATGTATCATGATACTTATTATGCTATATGCCACATGCCAAATGCTTGTATAGAGACACAAGCTAGCAAACAACTTTCCAAATTGGTAGTATTATTGTACAAGTATTAACTGCACAAATATGTCAAAAATTGAGGATGGATGTGCCCTTAATAAGAACACCTTTCTAGAGAAATTACAATTCCATTAAAAAAAACATCATGTTGACAGTGTATTCAGTCTTCATTGAGCATGATAACAAGTAACTATCATCATGTAGCGATAGTTTGAGGTACTATCACGATACACTATCATCATGCTAATATCATGATTCAGCAATGCATCGAGAATAGCGTCCCTATATATTTTGTCCACATATATTTCAGGTCTATAATATTTTGTCACTATAAATTTTGGGCTCGAATTTAACAAAAATTGGACTTGCAAATTTTTGTGAGTTGATTTTATTTCAAGTTGCAAATGAAAAAGGTGACTCGCATTAGCTTAGTTATGCTTAAAATTAATGCATGTATAAAGATGTAAATCCTATCTATTGACAGTGACTAGTATGACTGACTGCCACAATATTACTTAAAGAATGTTGAAAACTGTGGTGTAAAATAGAATAAGCACGTTCCACAAGGCGATCGCTAGCTAGTGCTTTTTAAAATCGATGTTTTGTAGCGTAAGAGGTTTATGGAATGGTTTGCTTCAAGGTAGCAAATCCAAGATGGGGACTTTTTGAAACAAAAAGTTCAGAATTGTTACAAATGAAAAATATTTAAATTGATTATCACCATGATTATTCTATTTTACCACTTAGACAAAATATATGCATTAAATAAAATATACATCAGTATTCTTGAAAAAGAAACATGTTCCCACTGGGGCAGCCGAATGATACGGCTAGCAAGAAAAAACTTGCTATGTATTGCTAGCTAGCGATTCAGTTTGCTGGATCGTAGCAGACCATTCTCTAGGAAATCGCTATGTAGCGATACAAAGGGTTCGCCTTGTAGAACGTGCCCTATGATATTTACATTTCAGGAGAGGGAATTCATCATGCTATGGAGGGAGGTAAACTAGCAGCTTATTTTCTAGATGAAGTTATCTCCCATGGTAACTATGAAAAAGAGGTTATGTCTATATTTCATGAAAGATGGATGGATCAATTTGGATATGACTTTAAATGGTAATAGTTTTAACTTTTCTCTTAAGTACAAATTAATAACTATGAGTAAATTAAGTTCAACTTTCAATTGATATTGACCTAAAAAGCTAAATATTTATGCCATAGATAAATTTAATATGTGTATACACATGTACATATTATCATATACTTAACGAAACTTCTAAGTACACCGATTTCAGTATTGTAGGAGGTCTTATTTTTCAACATTAAAGTCTGATCGATGATGGGAATGTGTTTTGGACCATACTCACCTTTGCTTTCATGGTATTCATGTTTCTTTATCGATGCAAAACCATTTTTGTCGCGCATGCGTTGAACATGGGAAGATTTCCAACTATAACATGCAGCAGCCTAATACTTTGCATATTGCTTCATCCCATAGTCCCATGTGGTGTAAAGCGATTTCATGCTCCTTGCTCATCAACTTCCTGTTTGTCGCATATTTTTAGATTTTTGCGAGGGTATCACTAGTGAGCATTAGCTCACAGATTTACTTGTTTTCACTCTAAGGAGAAGAAAATCAACTCCAGGATATGGTGTACCCTTTATGAATATTTGTATTTCTTTTTTTAAATCTTCAGACAAAAATCATAATACATATGTGAATTTCATGAATTAATTGCTTTGACAGAAAGTGCAGCACTGGTAGCACTGGTTTGCATGGATTAATAGTTGTCCCCCTTTGATTGATAACTATGGGCCTGTTGCCTAAGCATATCACTTTGTATTGCTTCGCCTCCTGGTACGCTTGATTTTATATCACATACTAATTCCTTTTGGTGTAAGAAGGGTTCCAGGGCACAAAGTGCCACATAGAGATATGCTTAGGCAACAGGCCCCAGGTAACATTTCTAACTAGTGAAAGTATTGTTTCTATTGATAGTATGGGTGCTGATTTAAAAGAAGAACAGCCTGTATCAGATGCTGTATTTGATAATGATACAAATCTATGGAAGATAAATATTGAAGATAACTTTAACTCATATAAAGCTAGGGTATGATTTTTTACTGTGTAGATTAGATTTTCATTATACCATCAGTCATGGGGCACGTTCCGCAAGGAAATCGCTAGATAGCGATTCGTCCTCTGGTACCTTTCTTGCACCAAAAGTATTGACTATTTGACACCAAATCGAGGGTACCAGGAGACGAATCGCTAGCTAGCGATTGCCTTGTGGAACGTGCCCATTGCCTTGCATTTTACACTATTAATATTATTATATAGCTGGAGCAAATTTTTTTAATTGCTGGTCAATATTGGTAGGTAAATTTTTGCGAGAACAAATCAGTTTTACCAAGCTTGTGACAAGTGGGTTAAGGCGATGACTGGACCACAGCACCATTATGGGGGTGATAAATCTTTGAGGAAAACTCATGTCTGGGAAAGTTAAAGCAAGGTTCGACTTTTGACATTAACTTCCCTGATCATCAAGTCACTCACCAACTGTTAACATACTGCGCAGATTGCAGCCACAGCAAATAGTGCATGGCCCTAACTAGTACCCATTTACACCTGGGTGGAGTGAAGCAATTGCAGGTAAATTTCTTGCTCAAGGAAATTAGCTGTGTCTCTAGTGAGATTCGAACCCAGAACCTCTCGACCCCTAAGCATGCTTCCTACCATTGGACTACTGCTCCTAAAGTCACTATCTTAAACATTGTGCCACAATTTGTTGGTTTACAGTATACATTTTGTATTTAATGCTATTTTGTTAGTTATTTCAAAGGATATTGACATTCAACATTATTCTTTGAAAAATATCCCTCCTTATAATATAAAGATCAGTCTAATAAAAACACTTTAATATTAAAGAATGCATATTTTTCCGAGTATGATGCAAAATGTCAAGGTTCTGTGGTTAATTATTTGTACTTGTATTAATGAAGATAGTGCAAATGTTTATTTAGATATTTAATTCTTACAGGTATTGGTATGTGCCGATGGTGCCACTTCTCGTTTAGCTACACAGTTAGGTATTGTGTCACGCCCACCAGATAGCTCGTGTTCACGTGCATATGTTGAGGGGGGTACTCATAAGTTCAAAGCTGATGGTGTGGTATTTTATAACAAAGATTTATTACCAGGTAAGTATTTAAAGTATTATATGGTCAGCTAGAGGAAAATCAGAACCTATTAACATAGTGGAGCAGTGGTCTAGTGGTAGTACATGCTTTGGCATTGCCAGGTCCTGAGTTCAAACTCCACTAGGAGCACTGATTTCCTTGAGCAAGACATTTACCCACAGTTGCTCCACTTTATGTAGGTGTAAATTGGTGCTGTGAGGGATCACTTGCCTCAGAGACATAGATATCTATATTATCAATGTCTCTGCTCACCTGAAGGTGATTTCAATAATCAGGGGTTATCATACAAAATTGTAAAGTTGGCTGAACAGGTATATTGACTGTTAACAGCACTTAAACTTCCATCACTATACAATCTGATGACGTTGCTCAGAGTCTTGTGTCAGCACTTCTTATTTACCAGATCAGATGGTTGTTCTCACTGGGCTATGGCATCAGAATTATCATAGATCTATAGTTTTGATGTTTTAGTCTATTGGGTGATAGAGACCCTGACTTGCCATGAAGTTAGAAGCCCAACCATGACGCGAAACATAGTTTATAAACTCAACGGTGTTTAAAAAACAGGGCCTTCTGTTGTAATTTTTGAGCCAGAAACTTTATTTTGTGAATAATTGAATGTACATTGCAATTAAAAAAAACTGCTTTTCTCTATACTGATAATTGTGAATTACCGTAAACTTCCTCTGTTAGTTTATGTTACATCAATTTAATTTAATTTATTCCTTCTCAAATTATGCATTTTGCATTACTTACTGTATTCAACTATTCTTTATTTTGTATTTATTCACAGTTAAGTTGAAGTATATTTTGTTCATCCTATTTTAATACATTTGCGTGGCCAAGCAGTTATGATGTTGGACTGGTAATCATTGGATAGCCAGATCCGCTTTGGTTCAAATCCCATCCAAACCCTACCCTGTTGTTTCCTTGTACTCGCCAGTACTGAGTGACCAGGAAGCAGACTCTAAAGGAATAATTCTAAGTTGTAATAACTTATTTCACAATCAAGCTAAAATAATGAAGTATAATACATTTGTTTGTTGCAATTTTTTCTTGTATACTATTTCAGGTTATGCAGCTTTATTTCGTCATCCTAATGACGTCCTCAACTATTGTTGTTATATAATTCCTGGTAATCCTAAATGTACTCCTGATGATTTAACTTACTGGCATGATCATTTAATGAATAAAGATCCTAATATCAGTAGAGCTTTAGGAAATGATTTTAAAATAGAAAGAATGAAAGCAGGTAGGTAAATCATTTGATACAAGTTTGCCATTTTTTCCTTATATAAAAGGGGCCATTTACAGGCCACTTCCCTCTTGAAATTTCTTTAAAACCATGCAGTTTTCCCCAGATTTGCAATTTACTGTGGATTTTTTTTTTTGATGTTCCCCTATCTATGACATTGCGATAAAATTTCCCCATGTGCTCTATATAAAAAAGGCCCCAGGCCCCTTCCCCAAATACTGAAAAAAACCTGCAAGTTTTATCTTAACCATTTTATCTTGATATCAAACTAATGGATCCACCTAACTAACTCTGCTGTTAGTGCCTTTCACTATAAATCATGTAGTCTTGAGTTCGAGTCCTGGGTCAGACTTATTTATTTTCATGGAGTTTGGTCTTGTATAATAAGAAATCACTACTGTATATTGCTCCAACATTAACAAATAGTTTGAATAATTAAAAGGTAAACACTTGTATGGATTAATAAACCTTAGTTTTGTCATGAAATATTTTCTATGGCCATTCTCTTTCTTACCTCTGTATCATCAACCAGGGCAGTTGTCAGTGTCTAACTGGAGCATGTGTTTAGTACTAGGTGAAAAGCTCAGGTCAAGAGATCTTTGCTAACGACAATGAGATGGACAACTGACCATTTCAACTGACCATATGGCTAAAAATGTTGAAATATGGTGTTGAGCACCATACAATTTATTTCTGGTTTTAATATCCACTACATCTTTACTTTACTGAGAGTATATCTTTTTACTTTTATATACCATATTTGTTTAGCGCTTTTTCATATAGAAAATATGTTTGAAATCATATACAATATGTATGACTATATTTCAGCCAGTTTACGTCTTGGTGGTGAGAAATGTAGTTATGATAAACATTGTATAGTGGTTGGTGATGCTGCTGGAATGATTGATCCACTTACAGGTAGGTTATAGAGCTGGGTATCCCAGGTAGTTTGTATCATGATATAGGTCATTTGCTTTAATGCTGGACCCCTATTTGCCGTAAATATCTTTTAAACTATAACAGCGATTTTGCTAAAAAATTTAATACAATCTTATTTTAATTTTTCCTTCTAGGATTTAAATTTTCAGAATTTTTAATAGATAAATAAAAAAGTTTTCCATAAGGTATAATGCAGAATATTTGGATTTTTTTATCAAAAATCCGGCGGGAGGTAAAATAAGCTGTTCTGATAATAACATTGTCATACTTCCAGTGTATTTATACGAAGTCCTGTGCGTTTACTGTAAATTTGTCGCTTAAATAAACACTCGACGGTCTACTGAATTGTAAAGCAGAGGCCCGTCTTAAAAATCGTACGTGTAGAATATGTATAGATTTTGACGATACAGACGACAGTGATGATGATATTTGAGTTTGTATATACATGTACTGCTATACTTTGTTATCAAATAAAATTTCTAACCGGGCCTCATATTAAGCTATTATTTTGTATCTACTGTTATGTGGCTGTTCTGATTATGGAACATACCTATTTAATAAAAGTCTCTTTTTGGCTTCAAAATTTGCATTGCATGTCTATGGGAAGTTTGTTATTTAATTAAAGAAAAATTCTGAATTTTTGGATTTGAGTAGGAAAATGCTAGTTATGACCACATACAAAATTTGAGTTAATTCTATCCTATAGTAATTGAGATATTTCATGATTTTAGGGGTCCAGCTTTAATGCAAACGACCTATACATATCATGATAGTAGCATTGTATCACGATAATATGTATCATGATACTTATTATGCTATATGCCACATGCCAAATGCTTGTATAGAGACACAAGCTAGCAAACAACTTTCCAAATTGGTAGTATTATTGTACAAGTATTAACTGCACAAATATGTCAAAAATTGAGGATGGATGTGCCCTTAATAAGAACACCTTTCTAGAGAAATTACAATTCCATTAAAAAAAACATCATGTTGACAGTGTATTCAGTCTTCATTGAGCATGATAACAAGTAACTATCATCATGTAGCGATAGTTTGAGGTACTATCACGATACACTATCATCATGCTAATATCATGATTCAGCAATGCATCGAGAATAGCGTCCCTATATATTTTGTCCACATATATTTCAGGTCTATAATATTTTGTCACTATAAATTTTGGGCTCGAATTTAACAAAAATTGGACTTGCAAATTTTTGTGAGTTGATTTTATTTCAAGTTGCAAATGAAAAAGGTGACTCGCATTAGCTTAGTTATGCTTAAAATTAATGCATGTATAAAGATGTAAATCCTATCTATTGACAGTGACTAGTATGACTGACTGCCACAATATTACTTAAAGAATGTTGAAAACTGTGGTGTAAAATAGAATAAGCACGTTCCACAAGGCGATCGCTAGCTAGTGCTTTTTAAAATCGATGTTTTGTAGCGTAAGAGGTTTATGGAATGGTTTGCTTCAAGGTAGCAAATCCAAGATGGGGACTTTTTGAAACAAAAAGTTCAGAATTGTTACAAATGAAAAATATTTAAATTGATTATCACCATGATTATTCTATTTTACCACTTAGACAAAATATATGCATTAAATAAAATATACATCAGTATTCTTGAAAAAGAAACATGTTCCCACTGGGGCAGCCGAATGATACGGCTAGCAAGAAAAAACTTGCTATGTATTGCTAGCTAGCGATTCAGTTTGCTGGATCGTAGCAGACCATTCTCTAGGAAATCGCTATGTAGCGATACAAAGGGTTCGCCTTGTAGAACGTGCCCTATGATATTTACATTTCAGGAGAGGGAATTCATCATGCTATGGAGGGAGGTAAACTAGCAGCTTATTTTCTAGATGAAGTTATCTCCCATGGTAACTATGAAAAAGAGGTTATGTCTATATTTCATGAAAGATGGATGGATCAATTTGGATATGACTTTAAATGGTAATAGTTTTAACTTTTCTCTTAAGTACAAATTAATAACTATGAGTAAATTAAGTTCAACTTTCAATTGATATTGACCTAAAAAGCTAAATATTTATGCCATAGATAAATTTAATATGTGTATACACATGTACATATTATCATATACTTAACGAAACTTCTAAGTACACCGATTTCAGTATTGTAGGAGGTCTTATTTTTCAACATTAAAGTCTGATCGATGATGGGAATGTGTTTTGGACCATACTCACCTTTGCTTTCATGGTATTCATGTTTCTTTATCGATGCAAAACCATTTTTGTCGCGCATGCGTTGAACATGGGAAGATTTCCTAATTGTTTTGATTGAACAGAAATTAAGCAAAATAGAAGTGTTTTTCTGCAGGTGACGCACCGTCTGGCAAAAGACCTATGACAATTTCTCGTTCTTGAAGGGACATTTGAGCCATTTCTTGATTTGTCGTTGTGCATATCAACACACTAATGATTTTCACTAAAACTGACAACGTGCAATTTTTGCACGATAAACACATGCACATTTCCGCTTTTCTGCACATGCACGACAAACCCAATTTTTCATCAATCAAGAAACATAAAAACCATGCAAGCAGACAACAGTATAGTCCTATACGCATTTGCACTAACAATCGGACATAAATGATGAAAAATGAAAATTTCTGACAGCATTGAAATCGTGTACTTAGAAGTTTCATTAAGTATATATGAATGTGCTATACTCTTTCATTATTTACGTCTGATTGAATGCATTTTTATGGCCGAGATGAGTCTGAACTGAGTGTGAGTGACAGAGTGAGTGGATGGATGTGAATATGTGTGTGAGTGCACATTTGTTGTCACATGACTATATACTTTCTATACTTTGACTTATGTATAGCTAGATACACATGTCGTCATATGTATATGTTACAAAATAAAGTACATGTTACGTTCTGTTCTTTTCTGTACAGTAAGTGAGTATGCATCAGGATTTAACATAAGACTATGCAAATGAAATTACTTAGAAGCTGGAGCATGTTTTATGTTTATTGTATAATCAAATATTGCCAGTATTTGTGTATATTTTAGGTCAATGATATTTTGTCACTGTATATTTCAGGTCTATGATATTTTGTCACTGTATATTTCAGGTCAATGATATTTTGTCACTGTATATTTCAGTTCTATGATATTTTGTCACTGTATATTCCAGGTCTATGATATTTTGTCACTGTATATTTCAGGTCTATGATATTTTGTCACTGTATATTTTCGGTCTATGATATTTTGTCACTATATATTTTAGGTCAATGATATTTTGTCACTGTATATTTCAGGTCTATGATATTTTGTCACAATGTATTTTAGGTCTATTATATTTTGCCACGATGTATTTCAGGTCTATGATATTAGGCATGGGCAAATATTAACTTTTTTAAAAAGGTGCAAACCAAACGGGTGTATTTGATGGCCAAATTATGTGCCGAGTCTAAATATCACAATTAAAATTATCTACGATGACGTTTTAGGTTCACTTTTTGCGAAAATTCAAAATGGCCGCCAAAATGGCGGATTTTGGTTATGTGGGACTATATTATTTTGTTTCCATAGCTTGTAATATACCATTTTATAGGTTTTCATGGTTGATAAACATGTTTTTGAGGTTAAAAATACCAAAAGAGGTATGGGAAGCTATATTTATAGATAATTTATACAATATTTAGGCCAACTGATACATATTTTCGATTATTCTCTAAGACAATAACAAAGTATGCAACATGATCAATGAATTTTGCTTTAAAACACTGTCTTTATTAAGCAAACCATCATTTCTGGTTTGATGACATTTTGAATTGATTGCATTATTATTATGTTTCCAGGTAGTATATCCATTTTGAATTTATAACCTTCTTTTATGTGTCGTATTTGGTGTAAATGCGACACAGTTGTGGCTCTTAGATATCTTACTTCACATATCAATGTTTTTCTGTTTGTGAATCCACAGCAAATCAACTGATTTCAGTGTGAATTTACTAGTATAAGTTTGTTAAAAATATAATACTGCAGATGGTTATCTTTCTTTTTATCACTTCATTAAGTAACGGTATGTACATACTTGTACTTATAACATATCTTTATCATGTAAGCATTCACAGAAATTGCTTCTCTTTGCAAGTTTAACATTGTAAAATTTTTAATTTCCGAATGCTCCTGTGATTTACCATCACTTTTACATGGTACAGATCAACTCTAAACCAAGTTCTCAAACAACAAGCTGATCTATAAGTCTATGCAGACAAGATAACTTTTTATATTGCCAGGAATCCATCAAAGTAAAACTTACAATTTTTACAACAATCATAATAGATGCTTTAATGATATTCTAAATGGAATGACAACTTTAAAAATGAAAATGAACCTATCCAGAAGGAAAGAAATGTGTATGAAACTACACAACAATGTCTAAATTGACCTTATATAGTGTAAAAGAAGGTGGACAATGCGCGATACTTTTTTGTTTTTATGACTAGAACACTTCACCTTAACCTAACATCACAAAGAAGTATCAGCTTGCCCATTAGCAATTGCATATCTGTAACTGTACATAGGCAGTTGACATAGAAATCAGTGGAAATTTTGTTGCATGGTTTATACACTGTACTACAAAGCTTTAAAATTAAAAGATGCAAAGGATTCAAAGTGGTCTTGAAAACTCCATTAGAGCAACCAGTTCTGCGCTCCTTAAATTCTCCATTAACTATCAATTAAAGTTAGAATCATGTTTAAAGTCCTTGTAATGGTATTGCACCATGTTACTGTAAAACTTGTTTGTCCCAGTGAGATCTCGAGGTCTATTCTGACTTTTATATCAAAGTGACAATAATCTTGCTAGATCTATGCAAACAAAGATGGCAGATAGAACAATAGTTGTTGTTGCTCAAAAGTAGTGAATCAATTTACCAGGGCACCTAAAAGTCATTTATGACAATGCCCATTTTAAGTAAAGACTTAAGACATTTAATACATTTATTCAGAATATTTTATAGATAATCAGTGAACAGTGTTCGCAAAGCTCAAAAGAATAGTTACAGTATTTTTTGCTCTATGTAAGTGACATGTATGAACTGAACATTTTGCCAGATTCCAAGTCGCTTCCATTATTATCAATTTCTAACATATCAATTCATGTAAAAGGAATATATTTGTCTAAATGGTCATAACCTTTTACCCAACTATGAAATCAAGGCTTGGTATATGTGTTATATGTATATGTACAGCTAGAACAAGTTTGTTAGAGTTTTTATCTACAATTTAATTAAATTATTTTTTTATGATGAAGGAATTCATTTACTATCTTTGCTATGCATCAAAATCTGTAATCAACCTTTAAACCATAAGATGGTTTGTTATTAGCTATTAATAACAGTTTAAAGTCATTATACGATAAAACAGAAAGAGTGACATGGCTAAATACATTTTGGTAATTTGGCGATTAAAGCTTGCATATGAATATCAATAAAGGTGATAAAATCCATTCTTAGTAGCATTAGATTTATCAAAAGCAGAAATAAGTATTTTTTATTGTAATATGCAAGCTGAAAAGGCTATAAAAAGATATACTGGAAATTGATTTAATGTAAAATTAGATGTAAAACTACGAAATTATGTGATTTTGGCTGAAATATTACATAAATTATCAATAAAAATAGCTTCCTATACATATTTTGGTATTTGGAACCTCAAAAACGTGTTTATTAACCATAAAAACCTATAAAATGATATATTACAAGCTATGGTGACAATATAAAATGGTCCTGCATAACCAAAAAGGGCCATTTTGGCGGCCATTTTGAATTTTCGCAAAAAGTGAACCTAAAACATCACCAGAGACAAATTTAAAGGTCATATTTGGATTCAGTGCACCATTTGGCCATAAAAAACACCCGTTTCGAAAAAAGTTGGTGATTTGCCCAACCCTAATGATATTTTGTCACTGTATATTCCAGGTCTATGATATTTTGTCACTGTATATTTCAGGTCTATGATATTTTGTCACTGTATATTTCAGGTCTATGATATTTTGTCACTGTATATTTTCGGTCTATGATATTTTGTCACTATATATTTTAGGTCTATGATATTTTGTCACTGTATATTTTAGGTCAATGATATTTTGTCACTGTATGTTTCAGGTCTATGATATTTTGTCACTGTATATTTTAGGTCAATGATATTTTGTCACTGTATGTTTCAGGTCTATGATATTTTGTCACAATGTATTTTAGGTCTATGATATTTTGCCACTATGTATTTCAGGTCTATGATATTTTGTCACTGAATATTTCAGGTCTATGATATTTTGCCACTATGTATTTTAGGTCTATGATATTTTGCCACTATGTATTTCAGGTCTATGATATTTTGTCACTGTATATTTCAGGTCAATGATATTTTGTCACTGTATATTTCAGGTCTATGATATATTGTCACTGTATATTTCAGGTCTATGATATTTTGTCACTGTATATTTCAGGTCTATGATATTTTGTCACTGTATATTTCAGGTCTATGATATTTTGTCAGTTATTATATAGATTTCCTATACTACTAGATGCAGCCACAGCTGCAGTACAAAGACGTGGTGATAAAATGTTATTGAAATGGGCTGATATTATGACTGGTTAGTATTTGTGTTGTTTCTTTCTTTATCTTCAGGAAGAACATTTCTATCCATTACATTGTACTTGTTTTGATGTAGCTTAAAAATTGTCTTTTTGCCATTTCATTGAAATGGATACTCTTTTTTTGTCACTTTGTGTTACAATAATGAGACTTGGGCAGAGTGTATATGCCCTAAGAAATGGCCATTTTGGTTCATAACCACGTTACCATGGCAACCTAATACTGTGGCATGGCAAAATGGCAGAGAAATGCAATATTTGGTCCTTTTTTGCTTCAAATTTCCAATTCAGATAGTTGTTGGTTTCCATAAATAAAGTCATAAGTGTTCCAACTTTTCAAAACCTTATAGATAACTATCCCATCACCATTTTGCACATTTTGCCTACACCCAGTGACCCTATTGTTTCTTGTGTAGAATGCCGGGTCCCTTTTAAACACCAGCAACATAGAGTGCCCTTTCTTCCTCTGAGACCCCCTGAGCTATATGGACAGTCCTTGTGCGGCCATTTTAAAAGGGATTGGGTAAAAATGTGCAAGTACATGTTTTGTCTACGATATAATTTGTGAGAACTCATTTAGCAATCTAATCAAATATGATTAGACAGTATATAATTATTCATTGATTTCTTTGTGTTTTTATATTTCAGGAAGAAAGCCTAAGATTATGATGTTGCATCCAGAATTTTCTGTTGTTATAACATTTGAACTTATTAGATTAATTATAAAGAAATTATTAGGACAACCTATAGCTAAAAGTAAAGAAGATTGATACATGTGTTTATGATATTTTAATGCCTTATTCTTACCATTTAGTGATCAATTTAGAAATCCATTTAGACATTATGTGATAGTCCTTTTTTAGAATTTAGAATTTTTATACTTATGAGCTAGTGGTTATTTTATAGTAGAAAAGCAGAATGCTGTATTTTGCTATTTTTTGCTGTTTCTTGCCTTTTTCCTCCTCACTTAGCAGAAATGAAACAGTAACTTTTAAACACCTACCCTATCATATGGCTTGGCTCTTCTAACTGCATTTCTGACTTCCAGAATAATAGCTATTTGAACAAATGCTTGAACTGTTGTATATGTATGCCTTGTTGTCAGAGTTCCCAACAAGAAATTAGGAAACCAAATCATATAGTCTTTTCTTACTATAGGTGAGGTGTACTATGTCCCTTGCCTTCAAACTAGCTTTTGTAGCGACACTGTAGCGTGTCCTCTTATGACTCAGAAGGTCTGGTCATGGATTTGATCTTAGGTCAGACTATAGATTTTTATCGAGTAATATTACTTTACACATACCAAGAGTTGCCCACAAGACTGTAGTATGTGCATTGGGATGAAGAGTGTGTTACTACAGTCTTGCGGGCAACCCTCCATAGTAGTATGTTGCTGGTTTAGATGTAATATACATCTTAGGTTCTTACCTAATTTGGGGTAATTCAAATTATTGTAATAGTCACATCAAGTGTGTAGGCTGATTTGACTTGGTTAAAAATTTTCATACGAGTCATACTCATCAATAACAATAGGTGGAAGAAAATAATGTTTCTGTGTTATTTTAAATGATGGATTAATGCCGCTTTCATTACGTTCAGACAAGTGAGATATTGCTTGGTAAATCTAACAAATTTGCTTATTTTGAGAACCTCATTAGAACCTGTTTAGAATAGAGCTTTTGCTTATTTATTTCTGTTGTGTAACTGTTGTTATAATTGTCATATCTTCAAACTAATAAGTTTTTAATGGACTTGAATCCAGGCTTCCTGGTCATAGCAGGGTATACATCTCTATAAAAGTTCTTAAATGTGGTGAGACGTTTGTCAACTTTGAATAAAAGAGTAAACACATACTAGTTCAGTAATGCTGGCAAATAAGCTGGTGGTTGTTGTTAACCTAATTGAAATTTCATACCAAGTAAAGAATACATGTCGCAGGTTTAGCGCAAAACTGTCGTAACTTACTCTATTCTTATATTGAGTTACGACTGTTTTGCGATGTATGTTATTTCATTAAGATTACTGAACTGTAACCCTAGCTTCATAGTCCAGGATTATAAAAGATCTGTATTCCTATACAACCCAACTTTTCTAAGCTGCTGTAATTGAACTTTCATCAGATGGAGATTTCTGAACTGATAAACATTTAAATCCATGGATCATAAGAGTTCTTATAAGAATTCAGTCAGGTGTCTTATCTTGGATGATTATTTAAATATTTACTAACTTTGGTATAATGAACATTTTACATTATACATGTATACTAACAAATACATGTATATTATTTCCTAAAGACAAATTCAAGTTTCAAGAATACTGAATGTGCATACAGCTAGTATTTTTCTATCAAAGCTCATTCATGTGCCATAAATTTAATCATATGTTGATGAATGAATCGATTTTAATATTTGATCGGAACAGTTTCTGTTTCTTTTTTTATGGGTAGATGTGAAGCAATTTATCCTAAGATCATAATTTTGTCCTAACACATTAGAAACATTGTCCTAAGATCATAATTTTGTCCTAACACTTTAGAAACATTGGTTGATGTAATCAATTTATCCTAAGATCATAATTTGTCCTAACACTTTAGAAACATTGGTTGGTGTAATCAGTTTATCTTAAGATCATAATTTTGTCCAAACACTTTAGAAACATTGTCCTAAGATCATAATTTTGTCCTAACACTTAAGAAACATTGGTTGGTTTAATCAATTTATCCTTAAATCATAATTTCTGTCTAAGAATTTTGACAGCACTGTATACATGTTATATCATTGCAGTGTTCTACGAGTTTTAAACTAGTCTTTTTTAATGTTCAGTATTGTTTAGACACAGTGTAAAGTATTATTGTATTTTTATTGTTATTTATTAATACCCTGTAAGTGGAAATTTCTGTAAGAACTTAATTTCTTCTGTATTTGGGGTTGTCACTCAAGTTGCAGAAATTATGTCCCGGAAGTATACTCTAATTGCTATCAGAACTTTTAAATAAGCTTTGATTGGATAAAACACTGTTGTATACCAGTCAACTACACTGATTTTATTGTTGATATATCAGTGTGTTGCTACAGATAATCAATTGTGCTTGTTTTTACAAAAAAAACAAGGATATTGAAAAAGTACATAATTGATTGAACTATTTTATTTGTTTGTCACTCATAATAATGCCATACTTGTCACATATAACAACAAGGTGTTTACATTGAGCATGATGGACCCACCAAGTTTACTATGTATTCAAAATCCCAGAAAAAAGATATTTTATTTTTGGAAAAAAAACCTAAAAGTTTTACCCTACAGAAATTTCCATGTATGGGGTATCGTATTTATTGCATGTATGTATTATTATTGTGTAAATGTTGTTTTATTGTAAATGCTATTTGGATAAATGGTACATATACATGCATTCCTGTATGAATACATGTATAACATGTGACTTACACTAATAGACAACCAGTGTATAGAATATTACAAAGAACCCAACATCATATTGAAACCTCTTTACAACGAACAGTAGCTGTAGATGATATATTTTTTTCAATTGATTGATCAAAATTTCAATATCCTTGGGGTACAAGAATGCTAAAAGCAGACACATGCTTGTTTGGCTGTTTCAAAAAGGCTGAATGTCTTGAACTTACATGAAAGGATTTTGGGTGTGTATAACTAATGTGTTAAATATAATTAAAAAATTCAAGATGGTAAACATATTGAGTATTGTTCATCAATGACTTGCTTTACATGTTTAATAATGCCATGGCTAGGAACGATACAACTTTTACGTGTTGTTGTGCACTGATGCTCAGCTGACCAAACAATTGTGCCATGTCAAGTGAAATTACATTCCAAATAATAAAAAGCATTTTAAAACTTGAATAAATGTGTTTTGTGTTGTTTTTTATGAACATGCATGAACTAATTCCTTTGAACAATGTAATAATATATTCGGCCGGCAAAAAGGGAAGCTGCTTCTGTTACAAATGCCTATTAACAGCATTACAGATTTAACTATATCTAATGTTTGTGTGAAAGAAATGGTATGTAGTCACGTAATCAAAATAATGTACACAAACTCTGATTTCATCGAATTCTTGCTACAGCCAAAAGTAGAAATAAAATACGTGGTTAAGTCCAACTGTATTCAAATTTCTTGCTCAAAAATAAACTATAGGTATACATTGTATATAAGCATTGGGGCCAACATGAATATAGTGATCAGTCAATGCGAGGAGAAAGTGGTAGCCTCTAACATCGAGTGGGTTATTACTCATAAGAATATTGAAATTGGCCACCTTAAAATTATTGATTGTTGGTGTGTTATTGGATGATACAAAAACAAGCAAATAAGAACCGTCAAAAAATGGATATTTATTTTCAATCAATGCCCATTTATATTGAAGTTAATGTGACTATTTTGGATCCACATTAAGTCATTAAAAACCTCCCTGAACAAGTTTTTAACGTGAAGAACTTGATTGCCTCACAGTGTATTTACCATATATACAAACAGCAATCTGGTTTCCTTTATCACACCTCTTGTAATCAAACTCTCTGCATCCATCACATGCAACGTCCAATAAACAATTGTCTGATAGCTGGCATTCTGAAAACAATAAAATTTACATATACACCGCTCTCAAATACGTGTACTATAAAAGCTAACTATTTCCAATGGCTGTCTTTTTTACTCTTTGGCATGGCTCTTCCAAAAACATATTATGGGCGAATACGTATCTGTAAATTACGTTATCAACGTGAAAATGATTGCACTAAAGCGGGAAATTTGGCAACGGACATTGCACATTCTCCGAAATTCTTCAAAAAGAATACCGTTAAAGAATTTAAATACTCTTTTCATGAATTCTACCATAGCACTCCGTTTGGAATTTTTTATTAATGATGCAAATAGAGAAAATACTTACTTTTTTGTTTGTCATCTTTCTTGTAACTCCCTACTGTTGACGTTTCTTGTTTGTAATCATTTCCTTTGTGTGAAGGTCTCTCTTTGTAATTGCTCTGCTTTGAAGATGTTTCGTCGCTCTTTGAACCTTTTATTGTCGGATATTTATTTTTTAATTTCATTGCTGAAAGGGCTTTCTTGATGTAGTCAATGTTTCGCGGAGAGTCCTGCTTATCGGAGTGTCTTGTGGATGGAGTTTCTTTTTTGTGACGCATTGCCGATAGAGCTTTCTTTAAGTAATCAATTGCTTTCGTATTGTTTCTATTGAACAAATCACTAGCTAGTGGTATTTTGTTTCTGTTAATATTCTTTTTCGCCATATTAATGAAATCGCTAATTGGTGGAGTTTTCTTTTTGTAAATACCTTTGTTTGTATAAATTTGTTTGGCATATTCGCTAGTTGGAGGCGTTTCCTTTTTGTGATCACCTTTGTTTGCATGCATTTGCATTATGTATTCACTTACTGGCGGAATTTCTTGCTTGTTAACGCCATTGTTTGCTTGGTTCTGCCAGATAAATTCGCTCAAAGGTGGAGTTTCCTTTTTGTGCATACCATTGTTAGCTTGAAGTTGCTTTATGAAATCGCTAATTGGTGGTGTTTTGTTTTTGAAAACAACATTTTGTTCATGACCTTGCCTGATGTAATCGCCTTTAAGTGGATTTCCATTTCTGGAAACATCATTTTTTACTTGAGGTTTCCTGATGTATTCGTTTATTAGTGGAGCTTTATTTCTGTGCAATTCCATTTTTGCTCGAGCTCGCCTGATGTAATCATTAACTGGAGGAACTTTAATTTTTTTAGCACTCGCTATTGCCTGTGCGTGTTTAGGGTGGTCGCTAAATGACCGAGATACTTTTTTGTTAACATCCTTCCTGGCTTCAGTGTGACTGTTGTATTCGCCTATTGATGAGGCTTCATTTGTGTGAGCTCCCATTCTCGCTTGAGCTAGCCTGTTTTCTGGAGGAATTCCATTTTTGTTAACACTCCCCATCGCCTGTGTGTGTCTAGAGTAGTCCCTGAATGACCGAGTTTCTTTTTTGTGTACATCATTTTTGGCTTTAGTGTTACCGGTCATGTATTCGCTCATTCGCGGAATTTTATTTTTGTAAACTCTTCCTTCTGGAGGTGTTTGTCGAGTGTTCTTGCTCATTGATGGACTTTCCTTTTTGTAAAAACGGTTTTCAGCATATGTTGGGCTTACTGGCGGAATTTCTTTTTTGATAGCACTATTGTCTGTCTGATTATGCCTGATGTAATTAACTACTGGCAATGTTTCTCTTTTGTAAACACCACTTTTCAACTTCGTTGGTTTGACATAAACGTTTTTGCCCGCCTGTAATTGCGCTATGTAATTAACGTCTTGCGATGTGTCCGGGTTTTTGACATACCCGTTTGCCAGATTTTGTATCATGTAGTCAGCTGCGGACAGGGTTTCCCTCCTGTGAATATTCCTTAGCAATGGATTATGCAGTACGTCAACATTGGCATGTGATGCCTTATTTCTATTTCGAAATCTGGGTGGAGGGGGGCCATTTGTGTAAAATTTTCTTTCTATTGGGGGTTCCTGTTGGTAACTTATCTCAGGTGAATACTGGTGATTGTTAGAATAACCCGGATGTAAATGTGATACATCTATCTTAGAAGGTTCCGGCTGTAAATGTGTTCCGTCTATGTTAGGGTAACCCGGCTGTAAATGTGTTCTCTCCATCTGATATGTTGATATTAGTGATTGGTCTCCTGCATTATTCAACATATGTGTATGCACTGGTTCAATATTTTGGACGGTGTGATAGTTATGGTGTTGTCCCTGAGATGTTTGCTCATGCGTTTTTGTATCGGCTGATTTTTTCCAAGGTGGGGGAATGTATCGGTCCCATATCCAAGTGTCAGTGCAGTCACAAAAGAACGTTATCGGTACAACGTCATTTTTGTATAATGGCCCGTGGGCTGACGATTGTTTCCAAACACCAAGAATTGCTTCCTCATGCGAAAGATAATAGTGATCCGGAAAGCGGGTCGATATACTCAACCCACCATTAAACTCTTCATTTAAGAGGTCGCATCCCTGTACATGACAATACGGTTTACAAGCTCGTCCACATGAATCAAATGCAGCAATGATGACATCAGAAACGTAGTGGTGTGTTGGCTTTTTAACAGGAAGAAATCCATTGCCTTCTGAGACTCCAAATCTGTTATCAACGATAACAAAATCTTCGGCGAAACCATCGTAGTTCAAACCATACGATACTATGTTAATTTTACCGACAGGATCTTGGTCGCCTGGACAATTATCGTAGCCTTTTTGAGTACACTCGTTCAGGAATTCATTACTTGAGCTGCCGATCCTGTAACCATCATAGAGATTATAATCATCATAACCTTTCAGCTTGGATGATCGTTTAGAAATAACTTTAACTGGTAAGTACACCCATTTGTCAGCGTTTGAAAGCGATCTATTTCGTGCGACTGAACCCAAACGGTCGGTATTGAAATCCTTGATATGAATATATCTTGGACAACCCTCATTTTGATGAATAGGCGGCGGCGGTGGAGGTTTGTCCATCACCATTGTACCATCCGCTGCGAGCCTACTCAATGGTCTTAAACCAAGGTCTTGTACATCGGGTGTTCCCGCCATTTCGCTGATAGTTCTTGGCATACATCTTCCCTTTTCACAAAAAAGGTGTGGCGAATGGCTACAGTCAGGGCAATGGGGCACATTCTCATAGCGGATAATGTCTGAAAATCGATTTGAATAACCAACTTTTTGAGTTAGTGCAGCTAAGCGCATACCAAATAGAGTTCCCCGACTGACTTTAGAAAATCCAGCCGTAGCATCCGGTGCGTGTGATGAACTGAATCGATTGTCTGCCGCGTCATATGGATAATCCGTTTCAGGATTTATACCAACGTTAATTTGTCCCATTCTAAAACGTTCCCATATTTGATCTACAAATGCTAGATGACTGAAGAAAATAGGATCGTACGCCGCTCGTTGCAAGTTGTTTATATTTCCACCTACGTAGTTGAGAGGTCCAGCATACCTTAACTCAAAATTACTTGATGGTAATGCAGTTGGCATCAATATGTCGGAATTTCTTGTTCGCATTAGAATGTCGTCAACATCTAGATACGATAGTAGATTTCCATTGCCTATATTTCTCTTAATAGTATTATTTGGTGTAACTCGGGACCAACTTGATAGTGGTCCTCTGTTGATTTCACCATTTCCGTTTCCAAAGAAACCATCGCTCCAGATAACAGATTGCGAAGAATCAGTCATTTCATTATCCAGAACTGATGCCCAAAATGGTATCGTTACAGTTGGATCATACCACTGTCGTAGGATAGTCTCAACTCTGAAATGTTTACCAGTGAAATGTTTAGGTGATGCATGAAGACGTAACATATTTCCACTAAATACCAACACCAATTCTATAAGTCTTTTGTACTGGTTCAAAGCTAAATTTTACAGATTTATTAAATTTTGAGATTACATATTACCTTCCAAATTCAGTTATTGTGTTAGGAAAAAGCATGCTTCATGTTTGAAGGCAATCAGACCAATAAATTGTGAGAAATAAAGGTCGCTGAAAACGACAATGACAGTGACTCAGAAGCAGGTTATAAATCACAGTTTCGCAATGAATAATACATGTATTGATCGTCCACGAAGACGTCTTCCCAATTACAAGTGTATTGAATTCGTGTGGACAGGTCGACAAAATTAGCAATAACTGTTCTGCACAAATCGTGATGTGCCACTTTACAGAATGACATATATGTCTATAACCTTTTAAGATAGGATTGGGGTAAGAAGGCATCGTTGTTTTAGAAAGGAATTGATTCCAGCGTTCACTTTGCCAATCCTTTGATGTACATGTAGTCATTCAAAAGCAGAAAAAAACATTTTACTAAATTGCTCACCGAACTTGCTTTTCATTCAAAATAGGTTTAAAGTTTACAGAATCGCAAATGCCTTCATACTGAACAGCATATCACAGTAAAATTATTTAATTTGTTTTTAATATGAAATTGACCACTGAAAGTCAACAGAAAAAATATGACGTCAATGAAGTAAGCCAAGATAATTGGTTAGCCAAACTGTACGGCTTACTTAAACAACGTATGAATAAGGTAAAACCTTACATGAATAGATATATTCGATGCCACGACAGAAACGCTGGTCCAAAATGTCCTCGACCAATGTTGTCATCTGTATGAAATCTTGCCAAGGCGTCATACACATTTGGACTCAATCGCTGAAATAAACATAAACAATGAAATGTTGTAGCTTGATTAAAATAAATCATTGGAAATATTTATATATGTAAAACCAGCAACATATTGTAAAGGTCATAACTTGGCTGCCAGTCAACCAACTCACTTTTCCTGAAAAGGCTAAATCTCAGGATTTACGCCAGTGACTGACAACTGACCAACATAGTTAAGAATCAGAAGTAGAAGGGGATAGGCCGTAAAGAAATAATTTCATGACCGAATTCCATGAAAGTAAGCTCCGCTTGTGGATCGAATCCACGTTTACTCGATAGGTATACTTGCGTGCTACCAACTGATCTATGGCCTTGCTGCTTTTTGACTGTATAGTCGTATACTTGTATAAATTTTAATTAAGATCTTTGATTGGTCAATTCAATATTGCTATGTAGTTTTCAACCAATGAAACATTCTGTTTTATTGCAGCAATCAAAATACATTTGTACATCCCTCAGATCAACTTACCGTATCATGCTTAGCAGCGTTCAGCACATTAAAGTAATTTCGTCTTTCAGCAAGTGTCATGGAACGAATTTCCTTCCGTGTTCGGACAGAAGCTTGTCTTTTGAACCGTATGCCTGTATGGTTACGGATGATGGGTTCCATGATTTCATATATCGTTCTGCTGAGTAGCTCGGCTTCACGAGGAGTGAGTTCACTCTCACTGTGAAAGAATTTGGATACATATTGTTGCATTGAAGTCCAAAACACAAGCTTTCCTGAAATGTAATAGAGGACATGTTAATCATGTTATATTCGTTTTTTAATGGAACTGGACGTGCTTATCGCCGCGTTGTAAGTAAACGAGCTGTGCATACGTAAATGAGCTTTAAAAGCAAGTGTATTGTGAAGGTACATGTATATATAATGTTTATTTTGTGAGCTATGGATTGAAAATTATATGCTATTATCAACTTATGTCGATCTATTATCATCCATTATGTTTTTATTGTTTACCATAACATGAAGAACGTCAACACCGAGTTTATACATAAATATGACATTAACTTATAGAAGATCGATCGTTTTTTACCATCTAAGTTGAATAAAATATGTAATTTGATTTCTGCTACTTTTTCAGTCGTCAATCCAGTTGCAGGATTTTCAGAAATCGTACAATGAATATTCTGAATTTGCCACGACTGCGAAAGTTGTCAATAGAAATGTGTCCCTCGTTGTTTGGTAAATATCGCTGAGTTTGGCGTCCGAACAATTTTCAACGTACAATTCATAACGTAGGGCAATCTCTGTACTACAAAATTAATTATGCAAGAAACTTTATCCTACCAGCTCAGTACTGGAAGTTCGAGAACTTTTGGAGGGCACTGTATACAATAAATAAATTTACACGTATTAATTTTGGCACCAAATCAGTGTTTTTTTTTACT
This sequence comes from Mactra quadrangularis, assembly GCA_025267735.1. NCBI lineage: Eukaryota > Metazoa > Mollusca > Bivalvia > Venerida > Mactridae > Mactra > Mactra quadrangularis. The sequence continues at coordinate 37,175,278 of CM046305.1, read as the reverse complement.
ATACTCTATCAAGTACTTTTTTGCGCCCTCTAAGGTGTCAAAATTATAACATTTAATGGAAGAAATGATAATTTGTAAATCAGTTATGTATACGGCATTATTATTCTTTACTTTAACACAACTACATGTATAACTGGTTGCAGCCGGGAATCAAACCCAGGATCCACGAGATTGAAATCCGGCGCAATAACAATGCGCCCCAGCTGCGGCTTAAACTTTTCTGGCATAGATCAAAGTTCAATGCATGTCTCAAATTTCCCTCCATTAATAAAGGATGTTAATAAATTGCTAGGCTAGTTGAAGGGCAATTGCGTACTGGTTATAAAAATGGGTCCATGAAGCTAGGTTAGATGCTCTGGCCGTCGTAGGCACTTCATAATGGAAAGGAAAACTATGAACTATTTAATATTGTTGTCCCCATTTGTCTTACGATGCTTTTTGTCGTAGGATATTAGTGAAAGGATCTTTTGAATATTCATGCGTATTTAAATTTTTTGAATAATTAAGTGAATGGTGAAACACATTACAAACTACGTTAACAAATACAAGCATGAATTGGCAAATATGAAACGCACGACTTCATGACACTATCTATAATACATTTCATTAAATTAGACTTAAATTGATGAAGGCGGATGTATATGAAAACTTGTTTACTAAAGAATTATGCTAATTCAAATAACACATTAATGATAAATCAGTATTCAAAACAAAACATTCACGTAGATTTCTAATTAGTATACATGTGTAAAATGTATCGGTGCATGAACTTACAGGTCGTCCACGTAAACATTGCGTATATAAACATAGACAGTTTCATTACACACCAATATTTAGGGGTGATTTATTTATACAATTTCATAGTTTAATTAGTTTACACTTATTTTATTAACATATTATTATATAAAATTTACAATGTGCATATACACTATTTAAAATTCATATTACATATAAAAATGGTATGTTAAAATCAGTAAAATGCTGTTCATGCATTAGCTTATACACCTATTTAGTGGGCAAGTCTATTGTTCAAAGTACAAAAACACGCATGACCTAGAATACGACCTGTAAAAGTACAATCGTCTCATTTATTGTTCTTGAAGGTTTTTAGTCATGTAAGTCGAGTCAAATAATAAATCAAAGCGCTGATAGCGCTGCTCAGACATGGGTCCAATACGGAAAAGCTGCTAAATACTGCCCGATATTGTTAAGCAGGTGAACAAAAATATAGGTATGGTTTGATTCAAAGTTGTTCCTACATTATGGAACGACCAGTTTTATGTGACACAATGTTTCATTGGCAAAATATGTTAGCATACGTATATACGTAGAGGTGGTGGTTTAACAGACACACTAAGTTTGTTTAAATAAATCACACAACCTTTATTTCAATACTGCCCTATAAGTGAATTTTGTTACTTGGTGCGTCGAATTAAGAACAAAATAGTCCGTCACAAATGGATTTGGTTGAATATATGCAGAAATATTCTTTTATTATCTATTTAAAAACAAGTAATATCAACTGTCTTATTCACTGAGCCACACGTACTGAATGATTAATTTAAGTCCTCACAAAAATTAATACTTTGTCACTGTACCATAATAGTATTGACTCATGTGCCATGTTTTGAAAATTGATTAAGTGGACTGGATTGTTTTATTTAAACGTTAACACTTACACGTAATGTTATTTTGTACACGTACCGTCCGGTTTGAAATATGCATACTTATAACTACGTAATTTTGCAGATTATGTGATATATATAAATGTGTAACTGCATTGGCATCATTTCTTGTCTATTAAACCCCCTCGTGGTATGATTGTTAGAAAGGCAATTGGGTAAGGAACTCGAACGCAGAATGGGGCAAATATTTTGGAAATATCAACTGAATAAATTAAGGACCTATAGTAAATTTGTAACAGATTAGTTACATTACAATAGGATCTAATTTTATTTAACTGATAGTTAAACAAATTTAGTATACCTTCTTACTTTAAATATTTTGAGGGGAATTAAATGAGACAGGAAATAAAGCGCCATGATCGTGCGACCACATGCACGACTCATGCAGATTGGTTCGTCTCCATTCGGAGACAAACACCAAAATCAACAGCGTAAGCCAACTCCTGGCAAAACTTTAACAGCTCTGGTAACCAAGCCTTATTTCCATTCTCTATGAAAAAGGAATGACATGGTGTTTAGGAACGACCAGAGCCAGTCAAATGCTTCGCTTAAAAGAGGGCAAACGCTTGGCTATATGTATGACATTTAAGTCAAAATAACGACATACACATTAAAACTGTGATGTTTTCTATCATAAGTTAAATACTAACGAATGGGTTGTCAAATTAGCAGTTTATTATGTCAATTAAATTCAATTGGTCTCTAATTCTGTCTTACTTAAGCTAGCAGATTCTTTGTTTATTATTTAACTAGATATTTAAATATTATTACTAAAATATATTGAAGACTTATAAAATTAATAAAAATAAAAATTTATATGTTGTCACGCGTTATATTTTGTATATTTCTATACCCTGTGTTTAAAATCATAAACATGCCCCCGGGGCGTATATTTAATATTATCTAATACGAGGCAATGGAGTTAAATAGGATCTTAGCTCTTGCCAGTGTTGCCTCCCTTTGTGCCAATTTAATGAAGTTTTAATAACAATTAGACAACGGTGACCCCCTCTCAGCCAATCAAATTGCTTAAAAAGTGTTTGATAAATCCCATAACACACGGTAAAGTGTTTGATATACATGTATTCAGATAGTTTTCTCCGTGCGTTAAACTCGAGAAAACACTGACTGAAAGTATTGGGTGGATCCAGACTTTTTTTAAGTGGGGTGCACATTAAGAACAAAATGAAATGTTATAGTTCGTATACAAGCGGCCACGAACATTGGAAAAGTCTAATTATGATCTTATTTGTTGACAAGCGTAAGTCATTAAAAAGTACAACCCCTTGTTAAAAGTCTAGATCCGCCCCATAATCAGTTAAATACAATTAACTGAAATGCTTAAATAAGCTTATCTGTATTTAGTCTGGATTACCTGCCCCTTACCACTATCGTTATCAGGTCAGGCAAAGCACGATCATGGCTGCACTCCTAGTTTTTATTCAGATAACAAGATTATCGTATACGTTTTCTTTATCTGCATGATCATTTGCTGACAATTGTAACTTTAGTAGGAAATCGGTACTATATAAGAATTTCAAAGATTTACTGATTGCTCGTATACTTAGCGAACAATAAAGCAAAAATCATGTCTCGAAGTGAACACAATTCAGACGTGAAATAGTCTCGTTAGAATTTCGGAAATTTTATTTATCATAAATGTAGCCGAACTACTAAAAAAAGGTATCCACTGTAATTCTTGTACAATGATCTTTAGATTTAAGCCCGTGTAGTGAGAAATGTTCATATGAAAACCTTATTTTCCAATACCTAATTCATTAATAGGGCGCGGCCATTATCATGCTTTGCCTGACGTTCTTTTACCTGTCAAAATACGACTGGGAACCGGACAAATCTATTTGAAAGCTAACCGAAGTTTTGAGAAATTCACTGTCCTTATTGCTTATTACCGGGAGACAAGGAAGCGCATTTTTTATAAGTCTAAAACTACTGCAAACGAATGATTTTATTGAATTCATCCGATCAAGTTAATACAACATGTTATGTTATTTTAAAGAAAACCAAGATCTAAATTTAAGACAAAAAGCTTTTCGATCAATTGTATTTTGGAAACGCAGAAAGTTGGTAAACGATTTTTTGTCTTCTATTTCAAGCTCACGCATCAGACGATCATAATGTCCAAAGTCAACCCTTCTCATAATCCATGGTCTAACCCAACACTGTCGGCGCGCTCTGCCAATACTATCTCTTGTTAAACGATTTTAAATCAATCTTGATATTTCAAGTTCATCATCGGCATCTTCTTCATCAACATGCGCCATCAATGCCACCAGTCTGATCATCCTGCATGTCTTTCACCTTTTGGTGCTCATGCGCTTTGCTTGCTATTTATTTACAGCCTTCGCAAGATGTCGTGTCATCTAAAATGTGTGTCGCACTACTCTCTCCACAGATCGTAATGAACTCGTTAACATGTCGCGTTTAAATCGGGATAAATCGTCGAAACTCGTAGTAGCTCGTATGAATGTCGTTAGATGTCGAGAGAATATCGTGTACATGTCGCTCGTATGTCGATCGCTATGAATCGTCGCTGACCGTCGATGATCGTAGACGTCTCGTGTGAGTGTCGTGCAACACTCGAGCAGATGTCGTGCAAGACTCTTTATAAACAAATGTCGCGACAACTCTTTCATTTTGGCCACGAGATTAAACTCGCCCATCGTCGCGGAAACTCGCAGTACCAACTCGCGAATATGTGACACGGGCTTTAAAGTATTGTACGACTTCGTTTGATTTAATTGTGTGATTTAATATGATATTATTGCGTTTTAAGAGTTTAGCCATGTACCACTATCTTAAGCAATGCATAATTCATAAAACAGGTTATATTTAACTTAATTGTACTTTTGTACCCTTTGTTTGTGCCCACCTAATTAAAGTATACAGTGTCTAAAACTAATTTTACAGACAAAATATGACCAAACATCAGTTTTTTTGCATGGGAAGGCCGAAACATTACATTTTAAGAAGGGAGATAACTGTCCATTAAAGAAGTATATTAAATTAAAAAAAGGGGTAATTTCCTTAAGGTACACAATTTCATAGGTTGTAAGGAATTTTTTTTCAGTATTATGCTATGAGGGGGAGGGATTAATTTTTTTTACTTTGGTACTCATCAAATGAATGAAATGCCTTAAAATAATGGTATTGGTAGTTATTCACTTTTGCTGACACTTATTTTCAAGAAGAAAGTGATAATGTGACTGACAATTGAACAGAGGATTGAGTGTGCGGCCAAGTTCCAGCAAAGGGAGCTTGTTGTCAAGTTTGCCGAAGAAAGGGAGTAACAAGGTAAGGTTTTGCTTAGTATTTTCTTTCTTCTTTCACTTTCATTGTTGTTTTGACCTTAAAAAACCTTCGTTAGCAGATATCCAGTAGGGCGTTGTTGTCCAGGATAAGCCAGTATACAAGCGGAAATTTGATTGGGTTATTATCAGATTGAACCTGAAACTAAGTGCATTAAACTTTTGCCTATTTGACCCAAGTTTAACATTTTTTTCTATTGCAGAATGAGCAGTGAAGAAACCACCCCTGACAGCTGTTCATCAAGCAAAACGGATGGAATTTGCCAACAATCATGCAGACTGGACCAGGGTAGACTGAAGTGATGTACATCTGTGTACAGATGAGTCAAGATTCACTCTCTTCCAGAATGATGGTGGGTTTTACTTTCGCAGGAGAATGAATGAACACATAAACAGAAAGAGAATAATGACATCATGGAACTGATATGTTGGCCCCGAAGAGCCCAGACTTAAACCCTATCGAACACTTGTGGTTTAAGTTGAAAACAGCTGTGCGACAGTATCGCTGACGTAACGTTACAAAGATGGAAGCTAATCTTTGAACGGACAAGTCCAGAACCACTGTGGAGAAGTACCAAAGGCTGGTTAGAGGTATGCCACGCACGATTGTTGTAGAGGGTTAAACCAAATACTAACTGTGTTTAAGTGTTATTTGTATTGCCGTCGTGGACAGGCCTTTACGGACCTCTCCTGTAATTTTGATTGAAATTTGATAATTCAATTATATTGAATTTGTTGTTATTGTATTGAAATATAAATAAATGTTAAGCATGTTTTTTCCACTATGTAAAATGAAATTACAAAAGCAAAAGTGAAGATCATAAAATACTATATAATGAAAAAAAAAATAATGGACTGTATACTTTTTTGTGGTCAGTGTATGAAAATTTTTGTGTATCTACTGCTCTCAAGCTTACAATTGTTATTGTACAAAATTAAAGAGAAATATCTCCCTTATCTAAAATTCTACCAGAGGTTATATTCTTTATGCACATCTTCACAACATGGTCTACTTCTTTACTTCGGTGGCGGAAATGATAAAGAAACAAGTATATTATCATTAATTAATATCAATAGACATCGTACAGAATGTAACAAATCAAAAATTTGCATCAACAGAAGTCGGACAAACACATCAACAGACGTCGTACACATCATTTTACATCACATCAACAGATATCGTACAGAATTTAATCTTATTTTACTTTAGTTTTCAGTGTTTAGGTTGGATATTGAAGAAAATCATGAAATACCGATCAACAGCGATCGTACAGTTTCGTTTTCGTTTATACACCGTGTATCCTATACTTATCCTTATTTCATACCGCTAAAAGTTAAGAGAGTTTGTTTCAAGTTAGACAGAGGATTTAACGGCATTTACAACTACTTGGCCTCAACAACTACTTTGGACTAAAGCAATTTTGAGAAAAACTGATAATGAATTATGCAAGTAATTTTAAATAAATAATAATGATTATTCATAGGCGGATCCAGTGGGGGGGGGTCAGGGGGTCCGGACCCCCCTAGAATTTGGAAAATGTACCTGTCCATTAGTGTATTTCTTGCCTGTAAGTCATTTTTAAGTAGCATGAAGCAATTTTTTTGGTGCTTAACATAGATTTTATGGTTATGTAGTTTTTATTATCAATATGAAAAGTTAGGACCCCCCAGAAAAGTTAGAACCCCCCTAGAAAAGTTCGGACCCCCCTAGAAAAGTTCGGACCCCCCCTAGAAAAGTTAGGACCCCCCTAGAAAAGTTAGGAACCCCCCTCCCTAGAAAAGTTAGAACACCCCCTAGAAAAGTTAGGACCCCCCTAGAAAAGTTCGGCCCCCCCCCTAGAAAAGTTAGGACCCCCCTAGAAAAGTTAGGACCCCCCTAGAAAAGTTCGGACCGCCCTAGAAAAGTTAGGACCCCCCCAGAAAAGTTAGGACCCCCTAGAAAAGTTAGGACCCCCCTAGAAAAAATCCTGGATCCGTCCCTGTTAAGTAACATAGTTTGAATCATATGTAGATAAACTAATTTTAGACTTTGCTCAGATAACTGCGTGATTTTTTCATGAATAAATGTTAATTGGTTTATCCTAAAACAGAATTTTGTTTAATGACTTTCGTAGGACACTGTATTCAATGATCGTACTGACAATATTCGCCTGTGAAAATATGACTTATTTTGGTACATAAGTACAGGTCGTATTCTAAGTCATGCGTGTTTTTGTACTTTAGATAATGGACTTGTCCACTGAATAGGTGAATAAGCTAATCCACGAACATCATTTTACGGAATAAAACATACAACTTTGAAGTTTAACTTCAAATTCAACTTTAAATTTAACATTTATTTTAAATAGTATATATTCACATTGTAAATTTTAATTAGTGGTATGTTTTTTATAAGATAAGTGTAAAGTAACTTAACTACAAAACTGTAAAAATAATACACCCCTAAATATTGGTGTGTAATGAAATTATGTTTATATACGCAATGTTTGCGTGGACGACCTGTATGTATTGTTCGTTTTTTCTCAACTGTCAAAACATGAATAATTTCACGGTGGATACATTAGTTAAAATTATTGTCGTAATACACCTATGAGTTTCCGAAAGTGTGTACACGTATGATGATCGAGTAAAGCTGCTTATGCTGTATGATATGTTTAAATTAAGATATTTTTAAAACAATTAGGCCGTCAGTACAAAAACAATGTATTCAGTCATCGTGTAATTATTCAAGCTTTGACAGTTGAGAAAAAACGGACAAATATATAAGTTTATACGAGTAGAAATAACAAGGACAAATATTTGGGACCTGGAAAAATCCGGTTTACTGAGAATTGCGGTGTAGAGGGTTTCCGGTTTAGATGGGTTCCACTGTATGACAGTTTTTTTATAATTGACATTGCCGATCCTTACTTTAAACTACAAAAAATATGCACACAGCATTTTAAATAGAATAAATCGTGCTAGTAATGCCTATTTTATGCAATATGTCATAAAAATATAATATTTTTATTATCAAAAATAACAATTTAACAAATTTTTGTCGCAAAGATAAATTGCGTTTAATGATGTACAATGTTTTATTTAATTTATTTCACTAATTAGCATATTCTTATTGAGATAAATATGTCATAAACAGTGTCAAAGTTGTCACAGCACACGGCTGTTACATTGATACACGTGGACATAGTTGAACGACTGTATAGTGCGTAAAAATTGACCCCGTTCGGCCTTTCACATTTGCATCTAATAATTATCTACACATATCCCGACGAAAATCAGTACCACGCCTATTTTACACTTCGGCATCTATTGTAAAATTATATAAGTATGTTTGTGTGTTAAATCTAAACTCATAATCCTCACGGGCACGGTGTAATCGAGCATTAATACTACATTCGTATTCAATGTAATGAATATTCTTGCATAGAGGTCAGGTCGGGGTCAAACTTTACGCACAATACTAACATTAGGAACTGTTTTCTGAAGTCAATGTTCTTTTTTACACTATATACTTAATAACAGATGCCAGACACAATTATATGTATCCTTATTATAGTATCTTTTTATACTTGAATAAGGAAAATTTGTGTCTAGCATCTGCGCCTAAAATAAACTTTTCTTCACATGTTCTGTGAAGTATGCAGGTTTTTATATGTTTGAATTTGTTGCAAAAATGCCATTTTAACAGTTTTTAATTGAATGCTTATTTAAAATGTTCTCATTTCATTGATATCATTACAGACTTCAAAGAAACTAACCTAGTCATATCCAGTAAAGTTTAGTCATAAAGACAAATTTGGTAATTGTAAACTGAGTCGACTTTTGCCGATTTATAAGCCCAAAATGCTACATTTGAAAAGAAACACAACCCTATACTAGTATTTAGACCATTCCGCTATTAAAGGAATGCAAGGGAAGTTCAACTTCATATTTTCTTATTTTAAATTATATTTTTCATAACTGTGAATGTAAATGCAACAGACACACTGTTATATTACTTGGCAAAATATATCTTTATTTTTCTCGTAATATTCGGGGTGTTTCCTAACTAGACCCACGTGGGTCAGGTTAGCTAAAATAGATTAGTGTGAAAATATGCATTTACTGATGAGTAGATACTAGAGCTTGTTATAGTGCAACATTAGTATAATTCTATTAAAAAGATATCCTAACCGCCTAAGAATGTTGACAAGTAAAGAAGCGACCAATGAAAATGTTTAATTTCAGCAAGTACGACATATAACCAATCTATAAGTAGTTTGGTTATTCCCTCAGTATCCTACTTTCGTTTTCAACAATGTGTATGCCTCATGTTTTAATTCGTTCAGTTGAATGTTATAAGTGACAAATGTTATTAGTAAGTGATTTCTTACGTTCTTAATACTGTTTTAAAGACTAAACTTGGTTCTATACATTTTGTACTTTTGGCACAGTCATTTGCCTGTATATCCCTTTAAGACCATCGGTTTTGATGTACCCAATATCGGAACGTTACGGCACTAGGAAGTCGTCCTTTTCCATTTGAACTCAAATATATATTACTTGGACAATCTCCAATTCATATTCAGCTGGCAAAATGCTCGAAGTTGTGTAAAGCAGAAAAGGGCCAACTTAGTGATAGCTAACTACTATTTCTCAACTTGGCACAATATAAGACAAAGACAAATACAAATGTCATGTAATATAGAAAATGTTAATTTTATTTAACTACCAATGGCGCATACATTAACCCTGCTGATTTAAATAATTTTGCATTATTTCTGTTACCACGATAGTTAAAGAAAGATATTCGTATTTATATACGGCAAATATCGAATAAATATCCAGTATTTAAATCAGCAATGTTCTTGTATGCGCCTCTAGCAGTTGAATAAAGTTTAACAATGACCATGATTATTTACAATAGTAGCCTGTTCAATTACCCTAAACGTTCCAAAACGTTCCGTAACGATACATTCGGAACTCCTCGGCCATTCGCTGCGAATAATCTAATCTAATAAACAAATATTCGATCGTTAAGGCAATGAGTGATGTTTCAAACTTTATGGACTAAAAACGAAACATCACTCATTGCCTAAATGGTCGTATATTTGTTAACTTCAACACCGGTAGTTTCAAAATAGCGTCTAAATATGTCCCAGATTATTCGCAGCGAATGGCCGAGGAGTTCCGAATGTATCGTGACGGAACGTTATAGAACGTTTAGGGTAATTGAACAGGCTACAGATTGGATATATTTATACCTGTGTTATGTCTAAGGTCTCCAGTTTGACGACATATATCGAAATAACTTTGCAGGTCCTTTGGTAGTGGTTGAATTGGTTTAATCTCACTCGTACATCTCTGACATATTGTCAACAACACCACGATAATACTGGCAATTTTAATCTGAAAAAATGAAACAAAGAAAAAAAGTAAGTCTGTTTTTTAAAGGTACTCATTCACAGATTTCAACCTAAATATCAACTCTTTCTTAAACTATCAAAAATTGTATGGAAACATTTTTGAAGCAGGGAAGTAGTGTCCTGATTATGACAAATTTAGTGCAAATTGACATATAACTACAAATGACAATGTTTCATGTAGTAAAAATCTACCCCGTATGTAACGGTATAGACAATTTAAGTGCTTTTTTGTGACTTTGATTGTATATTTCTTGCAACATGTAGGTCAGTTTGTCTTAAAATTAAGAATTTATGTTTTACATTACAATTGCACAATTACAGACGCTGAATGGTATTCTGAAATTTCAGAAAAAAGTTAACCAAATCTGTGAACTAGTATACCTTTAAAATCTCAACTCCAAATTTAACAATGCATTCAGCGTCTTAAGTCAAACTGCTCAGACTATAGTCTCATTTTGTTTTTAAAATATATTCATAGTGTTGAGCGAAAAAAACTAATGTTTTTTTTTAAAAAAAAAACGCAACTTGTTTCCCAAAGTGATCAAGCTATGAATATAATGCTTAGATAAAGTCCCTTTAGATTGAACATTTACGATTATCATAATATCACCATTACGTTTTCAACAAACACATTAGCAGCATCATATTTCATTTTAACCTGTCAAAGTAATGTTTAATATAAACATGAATATCACATTGTCATTCTAGCAACACAATTTCAAATAATGTTTATCTGTATTCCCCTTTTGACGGTCTTGGTCTTATCGTCCAGGGGCCCGTATTATCAAGCGTCTTACCACTGATTTTAACCGTAAATCCTTCTACATGTATATTACTATGGTAAATTGTTCTAAGATGTTTGATAATATGCTGCCCTGATATGCTATTCCAGTTTTACATATTTTGTATCTTTTGTTAATGACATTTAAAATAAAATGCCCAATTTTATTTAACTTCAGTTTCTGTTGCTTTTTGGCCTCGATCATGCCGAACTAATAGACACCATTTATGAACATCATATAAAAACAGGATATTAATCAATTTTGCCATGTAATGTATAGTCATTAACGCCATATTTTAACCTTGTATTTTAAATACTTGTAGTCATATTGCAGATAGGGCTGCGGATCGTTGACCATGTGGCGATCCTATCCTAACCACGCTTCATGAATCGAACCACGAATTACTGGTGAATAAAAAAAACATACAGGAGTTCATATATACAACAAATATACATGTATGTATGAATATACATATAAATATAACAAAAATAAGTGAAGAATTACAGAAGCTTTTATTGCATTTTCAACATAACCGTCTGCAACGTCATGTTAGAGGTTCAAGGAGTGTTTTCGCGTGTGCTGAAAATGCGCGGTGCACAAATCACGTTAATTAATGTTTTCATACGTAGCGCAGCTCATTTTCGATGGTAATTTAGCTGATTATTTTTTCTTTTTTTTGTAACAATAGATCACGATCCGACGATTTCGGAAGTGCCGAATATTCGTACTCGGTTTCCTAGTCGGGATCGCGAATATCCGTGTACTCGGATACTCGCAGCAGCCCTAATTGCAGAGGTCAGTCGTCCTACCCAAGGTCTCTGGACAGGGTTAGATCTCTGCATATTTGATACAAAATTTGACAGGAAAATGGCCGTATAAAATACTGTATAACCTAACTCCATGTAGGTAAATGAATTCAGATATACGAAATATACTCATACAATTACTAACTAAATAGTATGCTGTATGGCTGCTATAATTTTCTAGAAATATTTTTACATGTTGTTTCATTGTTTTTCCAAGCCTTTTTCACCGTATCAGATTTTATTTATTTATTTATTGTAGTTAACGCCGTGTCAACACAATTTAGGTCATTTTACGGAGTCCGTCGCACCTACCCTAGCTTTCCTGGACCATTGTCTATAACCAGCACTCACCTACCCTTTCACAAGGCCGGAAACTTCTCCATATTATCTAATCAATGGAGGAAAATCAGTATTGTCAAATTTTCATGGAAGGGTATTACCTCCCCGGGTGGGGATTCGAACCTGCACCCCTCGGGCACGAGATTCCAAATCCCGGCGCCCTAAACTGCGCTATCGACCCGGGTTCGTATCAGATTTGAACTACATGTAAGTCAAATCAGACTTTTTATGGGCATACATTGTATATAAAATTGCTCTACTTATATATATATATATGAAAGGGAGGTAATAACTCACTCCAGATGACATTTATTATCACATAATTTTGCAAATGCAAGCTATGATGCACATATTGTAATAAATGAAACAAATTTACTTTAAACATATTTTATTGTCAAATAGTTAACATAGATATAATATACAACAATGACAGATACATATGTACAAAAATGACAATGGGGTCTGGCCACAAGTTCTCACAACTTAGTTACGGCCATTCCCCGACATATATTTACAAAAATAAACCTGTCTTTGAATTTATATATGTATTGAAATGAAATAGGAATTTTTTTTAAATATGTTGAAAATTTATATTAAGATTGTTTTCGTGATGCACGAGTGTCAGCCGGGAAAAGGGTACAAATATAAACTAACCAACACGTGAACTACCTCAACCATCAAATCTACCAGATTCTTTTATGTAATTTTGTACAGATATGAAGATTTTTGAATTGTCTTCAAAATTGTAAATTAATTCAAAATGAAACAAATCCAACTTTGTAAGCATGTACTATTATTTTCAAAATTAGTTTTTCATTGTGAGTGGCAATAGGAATTGGTATAACAAGAAGTGTGCAATGCCTATGTCATGAATCTTATCCTAACCCCTGCCTTAACAGCTCAAAGGGAGAATGTTCGCAGATAATATTTTCACTGAGAGCGAAAATATTTTATTTGTATTACACTCAACAGTTTAACTCGTACATGACGTGTCATAATTTGAGTGTAGTATATTAAGAAAACGTTTAGTCTTGAAGGTTATAAATTATAAACTGACATCTTTACATACAAATATGTATATACGTGCATGTTCTCAATTATTTAAATTTGCTTACTGTCAAGTAGTCTAGAATATTATGAGTAATCTGAAATTTAACTTTAGTCTTCCTTAACAAACTATTGTTGCATTTTATTCAACAGTCAGTGAAGCATACATTTATCCCCACTGATTTAAAGACTCAAGATAGTCATTTTTTATTATATACCGCATTTGTATAGCGCTCTTTTTATATCGAATAATTATATGTTCAAAAGTGTTCACAATCATATGCATAATAAGAAATAATCAAATGAAAATACAAATGGTTAAGATATGATAAATTATAAGGTTAAGAGGTTTTAAAATAAAAATGAAAACTAATATAAAATTAAGAATTTGTGATAAAAAAGTGCTCAAAGTAGCTAATATAAAAAAACACAAGTGGGGTTTTAACTGTAAAAGATAGTAAAATGAGAACGGTAGAACGGTCGCCATATTGTAGATGGGAAATCTGGCTAGATGCCCTGAAAATCCATTCTTATGAAATAAGTTTATATTAGTGTAGAGAAAATAAGGGACAATCAGGAATTCTAAAAAAATGCTAATTATTCAGTTGTTTTATATTTTGTATGATGTTCTTGTTCATGGGCCATTTGGCCTTAGGATATGAAATAAAGTCTTTTTCTATTTCATACATGTAGTATTAATATTGTGTCGCTTTAAATGAGTTTTGAGCCAAACTTTGACCAGTAAATGCTCCATATCGACATGTTTTAGTACAATGGTTGAACAGGAAAGGAGCAGTAAGTAAAACAGTGAATCTTAAAACTCAAGGTGTCACAAAACGTTTCTATTTGATATTTCATGCAACTCTTGGCCTTTTTTGGCATGAACTGTCAACAAACTTTATTTGTTTGATAAAATATCTTACTCTACTGCTAAATTGTTACACTTGCAGTACAAATACATATTTTGGTGTTTCTGGGCTACACATCCCACGAGAGCAGAAAATGTACATGTGTAAACAACTCTTCCAGACTGAGGCAGAAAGTCTACTGTCAGCTTGTCATATCTTCAACAATTGTCATGGAAATGTTAGATTGAAACAACAGTAAGGTTTCCATGGCGTTATGTTCAGTTGTGTATTTTTCCCAAACATTAGAATACACCTTTAAACTTAGCCTCTATACGAAATTACGTAGTCCAAGAACAGCGTATGTCTTGATATAGGGACTTTAATACACAAGATTGTTTGTTTGTTTTGTTGGGTTTAACGCCGTAGCTACACATTTTAAAGGTCATATAACGGCGGTCAGTCAACCTACTCACTCCTCCTGGAAAGGCTAAATCTCTGGATTTAGCTGTTAATCAATTATTAAGCCATACTTTCGTCAGTGACTGACAACTGCCCTACATAATTAAAAATCATTGGTAGGAGTGAGAATGGCCGTAGAAATAATTTCATGACCAAACTCCACAAAAGTATGCCCCGCCTTAATACGCAAGACAATAGTCAGATGATAAAATACTCGAGTCAACAGCAAGCTGAAAAAGCAGCAGTCAAGTAGCTCCAATATTAGGAAAACTAAGGTAAAGGTCAAACACTTCATTGAAGACACTTACACCGATTTAACCATCTTTATTTGACCTTCATAAATTTGAGTAAAAGAAATGATTTCAGAAGTGGTTGTTATTTTACTTGAATCAGTTGAGTTTGGTTTGGTCACATGATCTGTTCAATCTGGTTTTTTTTGCGATCGTTATTTTGTCATGGTACTTTCCCAACTTATTGTGTTAGTCTGCAAAACCGTTGTTCCTCTTGATCATGATGATAACATCTATACTCGGTGAATCGTCATTCGGCGATATTGTACGATGATTAACGAAGATTTACAACTGAATCCATGTTAGGACTACTTACTCTCCTATGATGTCCAAGGAATATTTGCACACGAAATTGCCAAAGAGTTAAAACCTAATGGATGAAACATTAAAAACTGAGTATATTTTTCCAGCTGTGAACACAAAGTTTAATGTATCCTTTTTCATCTGGTAAATTTTAAAAGGAAAATAATGGTACATTGTTACTATTTTCAATTGAAAAGTGATCATTAACATAAAAAATAAATAGTATCAATAATCTGTATGAGCTCAATAAAATGAATAGTTCGTAAACATTTTAGTCTTTAAATTTATCAGTTAACTATAGACGCCTACATTAGTGAGGATTCTAGTTTATAGTCTATTAGTTTCAGTAATGAGGTTGAACCGACAACTTGACGCACACGTTCCGGCCATAGAATATTAAACAGTACTCATCGACCTTTAAAATGATCGAAACAATACAATTCTTCAGTAAGAAGGTAAGACATTCAAAATAACAAAATCAGAGTTAATAAAAGCTCATTAAATATACTAATTACTTGAAATAATAAATTTCTTACCGCCATTTTTATTCCATGATGTTTTCCAAGCGCTTACATGATCATGAACGCCACATGCTTGACGGTCGACCAGAATAGACACCGTACATGTTTTTTCAAATTGTAATAAATGTTAAAATTTTAATTCTATTCATAATGCACAAAGAACGTAATGTTCAAACGGTAAATATGACAGTCGAGGAAAATTTAGGCCCGGAAATGTTTCGACGTATGACGTTTAAGTGTATTAATGCTTTATTTAATATGGATCACATTTTGTCAAGGTTTCGTCACTAACTGTGACAGTGGTTACAAAATGTTTACAATAATGGACGCGATGCTTTGCTTACTGTTATAGTTAGGGACTTTAAAGGTCGCGCATTCACAAAATGGTCTACGTTGTGTGTATATATATATTGCAATTGGTTAATCTAGGTTCATATAACGCCGGTAGTTAAGTCTGAAGAAGAACATCTGCATTCATATGTAAGTAATTCCATGACCCCCAAGAGTTGTTGAACAAAAAGTCAGTTTGGAATATTCTAAATCACATTCACTCATGAAAAAATCAGAGTAATTTTGTCATTTATTCGCCGTTTTCCTGAAACATGGACAAAAAATAACAATACTGTAAAAACAGTTTAGTATTCAGATGCTGTCGCTATCCGCTAAATAAACAGAAACCTATCAAAAACGACTAGAAAGACAAACGTGTATATCGAGCTAAACTGTAAATTGCTTTTCGCTCGAACCATTTGATGTTTCCCGTCTTGTTTGGTAGGCTTTTGATAAATATTTACCAAAGATTCATCGTGCACGGTGTGACCTCATAATACTGACAACCATTTATTGTGTTTAAATGCCAGAAGCTCCAGGAGATGAATTGTTTAGCTTCTTTTAGACACGTATTTGTTTGTCCATGTCGGCATGTGGCCGCAACTCAGTTTGTGCCAGCTGACCACATACAATGTTTAAAATTTAAAAATAATATTTTTGCTGCATTGTTTCAACTTTCATTTACACCACTTATTTAAACACATCTATTTTAGAATGTACAAAATCTATATGGTCTCCATCCCAATGACCAGAGCGTAGGCCTAAATATTTGTTTCTGAGTTCTCGAGTTGAAATAAAAAAAACATATTACATCAAAGATGACGAATATTCTGTTTCTTCCATGCTTAGTCTAAGTTTTAATTTATAACGTCACGCCATTTCTCCTCCAATATGACGTCATTTATATTCTTAGATGACATCATTGACGATGAAAATATAAGGTTATATATTTTCACTGTACAATGAAAATATAAAATCATATTTTCATCGTATATTTTTACCGAATAACGCGACGTTTCACAGTAAAGCAATGAAAGCAATTGGAACCCTTTATAACCCGGGTCGATAGCGCAGTTGGTAGCGCGCCGGGATTTGGATACTCGTGCCAGAGGGGGTACGGGTTCGAATCCCACCCGGGGAGGTTATACCCTTCCATGAAAATTTGACAATAATGTCTATTTTCCTCCATTGATTAAATAATATGGAGAAGTTTCCGGCCTTGTGGAAGGGTAGGTGAGTACTGGTTATAGACAATGGTCCAGGAAAGCTAGGTTAGGTGCGCTGGACGCCGTAAAATGACCTAAAATTGTGTTGACACGGCGTTAACTCCAATAAATAAATAAAAGAAGGAACCCTTTATTGTCTGTAATTGTGTTTAGAAAATGAATTCTAAATATTTCAAAGACATTCTGACCTAAAGGCTATTATATAGAATGCCAGAAATATAAAATGTAAATGTACAGAAGCGGATTAATATCATCTGAAGGCCTTGTAGGTCTACAGTAAATAGCGGGGTAGGTAAACGTTTTTATACAGAAACTCTCCATCTCTTACAGTTAAATGCCAATTTGCAAAATAATGTCAAAATCTGTGCACAGGGTTTCTCATTCCAATACGTTTTTTTTTACTATTTCGAGAGAGTTGATAATTAAGTTGAACTTTTTGAACAAGTCACTTTATTAAGTATAGGATACATGTGATTTATTGTTCACCTGTTTTTAGTTTACAGTTAAGAACAGGACAGGTATTACTAACTTACAAATTATCACTATTTCTCTATATCTGGCCTATACAGTGGACAGTTTGAAGGGTTACAGTAAGTGCTTAGAGTACACAAGAGGTTTCCAATTTATCATAAAACACTTTTAAAACCTGCCTTATTTATATGTGTTTTGTGTTAAATGTTCTCTAGCTTTGAAGTGATAACAGGGGCGGATCCAAGATTTTTTTCGGGGGGGGGGGGTCCGAAATTTTCTAGGGGGGTCCGAACTTTTCTAGGGGGGGGGTACAAACCTTGAACCACAACCACATTATACACATTTTGCAGAAAAATGCAACATATTGATAATAAAAACTACATTGCCATTAAATCTATTTAAAGCACAGAGAAAAGTTGCTTCATACAACTTAAAAATGACTTACAAGCAAGAAATACACTGTTGGACATACACGTTTTCCAAATTCTAGGGGGTCCGGACCCCCTGACCTCCCCGCTGGATCCGCCCATGGATAAACAAGTGTTTAAATATAAAATATGCTGTACAAGTATTATATATAGTTTAATAATGGTTACTAAATAACACTCTTACTGTACTCTAGCTCAAAGTACTATACTATTTTGTTATTACTATTTTATTGTAAATTTATATTATTCCTGAATCAAAATCATCTTGCAGTTTAATCTATCATTCTGATTTTTTTCAACATTATGTATCCGAATGAGTTCGGTGCTCCTTTCACTCATCGATGCTACAAGTTTGCGGAGGAATCTAGCCGGAAGACCAGAAAACTCATTCGGGTTAATGTGGGTCACATACTCTATTGAAAAAAATGTTTCATTTAAAACTGACTCAACGCAATCATTTGTAACTTGCAAGTCCTCAATGTCAAATTTCAACACATTACTGTACCGACAGAACTGGCTCAAATTTCACAATTTCTTTTTTATTCAATGCATAATAACATTCTCTTTCTAACGATACCAAATGTATGAGTGTGCAATAACAAACAAAAACGATATTATGTTTTTTGTAGACTTTTGTCCATTAGTATATAATGAGAAAAGGTCACCTGAACATGACTCTCGTTAGAAAAAGGCCAGTTCTAACTTAGCGAGTAGGCGAGCGTGAAAAATTTTAGATCGGGTTTTAATCAGATTGGATAAATGTATAATACACTCCTTTACATGAATTATTCGCGTTGCGTGTGGTTATGTACGCAATAAGAGCGTTTAACCCTTTTTCGTTAGGTTTCATAATAAATCGAACAACTCGTAAAAATGACAAGGTGCGTGCAAAGTAATATATATTTTAAAATATTTTTTAATTGACGTATGTAAATGTTTTTAAATGGCGTACATGTATGCCAATGTTTTTTAAATGTCAATATTTTATCACTCCTCTCTATAGCCACATGTATACAGGGTTATCCGAAAATTCTCTTAGATCTTCAATCTTGAGGCAAAAATTATCATGCATCCAAATGAAAGTTTATTATTTATGTGTAATTTAAGCTTTTTTTCATATGAAATCGTATACATGTCATTTGTTGATAAACTAATTAATGTTGCATTTGAAATTTGCTCTCATCTAGATGACTATGGTGTATTTTCTCAAAGTTGGTACTGGTTAGACTTCTAAATTGGTACTGGTTAGACTTCTAAGTTGGTACTGGTTAAATTTTGAAATTAATTGTTACTGATAAGGCTTTATATATATATCGCTGGTTTTTCTACATCCACATTAATATTTAACTAACACGAGTTGACACATTACTTTATTTTAAGTACTTTTTGTATTAACATAAAATTAAAATCTAAATAACAACAAATTGTATCCGAAATGTATTAAAACTAAAATTCGTCTAACCCTGTTTACACGGGTAACAGAGTTTTTATACCCAGAGGGATCCGTCGGATCCTATTCTACCGGATTCTTTTTCACCGGATCGGGATCCGGTGAACTCTTAAACCTTTGGTCCGGTACACCGGACTTAGCAAATTTTCGCAATTTGCGACCATGACTGCTGGTTTCTTTCTTGAATGAATCAGTGTGAATAGGTATACATTTAAAACAGGATTCTGTTCAAAGACTTCAGGAAAGCACTGTATGTAATAATAAAGAAAATAAAAGTTTGCTTGTGTTCCACACTTTTCTTCTATATGGAACATGAGCTGTGAACAATACTGTCACACATATGAAGATCTGGGTAGGAATGTGTTAGTATTTATTTACTCATACAATCTTAGATAATGTATAAAACTCTAAATAGCTTTAAGGATGGTTTTTATCTGGTGATTTGGTGGAAAGGCGATTCTATCCTCCAACTGTTTAACTATGCACTAAAACTACATGTTCTTTGAAAGTAAAAAACTTCCATTAAGTCTATTTTCCAAAGTTTGCGGAACTAATTTTTTCCATGATTCTGAAATAACAGACGTGTTTGATCGAGAATCAAGTAATTCGCGTCTTATTAGATATATACATGTATTATATAAAATAACTTCATTAACCATGAATACTCAGTGATACAATTTATGGACTCAATACAAGCAAATTGTTTCACTCATCCGACAGGTTAAAATTCTATAAACGATTGGTACCCTTTGACAAAAATGTCAAAATCAACTTTTGCGGAGTGTCTGTATGGATTTACGTTCATGCTTTACGTGAGTTTTTAAAAAATAATTTTCGTGTTTAGATTTATTTTCAAAGTAATTCCGTGCTAGAATTTGTTTTTAATTCAAATTCCTGATAAAACTGTGTTCTATATATTATTTGGCTCATAGACATGCAAATTTTTCACACTGATTACGCCACGCGTTGCTACCATAGACATATTAAAGTATGGCCGAGGAGTTCCGAATGGGATTTTACCTTTACAGTATTTAAAGAAGCACACAAACATACCCAGGCACATGAATCACATCATCAAATAAACAACCTAGGGTAAAGAGTATGATCTTATTAGGAGAATCTCCAAATATAAGTGCTGAATTAGCAAAAAGGTTACAATCCGTCTTTGCCAAAACACAAAATTAAATCGTTTTTGGCAACTTAAATACGAAACCTAGTATAAATTATATTGGGTAAATCTTTCTAAATCAGTCCTATTTTCGTGCCTCAGAAACAATCTTTCAGGGGTGAAAGGTCACATTCTGGGGTCTTCACATAATGCATCCATATGGAGCGGACGGACCCTCATTAAAAACTTACAAAACAAACTACATGTACAGTATTTAATTACGAAGTTAAAAGCGGTCTTTCTAATGAACGTTTTGTACACCAACCTGTTATTTGGAGAGATATATCATTATTGAATTGACTTTTTTATTGTTTACAAAGCTTTAACTGACACAATTAATGACACATTAATTTCAGAATGTATTATTTTTCTTTGTTATTAAATGCTAAATGCTCGCGACGAAAATAGATATTGCCCTCTGAGGGTAATTATATGTCACTGTGGTATGATAAACATTGGAGCTGTCACGATACGCGATAAGCGTATCGCGATATAATGCAATATGTTGGTACCGTATCGCGATACGTACCACGATATATTGTGGGCTTTTACAGAAACAATGCAAATTTTACGTGCAGCTACTGATAGAATCTAGCCTCTTTAAGTATTTACGGTCATTTATGACAGTGGCGGGCCCAAATCGGTTAAAGTTTAATAACTTCAGGGTTAAATTGAATGAACAATGGAAAAACTGACGTTTCGCTACTTTATTTCGCGAAGGGAAGAATGGTGAATGAAATAAAAAATATCGCCAAATACCGGTACGTTAATATCGTACCGTGGTACTTATTGCCGCAGCTTCGTATTGCAATGTACCGGTATACCGGTATATCATGACAGCCGTTAAAAACATTATGAATCATTTAACAGACAATACCTGATCTAATTTTAATAAATAATTCATTACTTAAAAAAGTAAAAAATACAACAGTGTCCGAGACTTATGTTTATTGCACAGTCACAAATTAAAGACTATAGATGTACCAGTCATCATGTTCGTGGTATATATACAGAGTTTTGTTAATGCGGTTTCATGCCGTCTGCCTTTGATTTTAGCAATTACGTTTTGATCTGACTGTTTTCATAAGTATAAAACATTAACTGTCCCATTATGTCACATAAATTTCAAGATGTATTATCATTTCATGGCGGATTTATTATCGCAGGCAAAATAAACATTGCTCCCTGAGTGCATTTATCTGTCAATTTGATTTAATACAGGTAAATGTGCAGAATCTTCATAATAAAATACATTGTGTACTTATATTTCCCTACCACCTGGAGTGATATCAATTTTATAGCATAACTAATTGCTTTGATATCATCCATGAATAAGTAATATCACGATGGCAATACCATGTGACTATGACGTCACAAATGCTACGGTTTCAAGAAGAAAACACAAAAAGCCAGCCGCGACTCAGAGTTTTAACGAGTGGTCAGCCTTTTAATTCTTGTCAGATTAACATGATATCTACACAAGGGTAAGCAGAAAAAGGTATACTATTTGCATCACATCTTAAACGCAATTTTATACTTTTTGCTAACACTCTTTAGTCTTAGAAACCGACAAATGTTTTCCTGTTCAAAGGGTTTCATGTATCCTGTTCATTTTCCCCAGGGTGTGAGCAAAAAAAACCAAAAAAACTTTGAGTCGAGGCTGAATTTTTCATTCTTTTCTTCTTGAAACCGTATAATTGTGATGTCATGGTCACGTGATAATGCCACCGTGAGTTATAAAATTGTCAAACATAACTCAGAAATGTTTCATTTTTCTCCAAAATGGAGAGCCACGTAATTTTGTAATACAATAGTGCTTTATTTTCCTCCAAAATAGAGAGAGCTATGAAATTTTGTAAAATAGTAGTGGTTTATTTTCCTTCAAAATGGAGAGCTATTAAATTTTGTAACACAGTAGTGGTTTACTTTCCTCCAAAATGGAGAGCTATTAAATTTTGTAAAAAAGTAGTGGTTTATTTTCCTCCAAACGGGAGAGCTATAAAATTTTGTGACACAATAGTGGTTTACTTTCCTTCAAATGGGAGAGCTATAAAAGTTTGTGACACAATAGTGCTTTACTTTCCTCCAAAAGGGAGAGCTATAAAAGTTTGTGACACAATAGTGCTTTACTTTCCTCCAAAAGGGAGAGCTATAAAAATGTGTAACACAGTAGTGGTTTACTTTCCTCCAAAATGGAGAGCTGTAAAATTTTGTAACCTAGTAGTAGTTTATTTTCCGCCAAAATAGAGACAGCTCTATGAAATTTTGTTACATACATTGTAGTGTAATGACTTTATGCCCTTTTAAGGAAATACGCTTTCTAAAATATATACAAAATTGATAAAAGAACTAAAAACACCCATTCCATTTATGAACGTCATAGGTCCTACGCAATTCACAGCTTTTAATGACAAACTCTATATAGTGTTTCAAACAAATGCATTAAATATAGACACGAACAGATTTGTATGTCATAGACATTATTAATGTAATACACAACTTAAGTGACTAATAAAATCTTGGTGCCACCCAATGCATACAAAGCTAGTTGAACACCATTAAATCATTAATGTGACGTAACTAGTGTATTGCTCACAAAAGTCATGTACCAGCGTTGTTCGAAACCCAACGTAGTTGACAGTTTTTGTAAACAAAACTGTATTGTTCTTAAAAAAGTAAGTAACAAAGAGAGTTTACTTTAACCACGATTCAATTCATTTGCGTAAATAGCTTTAAGATTCATTTAGAAATAACGTTCATCTTTGGTTCAAGGCTAGACGTACTGAATGCCTTTTGGATATATGAAAGTCATGGTGTTTAATATAAGGATACAGTAAATTTACTGTCCCTTAAACATAAAAGTAGTCGTGAGGGCACCGTACAGGTGCTGTGCGACCAAGCTCCGCAAGGACCCGTACGAACTTATGCGCTCCCACACGGACTGTGACGTTTTTAAACTACATATTGTCCGTTTTTTCTCAACTGTCAAGCTTGAATAATTACACGGTGACTGAATGCATTTTTGTTGTACTGGCGGCCTAGTTGTTATTAAAAATATCTTGACTAAAACGTATCATACGGCATAAACAGCTTTACTCGATCACAATACACACTTTCGGAAACTCTTAGATGCATAACAACAATAATTTTAATAAACGCAATCACTGTGAAATTATTCATGTTTTGACAGATGAGAAAAAACGAACAATATTAAAAAATTAATACTTCAAAATATTTCATTGTCATCCCGAGCATCCCCAGTTGTGGATTAGTTCATTGTATTGTTTACATAAACAGGATTTTTTTTTTTTGCACGAACTGTAAAATTTTACCTCTTATAATTCATGAGACAAATTATAAACTATATCGACCGTGTCACATTTATGCTTCCGTATGTTAGCACTCTAATTTAGTCTAATTGATAATTGTCTTTCAAGCAAATATAAAATATACAAATGTTCATTTAAAAAATAATGCTCAGTACAATTGAAGAGATTTGTTACAAAACAAAGATAAAAGGAGGTATAAATCACTTTGTCTGATTATAGATGGACACAATAAACAAGGAAACAATTAATATTGGTTAAACATGATTATCTTGCATGTCTCGTACACGTTTTTGCTCGCCTTTTGTCGAATTTTCTGTCTACGTTTCAATTATTTCTGACTAAATTGCATTAAATCCACGAGAACATATCTATTTAATATCCATTGTAATTAATCAACGACTTGGTTCAAATTATGCAAAAGACACAATATTTGAAACATAAGCGATATTTTATGTATATATCACTGTTAATGCATGTATGTATACATTTTTTGTATTGTACTTAATAAGTGATAAATATAAGATATTCCTATGGCAAGCCGTTGTACTACAATAACCTACATGTATTAGTTTTATGGCCACAACACACTGAATTAAGCTCAATTGAGTGACTGCATGTATTTTTTTATTGGAGTTAACGCCGTGTCAACACTATTTAGGTCACTATTTAGCGTCCAGCGCTCCTAACCTAGCTTTCCTGGACCATTGTCTATAACCAGTACTTACCTACCCTTCCACAAGGCCGGAACCTTCTTCATATTATCTAATCAATGGGGCAAAATAGACATTATTGTCAAATTTTCATGCAAAATGATATCATCATACCTAATCCCTAATTTTATGAGATATCGCTGTAATTCAAGTGCTATCTTTAAGGAAAAGAAATATCCATTGTAAATATATAACCAGAATAAGTGTATAGTGGTAGTTATTTTTTAATTTGGGTTTTACGCCGTATCAACACATTTTAGGTCATTTTACGACGTCCAGCGCACCTAACCTAGCTTTCATGGACCATTGTCTATAACCAGTACTCACATACCCTTCCACAAGGCCGGAATTTGCTCCATATACCTTATTAATGGAGGATAATTGACAAAATTGTCAAATTTTCATAGAAGGGTATAACCTCCCGGGTGGGATTCGAACCCGTACCCCCTTCGAGACACGAGATTCCCGGCGCGCCATTTACTGCGCTATCAACCCGGGTTGTAGTTCAATCTCCGTAAACAGATATCCTGTAGAGCGTTGTCGCACAGGATCTCTACTTTCTCCGTGGAAGGTCACGTCGAGATGAACTTTGTTTCGACCAATCAATGCGTAGCTTTCATCTAGACGAAAACACTATTAATCACATTTTGATTTCGTAATTTCTATTTTTAGACCAAGTTTTGCATGCTAATTTAACAGCGGTATTCATCACAGTCTGCGATTGGGCGGCTCATTTCAAATTGCGTGACGTAGACAATGTAAACAAATTACGTATCATAACAATTTCGTCATGAATATTATGATGAGAAAACGTCGCCTGAACGTGACCTTCGTTTAAAACAGGCCAGATTTAAATTAGCGAGTATGCGAGCGGAAAATTTTAGATCGGGTTTTAATCAGATTGGGTTGTAGTTGTAGTTGTACCTAGTAATGGTAAGTGATTTTGTAGTTTTTGTTTTAAAAATCTACTATTTCTTAACAACAGAGAAGGAAAGCTTTTATTCTTACAGTGATAGCCTAATAAGATCTGACTTCTTCATTGATTGAGATATCTAGTTTCATTCATTTTTAATGCACGTATACACGTAAAGGATACTTTTAACTATTGTTGGAAGATGTATGGCTGTTTTTAAGTCAAAGTTTTACAAATTATAGTTTAGACAACGGTGCCCCCTCTCAGCCAATCAAATTGCTTAAAAAGTGTTTGATAAATCTCATACCACACGGTTAAGTGTTTGATCAGACCGTTTTCTCCGTGCTTAATACTCGAGAAAACAGTGCGCGAAAGTATGGGGTGGATCCAGACTTTTCAATTTAGGTGCACACTAAGAACAAAACACAATGTTATAGTTTGTATTAAAGCGGCAATGAAAATTGGAAAGTTTTTATTCATGGTCTCATTTGTCGACTAACATGAGTCATGGAATAGTAAATCCATTATAAAATGTCTAAATCCGCCCCATTATCAGTTTAAATACAATCAACTGCTGAGTATATATATGTAGATTTCCAAGGTGAAATGTTTCAATCAGCTTATCTGTATTAAATTTGAAAGCCAACCAAAGTTTTGAGAAATTAACAGTTTATATATTTTAATTTAAGTCCTCACAGGAATTATTACTTTGTCACTGTACCACAATAATATGGACTCATGTGCCATGTTTTGAAAATTGATGAAGTGGACTGGATTGTTTTATTTCAACGTTAACACTTACACGTAATGTTATTTTGTACACGTACCGTACTGGTTTGAAATTATATACGTATAACTACGTAATTTTGCAGATTATGTGATATATATAAATGTGATACTGCATTGGCACCATTTCCTATCTATTAAACCCCTCTTGGTATGATTGTTAGAAGTAAGGCATTTGTGGATAGGAACTCGAATGTAGAATGGGCAATTATTTTGGGAAAATCTCAACTAAATAAATTAAAGACCTATAGAAATTTTGTAACAAATTAGTTACTTCAGGATCTAATTCTATCTAACTGATAGTTAAATAAATTTAGTATACCTTCTTACTTTAAATAGTTTGAAGGGAATTAAATGAGACAGGAAATAAAGCGCCATGATCGTGCGACCACATGCACGACTCATGCAGATCGGTTCGTCTCCACTCGGAGACAAACACCAAAATCAACAGCGTAAGCCAACTCCTAGCAAAACATTAACAGCTCTGGTAACCAAGCCTTATTTCCATTCTCTATGAAAAAGGAATGGCATGGTGTTTAGGAACGACCAGAGCCAGTCAAATGCTTCGCTTAAAGGAGGCAAACGCTTGGCTATATGTATGACATTTAAGTCAAAATAACGACTTACATATTAAAACTGTGACTTTTTCTATCATAAGTTAAATACTAACGAATGGGTTGTCAAAGTAAGCAGTTTATTATGTCAATTAAATTCAATTGGTCTCTAATTCTGTCTTACTTAAGCTTGCAGATTCTTTGTTTATTATTTAACTAGATATTTAGATTTTATTACAAAAATATTTTGAAGACTTATCAAAATAATAAAAAACAAAATTTATACAGTCACGCGTTATATTTGGTATATTACTATACCCCGAGTTTAAAATCATAAACATGCCCCAGGGGCGTATATTTAATATTATGGTTTACATAGGGAAGGGAGTTAAATAGGATCTAAGCACTTGCCATTGTTGCCTCCCTTTGTGCCAATTTAATGTAGTTTTTAATAACAAATAGTAAGACTTACATGCTTTTTAAATCTTGACCGTTCTATTTTCTTTCTTTTTCTATATTTTTCGTTTTGTACTTTTTATTTTACATTATTTTTATGAGAAATAATATGTCTAAATTGAATGTTCACACGTTTACTAGTTATAACAATGTTAAAAAGGGATGACAGATATAAAACAATAACATGTACTTACAGCTGAATAGTGCTCCTGGTTAGCCAAAACAGTATTCAGTTCTGTGATAAAGAATTATTCATATGACGAATTGCCACTGTGATTATTTATCAAAAATGATTGTTAATTTGAATCCTTTATAGTTATTTTACTGCACATTATGTACATGGGCACATTAATAATATTTACATTCATGAATAACACTATCTAATTGTGTTTATGAGTTCTAATTAGCTTTCGCACGAAATTCACGACACAAATTTAATATCGTTTGTTTAAGTTTAAGGCCCACTATATTATTCTGAGTTTTATGTGGCTAAAAGATGGCAATAGTATAAACATGTGACAAAATAAATGAAAATGGACATTATAAACTTATAATTTCATACCCGTTGTCCAAGTCGGATAGAATACTCGTAGCAGTTTGATATGGGATTTATCAACTCGCTTCGCTGGTTGATAAATCCCATATCAAACTGCTACTCATGCTCTATCCTATACATAATACACTTTATAATTGTTGTATAGAGAAAAGTAATAAAAAGTAAAACGGCTTGCCATATATATATATCACACTGTGTATAAATGTAGCAGACACCGTGAGTATTAAATGTAGGACACAGCACTATATCATCATAATTATGCAAGATATATTATAACTGTCTATTTTATGAGTTTTTAAGTTTTATCATTTGTTCGTACTGTACGTTGATTTTTTTATTTTTATGGCGGACGTCGCACCTAACCATCTGTTATTAACAGTTCTCGTCTACAAGTGTTCTCTAAATCTACCACAATGATAAATCAAAGAACTGATAGTACTGATGGAACGTTGGTACTGGAAATGTAACAAGAAATATCTTTAAAAGATATTCGGCGCTATGCAAGGTTGATTTTGTTTGAACTATAAATTGTCATAATCACTGTTAAGTCATACCGCCAGGGGCGTACCACTTTGACTGAACAATCAAGTAACATAGTGAGTTACCTATAATACACAGAGTAAATAGTCAGCAACTACTGTCTGTACTAAGCACATTTTATCACAAATAACCAATGGTACCATATCTTTATCCAATTTTCGATAACGAAAGATAATTTCATTGGAGAAACTAGTATGATAAAGCAAATTGTATTGGTTAAAAAATATGGGTCAAAGTTTGCTTAGACAGCTGCGTTGAAAACATCTGATCACGAGGTTAATACATGTGTATTTGTATAAGCTATTTATTTATTTATGATCATTATGCGCATAACATGCTATGTAATGTCCACCTGTATTTATATGTATTGGAAATAAACTATATCTCTCATGTAAGTTACATAGTGTAAACTTAAAAAGTATACACACAGTTTGTTATTTGTGTAATTATGAATTGTTTAGCATCGCGTTTTTTCGGCGCAGCTGTCTAAGCCAACTTTTGACCTATATTTCAACCAATACAATTTGCTCTACCATAGCTGTTTGTCCAATGAAAATCCTTCACGGTATAAAGAAATGGATAAAACACATGACACCATTGGCTATTTGTAATAAACTGGTGCGTATCACGTACAGTAGCTGCTGACTATTTACTCTGTGTATAGTGAGTGACTCACTATGCTAATTGATCACACAATCGTCGTGGTACGCCCCTTGCGGTATAACTGAACTGCGAATATGACTCAGCGCACGCTCGGAATTGATTTTCATTTTGTCATATGTTGGCCGCCATTGAGCATTTCTATCAATTTGTTATATGTTCTCCAGAAAAGTAACATAAATCGTTTGGTCATTCTGGAAAGAAGTGATTTTTATTCGAAAATCCATGGCATTGTTATTAAAGATGTTTTTAATTTTAGAATCGGACAGATTTTCCAAATTGACAAATCAGCGAAGTGGCAATATATTCGGACAAAAATTGTCAGTTGAGGCTGAATTGCAATTTCGGACAAACTACATTTGACCTATAGTAAATACATGTACGCCGTGCATGACCAACATTTATACTTCAAACCGTTGAAAATGAACCCGGCAGAGCTCCGAATATCTTTTGTTAAAGATATTTCTTGTTGGAAATGAAATGGAGATAAACAAACTAACTAACATTATTGCCAAATTCTCCTACAAGAGTAAAACCTTTCGGGGCTGAAAATTGGTTAAGGATCACAGAATGTTAGGTTGCGACAATCCATAGACAACGTGTAAATTCATCACATATATGTAGCATTAGATCATTTATCAAGTTCACATTGCAACCTAAATATATGTTAATCGTATCGTCTTTGATATTAATTAAAATATGACAAAATAACACTTTCATACTGAAGAAAAATACTGCGTTATGCAGTCTGTTTTATTTAACATAAAGTTTATACTATATATATTATTTTCTGAAACAGAATTAAACAGTAACGAAAGTAAATAGTCTATTAGAATCTATGATACACACAGTCGATCTAAGAACTTGGTTTTAAAAGGGCAAGAATGGCATGGTTCGACGCACTATTTTCACGTGGCAATTACATGTACATATTTCATATTAATAATACATACATTATGACGAAATATTTGATATTTTCAACCTATTTCGGTACAAATTGACAGACTAGGATAATTTTTTTGGGTGGTGCCAAGTTTGAACAAAAATAGTTAAGGGTAAGAAATGCGGATATCTTGCCACCAGTACACCGATAATGGAGTTCAAAATTAACATCGAACATTCTAAGCGTAGTTTGGATCCCCTGTCCCCCTGATATGCCGCTGAAGTGAAAACATTTCACGTACACAGTAAATCATAGCACAACTTAAACAACTTTTGTCAAGCTAAAACGCCAAAGATTTAGACCAAATTTTTTTCTAAAAGTTTAAAGCTGTAAGTAGTCCGTGCGGAACATTTTGAAACAATGTAAATGATTATGCACGTTTAAATATGCATCATAGGCCTAAATTTGTCTAAGTTTTGGAATGTTGTCTTGACGCTATAAAATGCTCAAACTATTTTGATTGTAGTATAAATAATAGCTAGGGCTGTCACGATACGCCAGAAGTGTATCGCGATATATTGCAATACGCTGGCATCGTATCGCGATACGTACTACGATATATTGTAGGCTTTTAGATTCGTTGTACCTCCGCTGTTATTAACAGAAACATTGCAAATCTTACATGCAGCTACAGAAAGAATCTAACCTCTTTAAGAATTTACGGTCATTTCGGACTGTGAAGCGCCCCAATCGGTTAAATTCTTGTAACTTAGGGTTAGATGGAATAAACAATGGAAAAACTGATGTTTCACTTCTTTTTTTCGCGAAGGGAACAATTTTCCAATGAAATAAAAAATATCGTAAAATACAAGTACATTAAATTCGTACCAGGGTATGTATTGCTGCAGCTGAAAATTGCAATATATCGGTATACCTGTATATCGTGACAGCCCGAATATATAATATAAATGGTCTTTAAAAACTAATTAATTGCAACTAGATTCATAACTCTTTGGGGTATAACAAAAAGCCATTCTGACTCCTTGGAATTTTAGATCGACCACATCGTAAAAGATCATCCTCTATCCGAATCATTCGAAATCATGATAATATCTGATTGCTTTCGGATAAAAGAGTTTGAACGTTGCTAAAATTATAAAAAACATACTGCATTTGTGACAATTTATCTAACTCTGTTACAAGAAAGCCTGTTGTTTGTATTGTGTGTCCGTTTGTTTGATTTCATTCGTTTTATGCTTCTTTATTATTTACATATTATAGTTCGACTAAGGATGTGGGTCGAGCTAAATTTCCAAAGGGTTTGAATACATTCTTGATTTTAAAATAAAAAAGCATTTATTAAAAAAGTGATGTACATGTATATACAAATCACGTTAATTATTATATGCGTTCCAGGGGAATACCGGGATTTAACGGTGAAATAAAAATCGATATTCCACTGTTTTGAAGCAATGAAAATAAATTTGTTATTTTTCACTGTTTGGATGTGCCGTTCTGATAACAAATCATACTTTAACTTTAAAAAAGCCAGTTTAAAGCATATAATAAACAGAAAAATTGTTTATTTCAGAGTAAAATCTAGTTATTTCACTCGTGAGCTAATGATATTGTAATTTAACTCGTGGCTACGCCACTCGTGAAAATATTTACCATTAGCTCACTCGTGAAATAAAAATCGATCTTACACCGAAATAAACAAATATTTTCTATATACGAGTATAATAAATATAGATAAAAGACGTTTAATTATACAAGTATATACAATGTCTTTCATGCGTCAATCAGGTACACTCTACCGCCACGTCTACGTTGACCACGACGGACACGAGATCTAGTATATGTATGTGGACGATTTGAAACTAAATGAATAAAATCTCCTCTACCTGAAAATGGAAGAAGAATAAAGGCTATAGTTGTACTATGGAAACTAAATACATGTACTGAAAATTCTCATATGATACATTATAAGACATTCTAATGGCTTATAATTTTAGACACCAGATTGAAGGGCGAAACACACTAACCGTAAATTGTTACCTGTATTACTAACAACAGCAGTCCACGGACAGCGCGCTCGACTATTAGGGGTGTTCATGTAAACAACAGCAACAACCAGTCAAAATTCATGCTAGAATTATACAACTTGGTATTTGACCTCCAATGGTAACCCCGTAGACATGTGTGAAGTTTCGAGTGAATCCCTTCAGTAGTTTCAAAGATAACGCCGACGCAAAACTGAGTAGGATAGCCCCACTATTCTCCGAATAGACGATGTATACAAATCTATATCGGGACGCACAATTATTCACACTCATCGTATTATGGCTCCGCGCAACAAACAGTTCGGTTTCCAGATTTCTTAATGAGTTTAGAAATTATTGCGCCAGTCATCTATAACAGACGATCTGGTTAAATTGCAATTTATGTACTAACGCAACTATTTGCAGGTTCCGTTTGAAAATTTGAAATTCGATGTATAGTGCGTAAAGTTTGTCCCGACCTGCAGCGTGTTCAGTTACCCTGAGCGTTCCAAAACGTTCCATAACGTAAGTGTCGGAACAACTCAACGCAAAGACAACTCAATTCGAGACAACTCAATCTCCTACTAACGGATTGAGTTGTCTCAACTTTAAGTTGAGTTATGCACGGGTTGAGTGGTCTTGGGGTTGATTTCTCCCGTACCCGTAAAGTTAGCTAATAATCGTCACTGAACACGCAGCTGACCTTTTTCCAAGAATATTCATTACATTGAATACGAATGTAGTATTAATGCTCGATTACACCGTGGCCGAGAGAATTATGCGTTGAAATTAAACACATAAACATACCTCTTTTTACAATCGCTGTAAATCGATTTCTCATTTTGAATTTTTGAATACGTTACTTGCCGAAGTGTAGAATAGGGGTGGTACTGATTTTCGTCGGGATATGTGAAAATATTAACAGATGCAAATGTAAAAGATCAGATCTGGGTCAAACTCTACGCACTATACACGTACATGTATTCGTTAAGGCCAAAATAAAATCGAATAATACAAAACAACATTTACCTCTTGGTGCAGGTGCTAACGATCCTCGTCTAAGACTGCTTATTCCCCTACCCATACCATTACCACGCCGTGTGTTTTGTACGACAATTGGATGATGTCCTGGTGGATTAATGGTAATTCTATTTCTATTGAGATGTATATCAACAGGGGGGTTAGTAAGGATATTAGGTGCTCCTAGATTTGATCCACCAGCGCTCCATATCCAGTCTTCTGAATAGTCACAGAAAAATGATATTGGTATATTACTGTAGTTGATGGTAGGACAAGCTGTCTGACTTGGTACGTCCCACACAAGTAAAGTTGCATCGCTGTAAGTGTAGGCGTACTGTAGAGGCTGCACTGCTGACACCCGAACTGCACCAGTAAATTGACTGTCCATACCACCTTCAGCAGTTTGTTTGCAATACGGCTTACACACTCTACCACAACTATCGAAGGCAGCTATCATGACTTCAGTAGGTACACCTGCTTCAGGAAGTTTTACAGGTAAGTAACCAATGGATTCAGATACTGCAAGTCTATTATCAACGAGGACGTATTCTTCTGAATAACTTTTATGATTTAAACCATACCCAACAATCTTTATCCTTCCGACAGAAGATTGGTCCTTGCTACAATATGAGTATTTGTTTTGTATTGGTGATTGTAAAAATGTGCTCTTCAGGCCCAGATGTCCTTGGTTTGCCATCGTTGGATCAAGTGTGTATTTATTAAAATGCGTATAGTCTTGAGCACGTTTTGTTACAATTTTCACAGGAATATGAGCAAACGCTTGTTGATTGAGTCCATATAACATCGGAGTAAATCCATAGTGTCGAAGATCTATGTCATTTAAGAAAGACTTTCTTGGACAGGCAGCTGCTTCATAGTGTTGCGGATTATGAACTTGTCGCTTCTTTCTTCCTTGGCCAGCATTAAGTGACTGAAGTGGCATCAACAAGCCTGCACCTCGGAGTTCAGTTCTACTTCTGGATACACATCGAGGTGGGTTGAGATTGCGATTACATACCAAGAACCTGCTGCCACCACATGCTGGGCATATCGGCGTTGGTTCATACGTGACAAAGTCAGAGAATACGTTTAGATTTCCAGCTGCCATTGTCCATGTATTAGCTCCCGCAAGAGTATCAAATCCAGCAGTAGCAGTTGGTCGATGACGTTCATCAAATCTTGGATCATTTTCGATAAAAGGATAATCTGACTGTGGATCAATAAACGATCTTCTTTGGTTGTCTTTAAATCTCTCCCATATCTGATCCACAAAACAATGATGAGAAAAGAACAATGGATCAAATGCTGCGGTGTTTAGATCATTCATTGTTCCGCCAACAAACACGTGGCCAAAACCATGTTGCTGTTCAAAGTTGCTTTCAGCTAATGCTGTCGGTACAAATATGTCTTGGGCTCTGGTACGTCGAATAATGTTCTGGATGCCTTCATACGTGTACAGTTGCATAGGTTGGACGTTACGTACAATAATATTCGCGGGGTCAATTTGTCTCCAACTTGCGAGAGGCCCGGATCTAACTTCTCCTACGCCATCACCGAAAAATGCTGGAGAAAATATGGGTGTATCTGTGGAA
Organism: Mactra quadrangularis; assembly: GCA_025267735.1. Classification (NCBI taxonomy): domain Eukaryota; kingdom Metazoa; phylum Mollusca; class Bivalvia; order Venerida; family Mactridae; genus Mactra; species Mactra quadrangularis. The sequence continues at coordinate 37,140,353 of CM046305.1, read as the reverse complement.
TCGTCCATATCGTTGTCCAGTCGAGAGTTCCAATACGGTATACTCACTGTTGGGTCGTGTTGTCGTAAGAAAAATTCCAGTCTGAATAATACCAAGAAATAGGACATTAAGTATCGCTTATAAGTTTTTGGGTTTCTTAAAGTAGTATCATAATAACAGCGCTAAAGTTGGCCAAAAATAGTCAAATTAGCCAAGATGACTATTTTGGCCAGCCCAAACTTAATAAATTACATTCTATCAAGAATTGCTTGTCCAAACAAAGGACACGTTCTGTCGAAATTTGCAAGGGACTGAACAACATTGCAATAATCAGGGTTTGGAGCCAGATATTTATACACGTGTAGATCACACCAAAACTTGTATTTATAAAATTAGTAGGATAATGATTCATTGATTATGTGTAAATCTTATTTCTAAAACATAATATGTTTTCAAACTTAAATATCAATGTACGTGCATTCTCATTGTTAACAAGTAAGATGTGACAAAAAAATTGCATACAAGTGAATTTTTAATTTGATTTGTAGATTTATCAAAATAATAGTCTAACAGTAAAAACGAGAGATGGATGGATATGTATCAAAAATATTCTTTATGTCTACCATTCTCGACAAGAAATTATTCTTTTATCATCTAAATAAAAATATATCTACACTCTTATTCACCGAGTCACACGTACTGAATAATTTATTTTGTTTTTATAAGAATAAATAATTTGAAACTGTTACACGAGATCGATGTGTTTCCCCAATAAATGGATGAATCCAACATTGAAAGTACAATGCCATGCCATGTTTACAAAATTGATTTATAACATAAAAATAAAAAGACGTGATGCAAACACGAGAAGGCACGGTATAACCATTTACATGTAGAGACATGGCATAATCATTACTGATGTCATATATATCTAATTGGACTTAAAGGTATATACAGGCAAATGATTGGGCCAAAAGTAGAGACAAAGTTTAGTCCCTGAAGCAGTGTTAAGTTCATAAGGAATAACATAACATTTGCCACTTAAAACAATCAAATGAACGAATTAAAACATGTGGCATACACATTGTTGAAAACGTACGATAAGTACGATACTGAGGGAATCACCGAGCAATTTTGCCTAGCAACTCCTTTAACAAATAACCGAGTTGAGATACTTACATCCAAAGATAAAGTCTGTGCCAAGGAGCAAATGATGGACCAAAGTGAGCTCTATCTACGTTTTCCCCAGCATGCATTTCTGCTAGAAAGTTGTATATATTGGGGGGCAACCTCTACAATTAAATCATAGAAAAATGGTACAGTATTAGGAAAAGGTTCAGTATGAGCTACTGTGATACTTTAAAATATACATGTATTTCATTAAATATATTTGACGTAGTCTGAAAATGTCTGTTATTTGCTGTTATTGTACTGAATGATTATAACATAAACTTATAAATTCTAGCTCAACAGATGTTGTCAGGGGTCTTTGTCACACAAAAAGTACATGCAACGCATGAAAAAGATGATATAAATAGCAAAACCTCTTGTAATTTTGACATTTTTAAGTAAAGGGGCTAATTTTGCATTTTCTGAATTCATTCCTGTTCAGAAACCTGTATGTCCCAAAATATGACTTCTAAATTTGAGGAAGTAAACATGTAATATAGTATGTACTTTAACTCAAAGCGTACACAAATTGTACTGATTAAAGTGTAAAGCCCCTTTCATTTTGCTTAAATGCTTCCAAATAAATTCAAATAGCTAAAAATCTTAAATTTGTCATAACATTTTCTAATCTTGAACATCGGTTTTAATATAATTATTTCATAATCAGTTCTGCGAGTGTGTACTACAATCAATTAAAACCTCGTACAGTTGTTTTGCTATTCAGTGAAAGCTTAAAAATGCTATAAAGCATATTTGATCTGCAATTCTCATTTGTTGAAGACAAAAGTTTGATACTATGATCAATCCGGCTTGCACAACACCAAATTTAAATTGATAAAATATTACGAACATCAATTTGAAAACATCAAATCTTGATCCATAATCTTGACATTTTTGGTCGCCCAACGGAAATCTGATAGCTTTAAAATTTGGCATTAATTTGACGAGCTTTAACGTTTGATTCTTTCTCACAAACTGATTCATAATTGTGACCGATCACAAGACATTTTGGTCGCAATCGGTGATTGCAGAAGCTTTTATTTGAGACCATTTTCACAAAACATGCTCACGATAATTAGAGCTGCCACGATATACGGTTTTCCGGTATATTGCAAAACGCAGCTGCGGCAATACGTACGGCGGTACAAATTTAACGAACAGGTATCAAGCGATATTTTTAATTTCTTGGGAAAATTGTTCCTTCTCAAAATGAAAGTAGCAGAATGTCAGTTTTCCATGGTTCATATGATAAAAACCTGAGTTCCAAGAATTTAACCGATCGGGCGCGTTCGATTATTTGTACGGAACTTGTGCTAAACATGTTGTTGAATCGCATACTTCAAGTTCGGACAGGATTTTGTAAAACAATTATGGCATCCGGAAGCTTGATTGCTATTATGTTTTGCAGCTATAGAAGTGGTTGTTTCTTCTAAACCAAGCATCTAAATGACCGTATAGACAGAGAGAAGCCCTAGACTTTATTAGTAGCTGCATGATAGATTTGCGAAGTTTCTGTTAAATGCAGTGAAGACACAACGAATCTAAAAGCCCACAATATATCGTGGTACGTATCGCGATTCGGCGCCAGCGAATTGCAATATATCGCGATACGCTTCTGGCGTATCGTGACAGCCCTAATGATAATGAACCTCCTCAGAAATTTGGGTCGGAATAGGTGCCTGCACGAACCTTAACGTAAGACCATTTCTTGTGGGGCAAGTTTTTCATTTCAGTCGATCAAAATCGTATGAAGCATAGATATAATACGACACTTGTACTCCCTTGCCTTCAAGCTAGCTTTTATGATGATGTGGTGTCCGCTTACGACTCGAGAGGTCGTAGATTCGAATCTCAGTTCGGACCATTGGTTTTTATCGGTTAAGACAAATACTTAAATGAGAATGCTTACTGTATCTCGTTTAAGATTATTTAAAGCAGTAAAATAACGTCGTCTCTCCACCAGTGTCATTGCACGTAATTCTTTCCTAACTCTTGGACCATTAGCCCCGCCTCTTTGTCTTTTCTTACGTTTACCAGCCGGTGCATACAATGGTGAAAATGCTTCCTGGAGACTATTCTGAAAGAATGTTATTTGTTGAGGTGACATATTCGGTCTCTCCTTGACAAACCTTGAAGTGTACTTATTCATTGCCAACCAAAACACCATCTCACCTATAAGATAAAACAATATCATTGTTTAAGTGTACAACAGAAGAAGTAGTCCAGTGGTAGGGCTAGAGATTTGGGATCGCAAGGATTCGACCCCGGATTCGAACCACACACTAGTAATTACTTATTTCTTTAATCCCCTTCAAATTCTATTGCTATAATTCGTCATAATTTTTATTAAAATATCATTTCGTGTATTAAGGGGAGAAAAAGTGGTTCAACTCTATTGCCATATGTCTATATATATATCAATTATATTTTTTATAATTATTTATTATGGTGGCTGATTTACGCCATGTCGTATTTATTCTGTCGTATTTTCGTTCCTTCGCCGCGAAGATTAAAAAAAAACCACAAAAATACGAAGATACGACAAACTGTGGATTTGTCATGACTTCGTTTTTTTTTCGTTTTTTTTTCTAATCTTCATTGTGAAGGAACAAAATTACGACATGGCGTGCTTAGCCTGTGCTTCGCCTCGCGTATGTAGTAAAAAACAAAAATTCTTGGTGGATCTCACGAATCCTTCCGAGATTTTTCATTCAATGAATAGTCAAAGTGTTCCGAATAGGGAATTTATTGTATATTACATACAAATAGTTAGAACTAGAACTTTTAACACATTTATCTATGGTCCTAACCAAATAAAAACGTAATGTATTGATAATTAGACAACGGTGCCCCCTCTCAGCCAATCAAATTGCTTAAAAAGTGTTCGATAAATCTCATACCACACGGTTAAGTGTTTAATATTATCAGACCGTTTTCTCCGTGCTTAAAACTCGAGAAAACAGTGCGTGATAGTATGGGGTGGATCCAGACTTTTCAAGTTAGGTGCACACTAAGAACAAAACGCAGTGTTATAGTTTGTATTAAAGCGGCAATGAAAATTGAGAAGTTTTTATTCATGGTCTCATTTGTCGACTAGCATAAGTCATGGAATAGTACAATCGATTGTAAAAAGTCTAGATCCACCCCATTATCAGTTTAAATACAATCAACTGCTGAGTATATACATGTACATGTAGATTTCCAAGGTGAAATGTTTCAATAAGCTTATCTGTATTAATTTGAAAGCCAACCAAAGTTTTGAGAAATTAACTGTTAATTTATTGTAATTTAATTCCTCGCAAGAATTAATACTTTGTCACTGTACCACAATAGTATGGACTCAACATGTGCCATGTCTTGGAAATTGATGAAGTGGACTGGCTTGTTTTATTTTAACGTTAACACTTACACGTAATGTTATTTTGTACAGGTACCGTACTGGTTTGAAATTTGCATACGTATAACTACGTAATTTTGCAGATTATGTGATATATATAAATATGAAACTGCATTGGCATCATTTCCTGTCTATGAAGCCCCTCGTGATATGATTGTTAGAAGTAAGGCATTTGTGGAAAGGAACTCGTATCAATTTTTTTGGGATATATAAATTAAGGACCTATAGAAATGTAACGGTTACTTTAACGGTTACAGTCAATTAAGTTTAAGTAGGATCTAATTTTATTTAACTGATAGTTAAATAAATTTAGTATACCTTCTTACTTTAAATATTTTGAGGGGAAGTAAATGAGACAGGAAATAAAGCGCCATGATCGTGCGACCACATGCACGACTCATGCAGATCGGTTCGTCTCCACTCGGAGACAAACACCAAAATCAACAGCGTAAGCCAACTCCTAGCAAAACATTAACAGCTCTGGTAACCAAGCCTTATTTCCATTCTCTATGAAAAAGGAATGGCATGGTGTTTAGGAACGACCAGAGCCAGTCAAATGCTTCGCTAAAAAGAGGCAAACGCTTGGCTACATGTTTGACATTTAAGTCATAATAACGACATACCTATTAAAACTGTGATGTTTTCTATCACAAGTTAAATACTAACGATTGGGTTGTCATAGTAAGCAATTTATTATGTCAATTAAATTCAATTGGTCTCTAATTCTGTCTTACTTAAGCTTGCAGATTCTTTGTTTATTATTTAACTAGATATTTCGATATCATTAAAAAATATATTGAAGACTTATCAAATTAATTAAAAACAAAATTTATACAGTCTCGCGTTATATTTTGTATATATCTATACCCTGTGTTTAAAACCATAAACATGCCCCCGGGGCGTATATTTAATATTATCTAATACGATTTACATAGGCAAGGGAGTTAAATAGGATTTAAGCACGTGCCATTGTTGCCTCCCTTTGTGCCAATTTAATGTAGTTTTTAATAACAAATTGTAAGACTTATATGCTTTTTAAATCTTGAACGTTCTATTTTCTTTCTTTTTCTATATTTTTCTTTTTGTACTTTTTATCTTACATTATTTTTATGAGAAATATGGTCTAAATTGAATGTTCACACGTTTACTAGTTATAACAATGTTAGAAAGTGATGAAAGATATAAAACAATAACATGTACTTACAGCTTAATAGTGCTCCTGGTTAGCCAAAACAGTATTCAGTTCTGTGATAAAGAATTATTCATATGACGAATCACCACTGTGATTATTTATCAAAAATGATTGTTAATTTGAATGCTTTATAATTATTTAACTGCACATTATGTGCGTGGGCACATTAATAATATTTACATTCATGAATAACTTCATAATTTTTTGTTCGCACTATCAATATAAAGCACTTAATTTAAATACTCACTTCATAATTTTTTGTTCGCACTATCAATATAAAGCACTTAATTTAAATACTCACTTCATAATTTTTTGTTCGCACTATCAATATAAAGCATTTAATTTAAATACTTACTTCATAATTTTTTGTTCGCACTATCAATAAAAAGCATTTAATTTAAATACTTACTTCATAATTTTTTGTTCGCACTATCAATATCAAGCATTTAATTTAAATACTTACTTCATAATTTTTTGTTCACACTATCAATATCAAGCATTTAATTTAAATACTTACTTCATTTTTTTTGTTCGCACTATCAATATCAAGCATTTAATTTAAAAAATCACTTCATATTTTTTGTTCGCATTATCAATATCAAGCATTTACTTTAAATACTCATTAGACTACACTATTTCTGCACTTACTAACAATAATTGAGTAATTAAATCAGCGGGGTTAGTGTATGTGCCACTGACTGTTGAATGAAATTTACCAATATATAAATAGTTACCTGGTTGTTGAGTTAAATCCCCTGTACCCCTACATATATCTAGATAATGTTGAAGTTGTGTAGGAATATAACTTAAAGGCTCCACTCGACCATTGATTTCATGTATCAATAAGGTCACCAGCACTGAACTTATGTATATCTACAGAAAATATAATGAGAAATAACATTATTACTAAATAATACACATAGCAAGGAAACTAAGCTTACTCCAGTGCTCTCTTAAAAGCGAAACTGAAAGCCACAAAATGCATAGAAAAATGAAATTACAAAGATTGATAAGGTTTTAATGTGGTACCCTGGAAACTGTATTTTACCCTTATATCGCTTACCCCGAAGTATTAACTGTGTGTAATTGTCGAAATGACTCGTTCTACTTTACACTAAGCTAGCTCAGCCGACAGCTCACAAAGTCTATTGATCGAGAGGTCGTAGGTTCGATTCCCACGCGGGACATGTACCTTGGTCATGAAATAATTTCTACGACCAATCTCTCCCCTCCCTACTCCTTATTATAAATCATATATGGCAGTTTTCAGTAACTGACGGAGGTATGCGTCTAGTAAACGCCGTAATATGACTTATATAATGGGTTGCTACGGCGTTAAACCCAACCAAAAGAACTCCACTGAGCCGCATGATACTTAAAAATCGAGAAGATTTACTAAAATAAAGAACATCGCTTTGTTTGAATTCTTATATAAATCAGTCACACTCAAAAAAAGTATTCGCCATCGTTGTTATTCCACTTGGAAACAAAAATCACAGTTTTGAGAGAGTGCCGTTACAAACAATGGAAAACTACTGATGGCAAACTCCTAGTTACTAAATTGTTATCGCAGACAAGTAATGGAATCGTGAAGTTGTGATTAATGAAAAGTTATATAAACTTCATATTATTGGAACATGGAATGTGACATTTTACATGATATTCACTATACTCACTGCACAATATATTGTGTTCAACATAATAATACAATGTACATGTATATTGGCGGTTCTATTGCATTGGAGAAGTCGGACTTAACGAATATTAACAAAAAACAATAATGGATGAATAATAAATGTAAAAAAACACACTAAAAGACACGACATGTCAAAGCGTTTTAAACATATACAATACAATTTATAATTTATTGCGTAAAAAATATATTGTTTTGTATTGTAAAACATATACCAAAAGAACATACGTCCTAAAAATGCAAATCTATCATCAACAATATGGGCATAATAATAAATAATCAAAATGGCTTTATTTTTCCAAAGCAAAATGTAGACGAAAATAAATAATACTCTCAACATATCTGACTTAAATAACATGATTTAAGTAAGTCTTTCCGTAAATATGGGTTGGAAGCACTATATTTTGCAGTTTCTCTTTTTCGCATTTTTGATATGTAAGTCTAATGTATTTACCTTTAAACATGATAATTCCATATTTTTGAAATCATACGATTTCTACCTGGATCTAATGTTAATTTGAAATTGATTTCAAAATAATAACTTAAGTATAAGTCAAGGTGTAAAAAATGCGTCAGTGATAACGTACATCAATTACGCGCGCGCGAATGAAAATCTCATATTAAATTTTACTTGAAAGCCATTAAATGTCATTTGCCGTATGAATTAAAACAAAAAACATATTGAAATAAAAAGCAATCATCAATCACCATCACTCATGTAATTACACCACGTTTCAAAAGTATAACTTCATTTGTTGTTTCAAAATCACAAGATATATGTATGTACTCAGACAATAGTACGACGCGTACAATCGCGTCAGCGATGTAAATAAGATTTTTTTAAAACTTGTTGTGCAATTGATAGTGATCGTACATTATTTTTGACGGAAGCGGTACCGCGTGGAATTTCCCAAGTTAATTCCCCGGATTCGTTGTATGAGTCAACAAAGTTTTGTGGCTGTGCTATGTACTTTTGTTTGTTAATACTTATTTCTTAAGCTCGATTGTGAACCAAATTCTTACAATATAGATTACCACTTTCTGGTCCCCCGGTACTGAGCTAGCAGGTTTTCCTTCAGGAAACAACATGTTTTGGATGTGATATAAATCAATGTGGAGCTTGCTATCAAATGATTACCAACCCGGGTCGATAGCGCAGTTGGTAGCGCGCCGGGATTTGGATACTCGTGCCCGAGGGGGTACGGGTTCGAATCCCACCCGGTGAGGTTATACCCTTCCATGAAAATTTGACAATAATGTCAATTTTCCTCCATTGATTAGATAATATGGAGAAGTTTCCGGCCTTGTGGAAGGGTAGGTGAGCACTGGTTATAGACAATGGTCCAGGAAAGCTAGGTTAGGTGCGCTGGACGCCGTAAAATGAACTAAAATTGTGTTGACACGGCGTTAACTCTAATAAATCAATCAATCAAATGATTACCAATCCAGCGTCGTAACCACTTGGATTTTCAACCGCTCCTGTTTATATTTGGTTATATTCCAGGACATATTACATGTATTTGCTCCTCCGAGGGCCGAGGGCAACATGTCTAAACACTATCCCTTTCAACTTTGGCCTAAAGTTTGACTGTTTCCAAATCACATATGGAATAACTGTATATTAATCAAACAGTACTGTGTTAGTGCTATAACTTATTCCATACTAGTACAGCCCAGTCTTTGTTTTCATATTATTGGCAATGGACACAATAAACTGATGCAGAAGCTATTCTAAACAAGGACACTATAGGGTCCTTGTTCTAAAGTATATCAAAACAATAGGGTGCACAGATATTAAGACTATAGCCATTCATACACAAGTATCAACTTTCTCAAATCTAGAGTCATGAGTTGTTTTTGTTGTAACGACGTGCAAGTATGTGCAGTTATTATAAATTACCATATTGTTTCACTCATATAAAGCATGGTTGGTTGCAACTTTTACCACAATGCCGGATATACCTAATTTATGCATATATAAATCAAAATCTGGCTGTTTATATCAACAACAGTTTTAAATTGCAATTTGGTTTAGTACATGCTTGAATATTCTTCTTTATATGTATAGTTTCTATGAAATTAGTTATGTCATCATCATATTTATATATATACATATTATTGCACCATGACCAATGTAGCATTGTTTCTATTTCATATAAATAATACATTTCATCTTTTGCCCCATTTGCTCCGTCGAAGCGTTGTTTTAAAGCGCAATTCAAATCGCATTTTTCCAGAAAAATACATGTATTTGGCCAAGTTGCATATTTCTGTCTGTAAATTAGTTATCATGAAATAAAAACATTTCGAAACAGCCAGATCGTATTCAAGTGAAAATGGTAATTGATCTCCCATGTTACAACCGTAGCATATTGACACAGAAAGGTCAATTCATGATGATCATTTTTTTACTAGATTTAACACCGTGTCAACACAATTAAGGTCATTTTACGGCGTCCAGCGCGCCTAACCTAGCTTTCCTGGACCATTGTCTATAACCAGTACTCACCTACCCTTCCACAAGACCGGAAACTTCTCCATATTATCTAATCAATTGAGGAAAATCCGACTTTATTGTCAAATTTTCATGGAAGTGTATAACCTTCCCGGATGGGATTCGAACCCGCACCCCATCGGGCACGAGATTACTAATTCCGGCGCGCTACCAACTGCGCTATCGACCCGGGTTTCCATGTTGATCAGAATTCAGATAAAGGATACCGTATTTCTCAGGATTCAGATTTCACAGATTTGACTGTACGTTGTTCTTTCGCAGCACATCATGAACGATGAAACTGTACGACTACTTTGAACAATCATTCTCGTAGTTAAGGTCATCAAAATTCTTGATCTAGAATCTTGAAAACCTCTGGGTACGAGAATGATGACCAATGAACTGTTGTAAGTGACAGAACAAACAATAGAGCGAGCTTGGACGAATGGTTACGACCAATCTGATTAAAACCCGATCTAAAATTTTCCGCTCGCCTACTCGTTAATTTAGATCTGGCCTTTTTCAAACGTAGGTCACGTTCAGGTAACCCTTTTTTATACGTAACTTGTTTACATCGTCTACGTCACGCAATTTGAAATGAGCCGTCCAATCGCAGACTGTGAATAATACCGCTGTTAAATTAGCTTGCTAACCTTGGTCCAAAAATTAGAAATTACGAAATCAAAATATTATTAATAGTGTTTCGTCTAGATGAAAGCTACGCATTGATTGGTCGACACAAAGTTCATCTCGACGTGACCTTCCACGGAGACAGAAGAGATCCTGTACGACAATGCTCTACAGGATATCTGTTTACGGATATTGGGTTACGACGTTGGACGGGTGATTAGGTCACATCCAAAACCTACCTCGTTGTTTCCTTTAGCTCATAACTCTGTCTTACTAACTCAGTATACTGGTGGACAAACAGACGGACTCTTGAGTGATAATTTAAGTTGTTACAGCTTGTTTCACAATCGAGGTTGAATAAATTACATGTAGTATGAACTTTAAACTGTGTAAAACGTCATTTTACTTATTAAACAACATTGGTACACTCTCATCCAATCAGATTGCTTAAAACATGTTTGATTAATATCATATGAATTTGTTACTTATAATGTTTAATTATATACTTAGTAAACGTTCAGCCACATAAAATAAAATATAGTCGTGTGGTTACAAACACGTGATGTATTTATTTAATATTTTATTAATTATACACAATAATAAATTTCTATCATTAGCTAACCACATAACCAACACTTTAATTAATGAGGTAACTAATAACATTTGTTAGTTACGTTGTTATTCAGTTTGAGAAGTGGTCAGTGACGTACATGTACGACTAGTTAATCTGTAATTACTATATCTTACCCCTTAACTGTTTGTGACATGGGTAAAAGTGACAATTTTGTCACGTTAACGCGCTAGGGCTATATCAAAATGCTCATATTTCATTGCCAATTGTCTGATAGATATGCAACTTGACCAAGGTATCCCCTGGGTTACTGTTCCTTAGGAAATGCCAGTTAAGCCCCGATTCAGGTTACCATGGCAACGCTGTGATAGATCAAATAAGGCAAAAAATGCCATTTTTGTTCTTTTCAATCCCAAATTTGCATTTCATTCTGAAATATATTAAAAAAATTGTTGTCTTAAATGCCAATACTATTCAAAGACTAAAAGCATATTTTCTGATTGCATTTTGCACCGATTTTTCTGGCCATAAGAAGTGCTGCGCCCTTCAAACTCCAGCGACAAAGGGGGAACGACCTTTCATAAAGTAAAATTCACTAAATACAGTTAAATCACTTATTTCAAGGCCTGTGGCGTATATTTTGAAGGAGGATTCTAGGCACGTAAAAATGCGGGATTGAAAAGTTAAGGATTAAATTTGCTAACTTGTTACATAGCTACATGTAGTTACTTAACTAAATAATTATTTGATTTACTAATTAATTACGTGATTATCTAGTCACGTAGGTAAATAGCCACTTAAAAGCCAGCGATATTTTGCATAAATGGTTAACTAGTTCGGTAAGTAACTAGTTAAACACTTGATTAAGTCGTTAATTGTATAGCTATCTGGTGGCAGAAATATGCCACCATACTTTATAAACAAAGTACATCTGATTGACTTTAGACTTTACGTCAATATTTTAACACATTGTGGGCTTCTTTTCAATCATAGAATGTATATGTCATATTAAGTTAATTAGTGCTGAACTAATTAAAACGTCTAATTAACATATTAATTAGGTAATTGAATCACGATGATGAGTTCAACATCAGATGTTATTTGATTGTTATTTGGTTTGAACCACAGGTGCCAGGCACAATTTTCCTTCTTATTGTATATAAAGAGAAAAGGTCTCTAACGCCTTTGACACAAGTTCATCAAAATATGTTTACATGCGCAGGACTGATATATGCGTAGACATTTAGACTACGCACTTTCATTGTTCAAAAATATTTTTTCATACAGGTGATTGGTAAGTAGTAAGTACGTAAACCCAAAATATTCAAATCAGTGAATATGCCCTTTGAAACACAGGCTGTCGGCATGAAAGATCCCACATTTTTTATTATATCCACATATTGTCATCACCTCAGAAACACCGACAAAAATGACCTATCGCATTCGAGGGGGTCCTTGTTTAAATTCCAGGTAAAATTTAAAATCTTGGACTAACTTATAAAGTCTATAGGAAATTCTTCGTCAAATTATGTACTTGCGACTTAAAAATCGTCAAAACACGTATTCTGACATTAACCAAGGTCGTCGCCTCAATCTAACAATGTCCTATCTCCATTTTGGAAAAAAATGAGATAAACATCCCAAGCGATTAGTATGACCTTGCTCCATTTTCTTAAAAAGTTTCTTGACTCTACACACTGTTAATGTGCCTGCCAAGTATGATGTCTATAAAGATTGAAAACAATGAAGATATGACCCTTTGAACTTTTGAAGTCGATTTCCCAAAAATAAAAATTTGGTAGTTAGAGCATTGTTAGAGCGAGGCGACGAGGTGAGTACGTAACTGTATGTAAAATTTTGTTGTGGGTCGTGCATATTTAAATACATCCTGCCCTATGCATTTGACAACTGCAAGTAATCGAGTGTACATGTACGTTCAATCTCCGTAAATAGATATCCCGTATCTTTAGCGTTGTCGTACAGGATCTCTAAGGTTCTCATGGAGGGTCACGTCGAGATAACCTTCGAGATGACCGTCGAGATGTGTCGACCAAACAATGCGTAGCTTTCATCTAGGCGAAGTACTATTACCAGCATGTTGATTTCGTAATTTCTATTTTTAGACCAAGGTTTGCAAGTTAATTTGACAGCGGCATTATCCACAGTCTGTGATTGGACGGCTCATTTCAAACTGCGAGACCTAGACGATGTACAAGTTACTACACATAGCGATTTCATTATGAATAACATAATGAGAAAAGGATTAAAAGAGACCCTCGTAAGAAAACGGTCAGATCTAAATTAGCGAGTAGGCGAGCGGAAAATTTAAGATCGGGTTTTAATCAGATTGATGTATGTTTATAGAATTGTTTATATTTTATTGGCATATTTTGTTAAGGTCGGTCGGTACCTTACTCGGAGAAGAAAACGAAAAAAATATTTTGTTCACCGATTATGATAAAAGTTTGCAGGCAGATACCTTCATGTCTCTTGTTTGTTTTTCTTGTAACCTTGGCGACGTTGTCGGTTTTTTCACGACGTCATGAACGTCACAATAGTTCGCGCTAAAAACAGGCATGTAGGTACATTAAACCCATATTTTTAAAGTATTGAATGTCCGAGGACAAAGATAATTATACCAAAATGTTTCTGAAATGTTGTTGCATACAAATAGTTTGTTCCGATTAGCTAAATATCACGTCAGTCGTAAAGATTGTTCATTTCTTCCCTGAATTTAGGGTTTTCACGTCTAAAAGATTTCACCAACTGCCGAGTTATAATGTTGATTTTCATATTAAAGCAGAACGGTGGTTATACCTGTCAGCTTTACTTTACCATAGATTTGGTAAATCCTCTGTTTGATAACCAAATCGTCATTTCTTAAGAACAGGTTAATTAATTTAACCTTTAAAAACAATGCGCACGTTGACTTACTTATGAATCCTCGCACTCAGTTGGGGTTCGCATATCTATCTGAAATATTGTATTATATTTATAAAAGACATTCACAAATTAGCGAGAAGTAATACGGTTCTACGCAAGGCATTTTAAGGTGCGTTTTTATATAAGCATTGTGTTAGAGATATTTCTAGAGCGATTACTCACGATCTTGTAGGTATATAAGGAGAGGATGCGAAGAGAAATCTTCATTCTTGTTGCTACTGAGCATCTGATCATTCAGTTGTTGCTTTCAACTATGAACAACTTTCCGTACAGTAAATCGCAAAGCGCATCTTCACTCAAGGCAGGCGAAAGTGGAATTTTTTATACTCCGAGTACTGGTAATGAAATCAGTAAACCACAATTTGAGAAGGTTGATACAATGAAAATGAAAGAGATAAGAGCACGAAGCAATACATGTAGCTACAGTCGAAGAAATGACATCGTGATAGATGATAAACGTTGTGCAAGATCTGTACTTACCGATGTCGTGGAAGAAACTGAAGGAAGATACAAGAAATTTCGCCGACATTCTTTATTCACCGAAACAACTGAACAAGACGAGGAAATAGCGAGTCCCAAATTGTCAAGTTCTTCATTGTGGTACACGGTCAAAAACAATATCACAAAACTGGCAAATAGCGTTGGTGAACTGTCTCATAAATTTGAAAGTTTTTCGGAATTTGCCGCCAAATCTGCCTCTATACTTTCAAATACAGGCTGTGACAAGAGTGTTGCAGTGGTTCAAATAAAACCAATCACTCCAGCAAAGGAAGGAGTTAAATTTTTGCCATTTTGTGAAGAATATGATGGATTTTCATCACGGAAGACCAAAACTATCTCGGAATCAATGCAAGCATTAATATCACAGAAGAAAAACGAAGAAGAAAGCAGGCTACGCGTTAAGGTGGAAAAAATTGTAACAGATCTTTTAAGCTCGCCGAACTTTCACGCCAATTTATATAGGACAGAAAAGTCCACAATGTGTATTAGCGATAATCAACTGGAAAAAATAAAAAATGCACCTGAGGTTGCAGTCGAAATTAAACGTGGCAACTGCAATGCAATGAATGGTAAAATGTTTGGAAATGTAGGCTCGAGAAATTATGAACCTTTTTTGACAAACAAAATGTCTGATCTTAAGGATACTAATGCAATGGCACTTTTGTCCCATAAAGATGCCTTGATGCTTAGAGAGGGTTATGAAATGCCTCGACGCAGTTTAGGAAACGAACACAAGATTTATTATACGAATTGGTTTAACGATGAGAAAATTAACAAAATGAAACAGCTGAGTAACTTGAAAACATTGGTTCCAAATGAGAAGTCTACGATACAAATAAGCGAGACAAGAAAGAATTTCACTCCTACAGTTAAAGAGCAGCATGTCAACAACAATGATGTTAAAGTAAACACTATGGCTTATCTAAAAAAACACAACGAAAACAAAACATCCGACAAATGCTTCCTGCACACGATGAAATTACGACACTTCAATAAGATGGAGAAACTTAGTAAGATGTATATTACAATTGACCATGAGCCTGAAGAAAGAAAACTAAAGATTGTCATTGATAAAATTGAGAAACTAGGTCATCTCTCGGAACCGGATATGAAGAATGAGGTGTATGTTAAAGTCCACTTTATGTCCGGATCTCGGATGAAACATAAAACGAAACATTTTGAAATAAAGGATACCATACATTTAAATGAAATAATTTGTTATGACATCGCAGAAAAGGGAAACAATTCACAGAATATGATCAGATTTGAGTTCCATCAGAAGAAAGGCAGGGGATTATTTCTAAAAAGGTATAAACTAATCGGATGCAGCTTTGTTTGGTTTGATGTTCATGGAAACCGTCCGTCTGGTACATCGCAAGTTGTTGCAAGCATACACCCGGTGTTTTGAATGCATTGTTACCATCATGGGTGTTGTCTAAACGCTCAGAGATTTTCTTAACATCAAAACATGTGCAATTTTATAAAAATGCAATATTTACAAGTTTTACTATAAATATACAAATGATATTTACTAAGCGCACCATCCTGTTGATGTTTAAATGAATAATGAGTCTACGAAATTAGTGATTTCCGGTTGCCCGTGACAACCAATTTCTAGTTCAAGCTACCAAAAAGTTCTTTTCGGCCACCAAATTTCTAAAAACAAGATATAGTGCTGGCTGCTAATATGCCCTGTTCAGGCAACTACTTTCATATCCTAATTTCGTAGACAGTATAATGTATATGTATACAAATTGAAATGTATAATTATAAATTATACAAATGTTTATTTGAATATATAAATGTATATAAATGTATATGGAAATGTATAAAATAATTGCAAATATATGTAAATGATAAATGTTCATGTTGATAAATGTATAACTACCTATATTATATTGTATATATACATACAGTACCCACCTAAAGTTTGGAGACATTTTCACTTTGTAGGCTTTCTGAAAAGCTTTTATCCAAAATTTGATTACTGTTTATTTTATATGTTTTTTAGTTTTGCTTTATTTTTTGGTTATCATTATATTTATAACCGAGAATACAAAAATAGCTTAAAGTCTTTGTTATGGAAAATAATTACAATTAACATGGTTTTTAAGGGTTTAGGATATCAGATGCTGAATCTGAAAATTGTGTATCATTCGTGAAATTTGTTTCCATTTTATCACAGACCATACTTAGATATATCAAAAACAATGATTCTACAAAAATAATCACCACATTTCAAGAATTGTAGTAAATTTCTAATGTCTCCATACTTTTGGTGGGTACTGTTTATGTATGAACATGATTAGAAATGTATATGAACATATAAAATGTTTACAAGGCTGTATAAATGAACACAAATGTATATAAATATGTATAAAACGTAAATAAATATGTATAAAATGTATATAAATATGTATTAAATGTATATAAATATGTATTAAATGTATACAAATATGTATTAAATGTATACAAATATGTATTAAATGTGTACAAATATGTATTAAATGTATACAAATATGTATTAAATGTATATAAATATGTATTAAATGTATACAAATATGTATTTAAATGTATACAAATATGTATTAAATGTATATAAATATGTATTAAATGTATATAAATATGTATTAAATGTATACAAATATGTATTAAATGTATATAAATAAGTATTAAATGTATACAAATGCTTATTGATACAGCTATAAATAAAACTAATAAATCATATGTTTACTTGTTATATATTCATAGGAGTTTCCTTGAATTTCACGTTGTTAACTAAAATTTTACTTCGACAGGTTCATTACAGTATCCAAAAACTGTTATTTTAAGAAGAATTATAAATCATACGAAATAAAATGACATTTTTATCACAATTTTACTTTTGGTTATGCTTCCACTAGGAGGATGGCAGAATTTGAGCAGACCAAATATGGTATTATAAAAGTACCTATTGCGCATGTGCGAAAGTCGGAGACGGCCGATCTTAGCCGACAAAAACTAAAACAGACGCCATATTGAATTTATATGATTGCAGCCGACAAAGACGGTTGTGATTCAGCGATTATTCATAGATACAAGAGTTCATTTCGATATATAAACGCTATTGATGACTCTTAAATATAATTAAAGAGTCGTGCGAAGTTAAAATATATAAACAAAATGCAAGAATGTTTCGCAAACTCTTCATGATGATGCCACGGCCTGGATGACCTGGTTTTGAAACAACAGCTTAATGAGGTACATACTGTTTCTTCTGTATCATTTAATATATACTTGTATAGACACAAGTTTTATTATTGTTAAACACTCATTATTTTTGACTTTGTAACGAAGCATTAGTCGTTAGTCAGAAGGACATGGACTGGCAAATAAGAGACTTTAGAATAGATGGTAAGTATTCGGGTACGAGGTTTCGGATATCGTTATCTTCAGTTCATAACAAATCAGAACTGAGGTATTTTGTGGTATAATATGTATTTTAGTTTTTATTCTTTGATTTCTTTTAATAAAGCAGGATCCTGTCACTAGTTTAAAAACTAAACGGTAACAGTCAGTGATTTTGAAATCCGTTGTCCTGACCGGGGAAATTTCAAGGTACGGAGACCGAGATTTAGCCTGATCTTTATTTTCAAGGGGCGTAACTCTTGAATTAACAAAAGCTGCCGCTGACAGGACAACTTTCGATTTCTGTATAATGTTGTTTTAATTGCTGCAATTATTTGAAGGAAGCCATTCAATCTGAGCACTTGGGGTTTAAGATATCGTTTATTATGAAGTATGTGGTATATTTGGAAATAAGACATAACTAAGTAAACAGGTCAGTCATGATGTCATGTTGTCGTCTGCAGACTAAAATACATGTAAAATGTTCCTAATCATATATTCATTTGTATTGCAGCACTTACCACATACGTGTGCCAATAACTGACAACTACCTTAATTGATTCAGCTGAAATTATTACAGAACAGGTAAGACCAAATTTACAAAACTCAATGAAAGTTACTGTAGTGATGTTACAAAAAGGTAAAAACCGCAAAACCCATATTGCAGTATATTGCAATATGTACCAGTTTTTAGGTACTCATAGAAAGCATGAATTAATGCACATGTAATGACGTGATTGGATCAGCATTAAAAACATAATAGTCTTTCAAAAGATCTTTAATCCAATTGTTTGAAAACTTGTTTAAAATGAACTACATGTAAGTTAGAAAATGCATATTTTGAAAAGAACTTTCGAAGATAATTTTCTTGCATTTGACTAAGTGTTTAACCTTCCAAGACAAAGAAAGATTATTTGAAGTTTTCAACGCATTTTAGAATCAACTTTCAGAATCTGATAAAATTAGTCAGTATGGCACATGACTACAAAAACAAGTTTAAGGAAAAACGAACCGGTTAAATACCGTCAGAATTCATATTGCAATATAAAACGGTATATCGATTAACTGTTTCACCCCTAATGAAAGTAAATAGGTCTAGTCAGTGAATGAATCAAATTCAATAACCCCTGGATTAACAGTAAATTCAATACCCACAAAAATAAATAGTTGACCAAAACTGTCAGACAGCATCATAGAGCTGGGGGCTTTTTGGTTATATGCAGCTTTATGTAAAATCCCCCTGGCTAACTCAGTTGGTAACAAGTAAGTCTACTGATCGAGGGGTTGTGGGTTTGATTCCCAGGTGGGCCATACTTTTGTGCAGCTTGGTCATGTAATTATATAAATGGCTATTCTCCCTCCCTCCAATGATTTTTATTTATGTAGGGCAGTTGTCAGTCGCTGACAAAAGCATGTGCTTAAAAGTTCGTTATCAGCTAAAGCCAGAGATTTAGCCATTCCAGGAGAAGTGAGTAGATAGACAGACCGCAGTTATATGATCTATACACTATGTTGCTGCATTGTTAATCCCATCAAAACAACCAAACAAACTTCTGTGAATGAAATGCTGTAAGTAATCAAAGTTATTAATAGAAAATGCTGGTTTGCAAGTAAAAAGATGAAGGGTTCACTTATCTGTATTAAAAATCTTACCCACCAAGAAATACCAATATTTTGTGAATGAAAATCACTATCGGATCTTAAGCTGGCATAATAAAATTTCTATTCTGTAATGTCATTTTTTTCAGTGTATAGATGAACTTAAAAATAAATGAAACTTATTAAGACCATGTTAAGAAAATGGTACCTGAACACAATGAACTCCAAGTCTTGTCTTAGAAGAGAGGATTTTAAGAAGGTATTGTGACTTATTAAAAATTTTTATCACCTGATTGCATGATTTTAATTTAACTCCATGATTTGTCTCTGATTAGATAGTTTAGTGTCCCCAGACTATTGGTTAAATGGAAAACAACATTATTACATACCAGAACCCCTTCCAGTACTAAATAGACCTTACTAATAATGCTTATCACCAGAGTATTTATGAGAACAGGTTAAGTAATGGTTTCACCTTTGTATTTTGATTGTCTTTAAAAGCTCATAATGTATTTGCGATTTTGTCTCGCCATTAGGGAAGAGCTTTATTTTTGTATACATGACTTATGTAATGTATGTTTTATTGTAACACCCTTCAGTGACTGGCATGCCAGAGCATAATATTGTCACCTAAAGGCATGATATCAAGTGGCTTAGTGCTTTTCCATAAGTTGAAGTGCATATATGTAATTCTATCAAAGACAATTCGGAGTTGTTCCCATTTCTTATCATCTGATAAAGACAAAGTGTGGTCCATCAAATCTGCATGATTAAATTTCAGTCCACATGACTAACAAATACATTTAATACAGAAAAAAAAGAACACTTTTCATGTATGTTTTGATGATTTAATGTATGACAATCAGCTCCACTAGTGAATAATAATGAAAACTTTTATCCAATTATCTTCACCCTACTAGGTAGAAAATGGTAATTCAAGTAAAATGAAATTAAAAAACTCCATGTGATTATTGTGATCTGGTCAGTTGACTGTTTATCCACTCTTTCTTCTGGAGAAAATAGCTTTTTAATACATTATTATGATATGTCATGTGTTTGATAACTTGTCCTATCTTTTGTTGCTTTTGTAAAAAAATCATATAACACATATTTCATTAATATTCTTGAAATGTTTCTATTTTAGGACAATGAAGAAGAAAATGATTTAGTTTAGAGTGTGTTGTTTATACAGAAATGAACCTTTGTACATGTGAGTAATCTTCACAATTATCAGAGGTTAATTACTCTGAAAAAACTACATAGATCTGTTAGTTTTAGTTTCTCATATTATTTTAAATATGAAACTGAAAATTATGATCTGAATTTCAATTTAATTACTGTTATGTTACATAACTTACCATCATCATATTCTACAAAGTAAGGAATCTTCTACCAGAATTAGTCATGAGTTAGAAATTGGTCTTTTTCCTTGTACAAGTGCAATGTTTTCAAAGAATTTACCATGAAAAAGTTAAAACATGTAAAATTGACATTGTCATGTTTCTACCTACCATTAAGATAAAAGTCAATTACTCACAATTCTAAAATGTAGTGTTTTACAACAAATGTTTTGAATAACAATGATGTAATGGAACATTCTTGGATTAAGTATGAAGAAAGATGCTTGTAAACCATTCAATCTGTGAGTAATATAAGCTTATATACTATTTTTCAGGTAGAGCAAATTGACGTTAATTGAAATTTCCAATGATGACAGAATAATGGAAAAAGTTATATTTTTTTCATGAACTTGCTGGGAATTTCTGTGTGATGTGATGAAATGTCTGTCATGAGTTATGATTATGACTGTTAAAACAGAAAACAAACACTGTGATATAACATCTACCTGTTAACAAGCTGTTATATGTGATATGAGAAAATGAAAATAAGTTTTATTGAAATCATTGAATTATATACATGTACTCATATTTACATTTATTGTACTCTAACATCATAAAGAGTACAAATGCTTTGGAAATCATGTAAAAAATAATTGTTTAAATTTTTATACTGCAAAAACAAAAATGAATTCAATTGAGAAATCTTATCTTATGCTCATGGTTAGGACTAATTTTATTGATATTTGCCTTATTAAAATAAGTTGAGTAATCATTAAAGCTTAAGTTATGAATGCAGCAAATATTCTATAATTATACATGTATTATCAAATCATTTTAAAAACAAATACTATGTGGATAACGAGCTTAATTGTTAATTTTTTGTTCCTCTTTTTGTAAAAAAAATTGTGTAATCTCTTCTTTTTAATTCTCCAAGATAAGTAACTTTTAATTTACAAATCAACGCTTTTTACTGTTAAATACACATTCATTGTATTATTTTTCATTAAAAAAAATGTCAGTTAAATATTTTCTGTGAGTCACTAACTTGAAGAATGATAAAATATAAGTGACTTAAAGCCACAAGGTTTTGAAAAACAATATAACATTTGTATATGTATTTTTGGGTGTGCTAAATGATTAACCTTTCTTAATTAATTTCAAATGGGTTAGTTGATTTCAATCATTTGTATGATGTGTTTTATAATGTACTTTATCTAAGTTTATTTCCAGTGACTAATTTTCTGTGTAATTCAGCTTAATTTTCATATTTTGTGTAATTCAGCTCTTTTCTCTTCTTTTGTGTAATTCAGCTCAATTCTCATCTTTTGTGTAATTCAGCTCACTTCTCATCTTCTGTGTAATTCAGCTCACTTGTCATTTTCTGAATAATTCAGCTCACTTCTCATCTTTTATGTAACTCAACTCACTTCTCATCTTTTGTGTTATTTCAGCTCACTTCTCATCTTTTGTGTAATTCAACTCACTTCTCCTATTTTGTGTATTTCAGCTCAATTCTCATCTTTTGTGTAATTTCAGCTCACTTCTAATCTTTTGTGTTATTCAACTCACTTCTCATCTTTAGTGTAATTGAGGTCACTTCTCATATTTTGTGTAATTCAGCTCACTTTCAATCTTTTGTGTAATTCAGCTCACTTTCAATCTTTTGTGTAATTCAGCTCACTTCTCATTTTCTGTGTAATTCAGCTCACTTCTCATCTTCTGTGTAATTCAGCTCACTTTCAATCTTTTGTGTAATTCAGCTCACTTTCAATCTTTTGTGTAATTCAGCTCACTTCTCATCTTGTGTGTAATTCAGCTCACTTCTCCTATTTTGTGTAATTCAGCTCACTTCTCATCTTTTGTGTAATTCAGCTCACTGCTTATTGTTTGTGTTATTCAACTCACTTCTCATCTTTTGTGTAATTCAGCTCACTGCTAATTGTTTGTGTTATTCAACTCACAAATAGTGTGTTTGATCTAACGTGAATTTAAGAACGTTACAGTTCATAAGGTTTGGTTTTGTTTGAATTAGCTATCGCTCATTGTTCACATCTGTTTACTAGATATTTTTAAATGTTTCAGCTTTCTTAGTTTATCAACTGCCATTAACCAACTCAATATATTAATGTATAATTAGTGTTTCTGCTGACATGATCTGTTTCAAAATGTTTGAGCTCAAATAATACATTACTTTTGTACCTCAGTTTTTTTGATAAATAGTTTAAGGTATTCAACATGTGATTTTGATCGACTTATTTTGTGTTATTAATTGTACAATTATGTATAACATTCATGGTTTATTATGTTTTATTGTAAATGTGTATCAAATGCATATTGTAAATAAAATAGTATCTATCTATTAACTTGTTATTTATACTAAACTATTATATTAATCGCATCATGCAAATGCTTTATAGTAAGATTTGAATAACATTTATGATTTAGAAATTATAATATATTATGAGTGCTGGTTATAGAATTATTACAAAATCAATAGCTAAGACAGTGTGGTTTGGGTTCTTCTTTTACTTGTACAATTATGAGTAAAATTACAGCAGAAGTAAGTGAAGTATCATTACAGAAGATGTGGAAATGGAATAACTTTTCGTTGCTCGTTTAAAAAATTTGAAATGATACAAATAATTTATAAACAGAAATAGAAGACAGTATCCTAGATGTATTTTTCATGGTTCTATGAAAATACTGAATCACTGGAGTACTACTTTTGTGAAAATATACATGTCCCGTGCATATAAACATACATTGTTCAAAACATAGAGTTGCTGTGCATACAACCAAATTTATATGAAATGCACAGGTCTAGAATGTATGAAATTTACATTGCTCAAAGCAGAGAGTTGCTGTGCGAATAACATCAAATCTATATAAAATGCACGGGTCCTGAGCATATAAACATAGTTTGTTAAAAAAAAGAGAGTTGTTGCGCGAATAGCATCAAATTAAAATAAAAACACACGGGTCCCATGCGTATAAAACACATTTTGCACTAAACGGACATTTGCTGTCGGAAAAAAAACGTCAATTGTATATAAAATACACGGGTACCGAGTGTATAAAACATACTTTGCTCATAAAAAAACATTTGCTTCAAGCAATTATAATCAACCGTATACAGCATACATGTGTCCCGTGTACATAAATCATTTTTTTATCAAAACAGTTTGATACAAAATTTATATAGAATAAACGGGTCCCATGCATTTCAAACACATTTAGCCCAAACAAATAGTTGCTGGGCAAATAATATCTATTTCATAGAATAAAGGGGTCTCGGGCATATAAAACATAATTTGCTTAAAACAAAGTTGCTGCGCAAATGATATCAAATTTAGATAAAATGCACGGGTTCCGTGCATATCAAACATATTTTTCTCAAAACAGACACTTGCTGTGCAAATGATATCCAATTTATTGAAAATTGCACGGGTTCCGTGCATATCCAACATATTTTTCTCAAAACAGACAGTTGCTGCGCAAATGATATCAAATTTATATAAAATGCAGGGGTTCCGTGCATATCAAACATTTTTTTTGAAAACAGATAGTTGCTGTGCAAATGATATCAAATTTACATAAATTGCACGGGTTCCGTGCATATCCAACATATTTTTCTAAAAACAGACAGTTGCTGCGCAAATGATATCAAAGTTATATAAAATGCACGGGTTCCGTGCACATCCAACATATTTTTCTCAAAACAGACAGTTGCTGCGCAAATGATATCAAATTTTTATTAAATGCACGGGTTTCATGCATATCCAACATATTTTTCAAAACAGATAGTTGCTGTGCAAATGATATCAAATTTACATAAATTGCACGGGTTCCGTGCATATCCAACATATTTTTCTCAAAACAGACAGTTGCTGCACAATTGATATCAAAGTTATATAAAATGCACGGGTTCCGTGCATATCCAACATATTTTTCTCAAAACAGACAGTTGCTGCGCAAATGATATCAAATTTTTATAAAATGCACGGGTTTCATGCATATCCAACATATTTTTCTCAAAACAGACAGTTGCTGCGCAAATGATATCAAATTTATAAAAAATGCACTTGTTCCGTGCATATCCAACATATTTTCCCAAAACAGACAGTTACTGCGCAAATGTTATCAAAGTTATATAAAATGCACGGGTTCCGTGCATATCCAACATATTATTCTCAAAAAAGACATTTCCTGCGCAAATGATATCAAATTTATATAAAATGCACGGGTTCCGTGCATATCCAACATATTATTCTCAAAACAGCCAGTTACTGCGCAAATGTTATCAAAGTTATATAAAATGCACGGGTACCGTGCATTTCCAACATATTTTTCTCAAAACAGACACTTGCTGTGCAAATGATATCAATTGCTTATAAAATGCAGGGGTTCCGTGCATATCCAACATATTTTTCTCAAAACAGACAGTTGCTGCGCAAATGATATCAAATATATAAAAAAATGCACTTGTCCCGTGTATATCTAACATATTTTACTTAAAACATACAGTTGGTGCGCAAATGATATCAAAGATATATAAAATGCACGGGTTCCGTGCATATCCAACATATTTTTCTCAAAACAGACAGTTTCTGCACAAATGTTATCAAAATTATATAAAATGCACGGGTTCCGTGCATATCCAACATATTTTTCTCAAAACAGACAGTTGCTGCGCAAATGATATCAATTTTTTATACAATGCACGGGTTTCATGCATATCCAACATATTTTTCTCAAAACAGACAGTTGCTGCGCAAATAATATCAAATTTATATAACTTGCACGGGTCCCGTGCTTATAAAGCATATTTTGTTTGAAGCAAACAGTTGCTGCGCAAGTAATATCAATTTCGAAAAAGGGTGTATAGCTAAAAATCTATGAATTGTTATATTAAGAAATCAAAGAACGATAACTACGGAGCGACTGAATTATTAAATCTCGATATTTAAAGATACTATTTATCAGATCCCTCTAGTCTTAAATTAATGATTATTCTATGGTTGTTATTAAGGATAAGCAATCAGAATGTATCTTGTATCATATGTTCAGATAAAATATAATAATTAAGTGTTAATATTGTCTAAATAAGTGGGTATGCCTAAATAGTGTAATACGAACGAAAAGTAGCGTAAAGACGGGTGAAAAGATGGCAACATTGACTTTTATGACGTTATAAAATTCAATTCGAGTTCTAAATGTTACAATAATCCGTACTTGTTTTTTTAAGATTTGCGATTGATGAAGGCGGCTTCTTCTTCAATTAGCAATAGCATACGTGGACGACGTAGTTAAACATAAACGTCATGAAAAGGAATATATTTTGGCAAAATCATGTAGTAAGTACACCAGGTCCCAAACTATACAATAATCACAGAATGTGCTAATTACTGATACTTTACACAAACGGAACAAACGAGTAATCATTTCAATTACGAAGTGTAACTTAAGTTTAAGCAAAACTGGAGCTTACTAATTTTACACACATATACTGCTTGCTCCAAATCAAATACTTACTGTTTTCAAATTCATATTTCTGTACAATTACCATAGTTTGTGTTTGCAGGTAGTATATTGGACATTAATTTGTAGTTTGTTATAAAGTTAACATATTTGTTCACTAAACCTGCTGTCTTGATAGTTAAGCCATCTATTATTTTCCATGATGAAGAAATCCATTTGTAAACCTTGCAATTCAGTTTTGCACGATTTTCACCAGTCAAGATAAGCGAAGTTGCTACATAGCATGGAAGCTTATGTTTTAAGTCAACTTATTGGATATAGGTGTAATTCACATAGTGGTTGTAGATACTTACCATTCACCAATCATTTTAACATTCTGCATCGCCTGCTTGGTTAACAGTGCAATACACCAGCATGAAGCAGCGAAAACCAAGGCCTTATTTAAGACAAAATACTAAACTAGAAATTGCTCAAGTATTACAATTATATTATTATTAATATTACATCCCTCACTATTTTTATAATTATATACAAGACAAAATTGAATTTCTTTTACAAATATAAAATCTTTATTACAAAAACATGAAATCAGTATGTCAACCAGACATATATCAAGTTAGTTCATGTCTGAATATATCACAACAGGTATACAAGATGCAATATATATATAAATACAGTAAAGTTCCGCTATTAAGGCCAGCTTGCGGACTGACATAATTTGGCCTTAATAGCAAGACAACCTTAATAGTGAAACATGGATTATGACAAGTTGATCAGCATGTTATTTAAAGTGGGTAATTAACTTTCGTTTAAAAGATTAACTTGATAATCTCTATCTTTACATGAAAGCAAGATCGATAGTAAGGTCAAAATCAGATCATCTTGGGCATTATATATAAGACAACTCATTGTTGCACCAGCATTTGCTGCAATTCCATAATGAAGTCAATATATGCAAATGACCAACACTACTACTTACAAGTACTTCAAAGTAAACAAATGAAAAAAAAGAGAACAATATAAACTGTCAATTTGAAAATGTTTATTTTTTATGTCATAGTCATCAACATAGCATAATAAAAATCAATTCAATTGTTACAACCTAAAGACATAATGTCAATGAATAAACTAAACTAGTGAGATGGCACACTTTTTGAGTCTATTCCCAAATCAATATGACGAGTTCCTCAACTGTAGTTCTGTTACATATTTCTTTCACTTTCAACATTTTATTCATGGTGTTCCGAGGTCTCAGCTTTACATTTCATATTTTTTCTGAAGCTGTAAATAAGAGAAAGAAAAATTAGACTATGAGTATGAATAATTATTTTTTACGGGAAATGTTCAGTTTTCGATTGTAAACTGAACGCCTTTTTACTGGAAAAGGTTGCTTTATTTTAGTTGACGACCAGTTCACTGTATTTATTTATAAAATTTGCAAGAGATCAATACAGCTTTAGAAATACAGTATAACATGCATTATGCAGCCAGTGAAAGGAAGTGACAATATTGGCTGCTTACAGCAGGTGACCTCTAAATCCAGGTTAGGATAAAAATGCTTTGATTAGTCCAGCAGCAGTGAGTGATTATTTTTACTGGCTTTAGCCATAAAATATATATAAATACTAAATAATTTAAAATAATCTTAATTAGAAAAACAACAATTCAATTAAATCAAAATTTGTTAAAAATTTAAACAAATATTTAGATACATTATAAGCTATATATTATATATTTGATTTGTCCAATCTTATTTAAGATAATTAATTATGCAGTTTCTTATTAAATGATCTTAAAAAAGGGCACAAGTGACAATGCCAATTGTATATTGGAAGTCTTAATTTATGTGATGACACTTTGTTGATAAATTTTGACTGTTTAAAGACTTAACTGGGTGGAGTTTCACACATTGGAACCATAATACAATGATGGTGACATGATGGTGACACATTGTTAATTCTAAAATTTAATTGACTGTGACCACTTAATGCAGTTAAATTGATCAATTTTTAAGGAAATGGGTGACCACCGGCCACAGACAGCAGGTGGCTGCATATAACAGGTGCAAAATAGAGTGATTTTCATTGGGAGGAAGTCAGATTGGCTGCTTACTGCAAGTGACTGCTTATTACAGGTGGCTGTTAAAGCAGGTTATACTGTAATGCCATATTGATGATGAGAAACTTCAACAAGATATGACTCTTCAAACTTAATGCTTAATACATTAGTCCCAACTCTGCTGAGCCCTAACACAACCTTAAATTTGAGAGACAATTCTTTACATTTTTCATCTTAGACATCATAACCACATGAAAATATCAATTTAATGAGCTGATTGTAATAAAAGCAATGATTCACCACCTGAAATATGTACAAGAGAGAGACAGAACTGAGAGGTAAGAGTACTTGAGAGTGAGAACTAAGTGGAAAGTGTACAAGAGAATGAGAACTCAGTGGTGAGAGTACAAGAGAGAGAACTAAATGGTAAAGATACAACAGAGAGAGAACTCAGAGGTAAAGATACAAGAGAGAGAGAACTCAGTGGTAAAGATACAAGAGAGAGAGAACTCAGTGGTAAAGATACAAGAGAGAGAGAACTCAGTGGTATAGATACAAAAGAGAACTTATTGGTAAGGATACAAGAGAGAGAGAACTCAGAGGTAAAGATACAAGAGAAAGAGAACTCAGTGGTAAAGATACAAGAGAGAGAGAACTCAGAGGTAAAGATACAAGAGAGAGAGAACTCAGAGGTAAAGATACAAGAGAGAGAGAACTCAGTGGTAAAGATACAAGAGAGAGAGAACTCAGTGGTATAGATACAAGAGAGAGAGAACTCAGAGGTAAAGATACAAGAGAGAGAGAACTCAGAGGTAAAGATACAAGAGAGAGAGAACTCAGTGGTAAAGATACAAGAGAGAGAGAACTCAGTGGTAAGGATACAAGAGAGAGAGAACTCAGTGGTAAGGATACAAGAGAGAGAGAACTCAGAGGTAAAGATACAAGAGACAGAGAACTCAGAGGTAAAGATACAAGAGAGAGAGAACTCAGAGGTAAAGATACAAGAGAGAGAGAACTCAGAGGTAATGATACAAGAGAGAGAGAACTCAGTGGAAGGATTCAAGAGAGAGAGAACTCAGAGGTAAAGATACAAGAGAGAGAGAACTCAGAGGTAAAGATACAAGAGAGAGAGAACTCAGTGGTATAGATACAAAAGAGAACTAAGTGGTAAGGATGCAAGAGAGAACTCAGTAATAAAGATACGAAAGAGAGAGAACTCAGTGGTAAGGATACAAGTGAGAGGGAACTAAATGGTAAAGATACAAGAGAGAGAGAACTCAGTGGAAGGATTCAAAAGAGAGAGAGAGAACTCAGTGGTAAAGATACAAGAGAGAGAGAACTCAGTGGTAAAGATACAAGAGAGAGAGAACTAAGTGGTAAAGATACAAGAGAGAGAAAACTCAGTGGTAAATATACAAGAGAGAGAGAACTCAGTGGTAAAGATACAAGAAAGAGAGAACTAAGTAGTAAAGATACAAGAGAGAGAGAACTCAGTGGAAAGATTCAAGAGAGAGAGAATTCAGTGGTAAAGATACAAGAGAGAGAGAACTCAGTGGTAAAGATACAAGAGAGAGAGAGAACTCAGTGGTAAAGATACAAGAGAGAGAGAACTCAGTAGTAAAGATACAAGAGAGAGAGAACTAAGTGGTAAGGATACAAGAGAGAACTCAGTAATAAAGATACAAAAGAGAGAGAACTCAGTGGTAAGGATACAAGTGAGAGGGAACTAAATGGTAAAGATACAAGAGAGAGAGAGAGAACTCCGAGGTAAAGATACAAGGGAGAGAGAACTCAGTGGTAAGGATACAAGAGAGAGAGAACTCAGTGGTAAAGATACAAGAGACAGAGAACTTAGAGGTAAGAATACAAGAGAGAGAGAACTAAGTGGTAAAGTATAAGAGAGAGAGAGAGAGAGAGAACTAAGTAGTTAAGATACAAGAGAGAGAAAACTCAGTGGTAAAGATACAAGAGAGAGAGAACTCAGTGGTAAAGATACAAGAGAAAGAGAACTCAGTGGTAAAGATACAAGAGAGAGAGAACTCAGTGGTAAAGATACAAGAGAGAGAGAACTCAGTGGTAAAGATACAAGAGAGAGAGAACTTAGAGGTAAGGATACAAGAGAGAGAGATCTTAGTGGTAAGGATACAAGAGAGAGAGAATTCAGTGGTAAAGATACAAGAGAAAGAGAACTCAGTGGTAAAGATACAAGAGAGAGAGAACTCAGTGGTAAAGATACAAGAGAGAGAGAACTTAGTGGTAAAGATACAATAGAGAGAGAACTCAGTGGTAAAGAAACAAGACAGAGAGAACTCAGTGGTAAGGATACAAGAGAGAGAGAACTCAGTGGTGAAGATACAACAGAGAGAGAACTCAGTGGTAAAGATACAAGAGGGAGAGAACTCAGTGGTGAAGATACAACAGAGAGAGAACTCAGTGGTAAAGATACAAGAGAGAGAGAACTCAGTGGTAAAGATACAAGAGAGAGTGAAAACTCAGTGGTATAGATACAAGAGAGAGAAAACTCAGTGGTAAAGATACAAGAGAGAGAGAACTCAGTTGTAAAGATACAAGATAGAGAGAACTCAGTGGTAAAGATACAAGAAAGGGAGAACTCAGTGGTAAAGATACAAGAGAGAGAGAGAGCTCAGTGGTAAGGATACAAGAGAGAACTAAGTGGTAAATATATAAGAGAGAGAGAACTCAGTGGTAAAGATACAAGAGAGAGAGAGAACTCAGTGGTAAGGAAACAAAAGAAAAGAACTCAGTGGTAAGGATACAAGACAGAGAGAAGTTTGAGGTAAAGATACAAGAGTGTACAAGTGAGTGAGAACTTAGTGGTGAATGTACAAGTGAGATAGAACTTAGTGGTGAGTGTACAAGACAGTGAGAACTCAATGATGAGTGTTAAAAAGATGAGAACTCACTGGTGAGTGTAAAAAAGAGTGAGAAGTGAGTGTTGAAAGTACAAGTGAGTGAGAACTAAGCAGTGAGTTATCAGTGGTAATAATACAAGCGAGAGAGAACTCAGTGGTAAGGAAACAAAAGAGAGAGAACTCAGTGGTAAGGATACAAGACAGAGAGAAGTTTGAGGTAAAGATACAAGAGTGTACAAGTGAGTGAGAACTTAGTGGTGAATGTACAAGTGAGATAGAACTTAGTGGTGAGTGTACAAGACAGTGAGAACTCAATGATGAGTGTTAAAAAGATGAGAACTCACTGGTGAGTGTAAAAAAGAGTGAGAACTAAGTGTTGAAAGTACAAGTGAGTGAGAACTAAGCAGTGAGTTATCAGTGGTAATAATACAAGCGAGAGAGAACTCAGTGGTAAGGAAACAAAAAAGAGAGAACTCAGTGGTAAGGATACAAGACAGAGTGAAGTTTGAGGTAAAGATACAAGAGTGTACAAGTGAGTGAGAACTTAGTGGTGAATGTACAAGTGAGATAGAACTTAGTGGTGAGTGTACAAGACAGTGAGAACTCAATGATGAGTGTTAAAAAGATGAGAACTCACTGGTGAGTGTAAAAAAGAGTGAGAAGTGAGTGTTGAAAGTACAAGTGAGTGAGAACTAAGCAGTGAGTTATCAGTGGTAATAATACAAGCGAGAGAGAACTAAGTGGTAAAGATACAAGAGAGAGAGAGAGAGAACTCAGTGGTAAAGATACAAGAAAGAGAGAACTCAGTGGTATAGATACAAAAGAGAACTTAGTGGTAAGGATACAAGAGAGAACTCAGTAATAAAGATACGAAAGTGAGAGAACTCAGTGGTAAGGATACAAGAGAGAGATAGAGAACTCAGTAGTAAAGATACAAGAGAGAGAGAATTCAGTGGTAAAGATTCAAGAGAGAGAGAACTCAGTGGTAAAGATACAAGAGAGAGAGAACTCAGTGGTAAAGATTCAAGAGAGAGAGAGAGAACTCAGTGGTAAGGATACAAAAGAGTGAGAACTCAGTGGTAAGGATACAAGACAGAGAGAGCTCTTAGGTAAAGATACAAGAGTATACAAATGAGTGAGAACTTATTGGTGAGTGGACAAGACAGTGAGAACTCAATGATGAGTGTTAAAAAGAGTGAGAACTAAGTGTTTAAAGTACAAGTGAGTGAGAACTAAGTAGTGAGTGTTCAAACAGAGTGAGAATTCAATGGTAAGAACCAAGTGCTGAGAGAAGTAGGGAATGAGAACTGAGTGGTGAGGATACAAGAGAGTGAGAACTCAGTGGTGAGAGCACAAGAGAGTGTGAACTAAGTGGTGAGTGTAAAAGAGAGTAAGAACGCAGTGGTGAGTGTAAAAGAGAGTGAGAACTCAATGGTTAGTGTAAAGAGGGTGAAACTCAGTGGTAAGTGTACAAGAGAGTGAGGACTTAATGGTGAGTTTTAAAATGAGATAGAACTCAGTGGTGGGTGTATAGGATGGTGAGAACTCAATGGTGAGTGTACAAGAGAATGTGAACTCAATGGTGAATGTACAAGAGAGTGAGAACTAAATGGTGAGTGTACAAGAGAGAGAGAGAGAGAGAACGCAATGCTTAGTGTACAATAGAGTGAGAACACAATGGTGATGATAAAAGAGAGAGAGAGAGAGAACCGAGAGAGAAAGGACTTAGTACGTAGTATGAGTGCGAGATAGATAAAACTAAGTGGTAGGAGTTTAAGAGAGTGAGAACTAAGTGATAAGAGTACAAGAAGGAGAGAAAACTGAGTTGAGAGTGAAAGTACAACAGAGACAGAACTGAGTAGTTAGAGTACAAGAGAGAGAGAGAGAGAGAGAGAGAGAGAGAGAGAGAGAGAGAGAGAAGACACTAAGTGTACATGAGAGAACTTAGTGGTAAGGATACAAGAGAGAAAGAGGAAACTAAGTGGTGATTGTGTACAAGAGAGAGAGAACTTAGTGGTAAGAGAACAAGAGAAAGATAACTTAGAAGTAAGGATACAAGAGAGAAAGAGAGGTACTAAGTCGTAAGAGTACAAGAGAGAGAACTTAGTGGTAGGGATACAAGGGAAAGAGAGAATTTATAGGTAAGGATACCAGAGAGAGAGAACTTAATGGTAAGAATACCAGAGAAAGAGAACCTAAAGATAAGGATACAAGAGAGAGAGAGAACTTAGTGGTAAGGATACCAGAGAAAGAGAACTTAGAGGTAAGGATAAAAGAGAGAGAGAGAACTTAGTGGTAAAGATACAAGAGGGGGAGAGAGAACTTATTGGTAGGGATACCAGAAGAGAGAGAGGGGGGAGAGAAGGAGAGAAAACTTAGTGGTAAGGTTACAAGAGAGAGAGAATTAACTTAGTGATTAAGATACAAGAGAGAAAACTTAGTGGTAAGGATACAAGAGAGATAGAGAGGTACTGGGTCGTAAGAGTACAAGAGAGATAACTTAGTGGTGTGGATACAAGAGAAAGAATGAATTTATAGGTAAGGATACCAGAGAGAGAGAACTTAGTAGTACGAATACAAGAGAGAGAAAGAGAGAACTTAGTTGTAAGGATACCAGAAAGAGAGAACTAAGAGGTAAGGATACAAGAGAGAGAGAACTTAGTGGTAAGGATACAAAAGAGCGAGAACTTAATGGTAAGGATACTATAGAGAGAGAACTTAGAGGTAAGGATACAAAAGAGATTGAACTTTGAGGTAAAGATACAATAAAGAGAGAACTTAGTGGTAAGGATACAATAGAGAGAGAACTTAGTGGTAAGGATACCAGAGAGATAGAACTTGTGGTAAAGATACAATAAAGAGAGAACTTAGTGGTAAGGATACAAAAGTGAGAGAACTTAGTGGTAAGGATACAAAAGTGAGAGAACTTAGTGGTAAGGATACAAAAGTGAGAGAACTTAGAGGTAAGGATACAATAGAGAGAACTTGGAGGTAAGGATACAAGAGAGATAAAACTTAGTGGTAAGGATACCAGAAAGAAAACTAAGTGGTAGGGATACAAGAGAAAGAGAACTTAGTGGTAAGGATACCAGAGAGAGAATTTAGTGGTTGGGATACAAGAGAAAGAGATTTTAGTGGTAAGGATACCAGAGAGGGAGAGAACTCAGTTGTAAGGATACACGAGAGAGCGAGAGAACTGAATGGTAAGAGTATAAGTGAGAGAGAACTTAGAAGTAAGGATACCAGAGAAAGAGAACTTAGAGGTAAGGATGTAAGAGAGAGAGAACTAAGTAGTAAGAGTACAAGAGATAGAGAGAGAGAATTTGGTATGGATACCAGAGAGAGAGAGAATTTAGTGGTTAGGATACAAGAGAAAGAAAAATTTAATGGTAGAGTAGAAGAAAGAAAATTTTTTGGTAAAGATACAAGAGAGAAAGAACTAAGCAGTAAGAGTAAAATAAAGAGAGAAGTTGTGGTAAGAGTAGAAGAGAGAGAACTTAGTGGTAGGAGTAGAAGAGAGACAACTTAGTGGTATGAATAGAAAAAAGAGACAGAACTTAGTGGTGAGAGTAGAAGAGAGAGACAGAACTTAGTGATAAGAGTAGAAGAGAGAGAGAGAACTTAGTGGTACGAGTAGAAGAGAGAGAACTTAGTGGTACGAGTAGAAGAGAGAGATAACTATTGGTACGAGTAGAAGAGAGAGAACTAAGTGGTAAGAGTAGAAGAGATGGAGAGAACTTAGTGGTACGAATAGAAGAGAGAGATAACTTAGTAGTAAGAGTAGAAGAGAGAAAGAGAACTTAGCGGTAAGAGTAGAAGAGAGAGAGAGAACTTAGTGGTACGAGTAGAAGAGAGAGAACTTAGTGCTACGAGTAGAAGAGAGAGATAACTTAGTAGTAAGAGTAGAAGAGAGAAAGAGAACTTAGCGGTAAGAGTAGAAGAGAGAGAGAGAACTAAGGGGTACGAGTAGAAGAGAGAGAGAACTTATTGGTACGAGTAGAAAAGAGAGAGAACTTAAAGGTAAGAGTAGTAGAGAGAAAGAGAGCTAAGCGGTAAGAGCAGAAGAGAGAAAGAGAACTTAGTGGTATGAGTAGAAGAGAGAGAGAACTAAGTGGTATGAGTAGAAGAGAGAGAACTTAGTGGTACGAGTAGAAGAGAGAGAGAGAACTTAAAGGTAAGAGTAGAAGAGATGGAGAGAACTTAGTGGTACAAGAAGAAGAGAGAGATCTAAGTGGTACCAGCAGAACAGAGAACTTAGTAGTAAGAGTAGAAAAGAGAAAGAAAACTTAATGGTAAGAGTAGAAGAGAGAGAGAGAAAACTTAAGGGTAGGAGTAGAAGAAAGAGAACTTAATGGTAAGAGTAGAAGAAAGAGAACTTAATGGTAAGAGTAAAAGAAAGAGAACTTAGCGGTAAGGATACAAGAAAAAGAGAGAACTTAGTCGTAAGAGTAGAAGAGATAGAGAGACAGAACTTAGTGGTAAGTACTACAGAGTACTAATTAGAGAAATAAGTGATAGAGTACTATGGATATCTTAGTGATTGGGAACTACAGAAAGAACTAGGTGATAGAGTACTACAGAGAGAACTAGGTGATATAGTACTACAGAGAGATCTAGGTGATAGAGCACTACAGAGAAAACTAAGTGATTGAGTACTAGAAAGAGAAAAAAGGATTGAGTACTGCAGAGAAAACTAGATGATAGAGTAGAGTTCTACAGTGAGAACCACAGAGAGAACTTACTGATAGAGTTCTACAGAGGGAACTAGGTAGAGTGCTACAGAGAGAACTATGTGATAGAGTACAACAGAGACAACATGTGACAGAGTTCTACAGAAAGAACTCAGTGATAGAGTACTACATATAGAACAAGGTGATAGAGTATTACAGAGACAACTAGATGATAGAGTTCTACAAAGAGAACTAGGTGATAGAGTGCTACAGAGAGAACTAGGTGATAGAGTTCTACAAAGAAAACTAGGTGATTGAGTGCTACATAGAGAATTTGAATATAGAGTACTACAGAGAGAACTAGGTGATAGAGTTCTTCAGAGAGAACTAGATGATAGAGTTCTACAGAGAGAACTAGGTGATAGAGTACTACAGAGAAAACTAGTTGATAGAGTACTACAGAGAGAACTAAGTGATAGAGTACCACAGAGATAACTAGGTGATAGAGTACTACAGAGAGAACTAGATAATAGAGTTCTACAGAGAGAACTTACTGATAGAGTACTGCAGAGAGAACTAGGTGATTGAGTGCTACAGAGAGAACTATATGATATACTAAGAGAAACTATGTGATAGAGTTTTACAGAGAGAACTAGGTGATAGAATACTACAGAAAAAACAAAGTGAAAGAGTGCTACAGAGAGAACTAGGTGATAGAGCACTACAAAGAGAACTAGGTGATAGAATACTACAGAGAAAACAAAGTGAAAGAGTGCTACAGAGAGAACTAGGTGCTAGAGTACTACATAGAGAACTAGGTGATTGAGTGCTACAGAGAAAACAAAGTGAAAGAGTGCTACAGAGAGAACTAGGTGATAGACTACTACATAAAAACCAGTTGAAATAGTACTACAGAGAGAAATAAGTGATTTAGTGCTATAGAGAGGACTAGGTGATTAAGTACTACAGAGAGAACTAGGTGATAGAATACTACAGAGAGAACTAGGTTATGAGTACTACAGAAAGAACAAGGTGATAGAGTGCTACAGAGAGACCTAGGCGATAGAGTGCTACAGAGAGAACTAGGTGATAGAGTACCACAGAGAGAACTAGGTGATAGAGTTTTACAGAGAGAACTAGGTGATAGAATACTACAGAGAGAACTAGGTGATAGAGTGCTACAGAAAGAACTAGGTGATAGAGTGCTACAGAGAGAACTAGGTGATAGAGTGCTACAGAGAGAACAAGGTGATAGAGTGCTTCAGAGAGAACTAGGTGATAGAGTGCTACAGAGAGAACTAGGTGATAGAGTACTACAGAGAGAACTATATGATATACTAAGAGGGAACTAACTGATAGAGTTCTACATAGAGAACTAGGTGATAAGAGTTCTACAGAGAGAACTAGATGATAGAGTGCTACAGAGAGAACTAGGTGATAAAGTGCTTCAGAGAGAACTAGGTGATAGAGTGCTACAGAGAGAACTAGGTGATAGAGTACTACAGAGAGAACTATATGAAATACTAAGAGAGAACTAACTGATAGAGTTCTACATAGAGAACTAGGTGATAGAGTACTACAGAGAAAACTAGGTGATAGAGTACTACAGAGAGAACTAGGTGATAGAGTACTACAGAGAGAACTAAGTGATAGAGTACTACAGAGAGAACTGGGTGATAGAGTACTACAGAGAGAACTAAGTGATAGAGTACTACAGAGAGAACTAGGTGATAGAGTTCTACAGCGAGAACTAGGTGATAAAGTACCTCAGAGAGAACTAGGTGATAGAGTTCTACAGAGAGAACTAGGTGATACTGTACTACAGAGAGAACTAGGTGATAGAGTACTTTAGAGAGAATTAAGTGATAGAGTACTTCAGGGATAACTAAGTGAAAGAGTACTAAAGAGAGAACTAAATGATAGAGTGCTTTAGAGAGATATAAGTGAAAGAGTGCTACAGAGAGAATTAAGTGATAGAGTACTACAGAGAGAACTAAGTGATAGAGTGCTTTTGAGAGAACTAGGTGATAGAGTACTTCATAGAGAACTTAGTGATAGAGCACTTTATAGACAACTAAGTGATTGAGTACTTCATAGAGAACTTAGTGATAGAGCACTTTAAAGAGAACTTAGTGATTGAGTACTACAGAGAGAACTATGTGATAGAGTTCTACAGAGAGAACTAGATGATAGAGTGCTACAGAGAGAACTAGGTGATAGAGTGCTTCAGAGAGAACTAAATGATGGAGTGCTACAGAGAGAACTAGCCGATAGAGTGCTTCAGAGAAAACTAGATGATAGAGTGCTACTGACAGAACTATATGATATACTAACAGAGAACTAACTGCTAGAATTCTACAGAGAGAACTAGGTGATAGAGTGCTACAGAGAGAACTAAGTGATAGAGTGCT
Source organism: Mactra quadrangularis (assembly GCA_025267735.1). NCBI lineage: Eukaryota > Metazoa > Mollusca > Bivalvia > Venerida > Mactridae > Mactra > Mactra quadrangularis. Next base: position 37,101,967 of record CM046305.1, on the reverse strand, counting down.
ACAGAGAGAACTAAGTGATAGAGTACTTTAGAGAGAATTAAGTGATAGAGTACTACAGAGAGAACTAGGTGATAGAGTACTACAGAAAAAACTAGTTGATAGAGTACTACAAAGAGAACTAGGTGATAGAGTGCTACAGAGAGAACTAAGTGATAGAGTACTACAGAGAGAACTAGGTGATAGAGTACTACAGAGAAAACTAGTTGATAGAGTACTACAAAGAGAACTAGGTGATAGAGTACTACAGAGAGAACTAGGTGATAGAGTACTACAGAGAGAACTAGGTGATAGAGTTCTACAGAGAAAACTAGGTGATAGAGTACTACAGAGAGAACTAGGTGATAGAGTACTACAGAGAAAACTAGGTGATACAGTTCTACAGAGAGAACTAGGTGATAGAGTACTACAGAGAGAACTAGGTGATAGAGTACTACAGAGAGAACCAGGTGATAGAGTTCTACAGAGAGAACTAACTCATAGAGTACTACAGAGAGAACTAGGTGATAGAGTACTTTAGAGAGAATTAAGTGATAGAGTACTACAGGGATAACTAAGTGAAAGAGTACTAAAGAGAGAACTAAATGATAGAGTGCTATAGAGAGATATAAGTGAAAGAGTGCTACAGAGAGAATTAAGTGATAGAGAACTAGAGAGAAAACTAAGTGATAGAGTGCTTTTGAGAGAACTAAGTGATAGAGTACTTCATAGAGAACTTAGTGATAGAGCACTTTTTAGACAACTAAGTGATTGAGTACTTCATAGAGAACTTAGTGATAGAGCACTTTATAGAGAACTTAGTGATTGAGTACTACAGAGAGAACTATGTGATAGAGTGCTTCAGAGAGAACTAAATGATAGAGTTCTACAGAGAGAACTAGATGATAGAGTGCTACAGAGAGAACTAGGTGATAGAGTGCTTCAGAGAGAACTAAATGATAGAGTGCTACAGAGAGAACTAGATGATAGAGTGCTACTGACAGAACTATATGATATACTTACAGAGAACTAACTGCTAGAATTCTACATAGAGAACTAGGTGATAGAGTGCTACAGAGAGAACTAAGTGATAGAGTGCTACAGAGAGAACTAAATGATAGAGTACTACAGAGAGAACTAGGTGATAGAGTACTACAGAGAAAACTAGTTGATAGAGTACTACAAAGAGAACTAGGTGATAGAGTACTACAGAGAGAACTAGGTGATAGAGTACTTTAGAGAGAATGAAGTGACAGAGTACTTTAGAGAGAATTAAGTGATAGAGTACTACAGAGAGAACTAGGTGATAGAGTACTACAGAGAAAACTAGTTGATAGAGTACTACAAAGAGAACTAGGTGATAGAGTGCTACAGAGAGAATTAAGTGATAGAGTACTTTAGAGAGAATTAAGTGATAGAGTACTACAGAGAGAACTAGGTGATAGAGTACTACAGAGAAAACTAGTTGATAGAGTACTACAAAGAGAACTAGGTGATAGAGTACTACAGAGAGACCTAGGTGATAGAGTACTACAGAGAGAACTAGGTGATAGAGTTCTACAGAGAAAACTAGGTGATAGAGTACTACAGAGAGAACTAGGTGATAGAGTACTACAGAGAAAACTAGGTGATACAGTTCTACAGAGAGAACTAGGTGATAGAGTACTACAGAGAGAACTAGGTGATAGAGTACTACAGAGAGAACCAGGTGATAGAGTTCTACAGAGAGAACTAACTCATAGAGTACTACAGAGAGAACTAGGTGATAGAGTACTTTAGAGAGAATTAAATGATAGAGTACTACAGGGATAACTAAGTGAAAGAGTACTAAAGAGAGAACTAAATGATAGAGTGCTATAGAGAGATATAAGTGAAAGAGTGCTACAGAGAGAATTAAGTGATAGAGTACTACAGAGAGAACTAAGTGATAGAGTGCTTTTGAGAGAACTAAGTGATTGAGTACTTCATAGAGAACTTAGTGATAGAGCACTTTTTAGAGATCTAAGTGACTGAGTACTTCATAGAAAACTTAGTGATAGAGCACTTTATAGAGAACTAAGTGATTGAGTACTTCAGAGAGTATTAAGTGATTAAGTACTTCATAGAGAACTAAGTGATGGAGTACTTTATAGAGGACTAAGTGATAGAGCACTACAGAGAGAACTAAGTGATAGAGTACTTCATAGAGAACTAAGTGATAAAGCACTTCATAGAGAACTAAGTGATAGAGTACTTCATAGAAAACTAAGTGATAAAGTACTTCATAGAGAACTAAAAGATAAAGCACTTCATAGAGAATTAAGTGATAGAGCACTACAGAGAGAACTGAATGATGTAGATTGAGAGAGGGAGAATGTTGTTATAAAGTTATAGAAGCTATAGTGTTTATGTACAGTAGAAAGAATAGCTTGTTGGAATACTTATAAGTAGGAATTCTTTGGTTGAAACTAGTTGTAAGAACTAATTGAAAAAGAACCAGGAAGAGAAAAAATAAGTTTAAGGTTTTTTTTAAGAGTCTTAAAGTATCGAGTAAGTACAATTGAGTACAAATACTGACAAGAAAAAGAAGAGAACATATTGATTGAGAAATGAGAGAGCAAATGCACTTATTTAGAAGTACTGACAATACAATTGTACTTTCAGGTACTAGCATATCAATTTTAGTATTAAGTACATACTTGTTATATGGTTCGTATGGTGTAGTTGATGATATATATTCATTTGTCACAATATTTCAACCATTGAGGACAATACCATTCTTCTTATTACTTTGTAAAATCAAGTCTCTAATTTGATGGCAGCATTTTCCTAAACGAAAGAAAATCATATTAAATATACTGCTTTGTTTGCTTTATAAGGTTATTGATCATTAGAATTAAATAGAAATCTTCAACTATGGGAGCTGAAGTATTAGTTTTCATAGTAAATCACTATTTATACAGGACTGTAGATACTAGATATAAAATCAAATTTATATATAAATATATATACTATGTGTATATTAATGCATAGGTATCAGCATCATCTTTTATTAGACTTAAAAAGTAAAATATGTTAAATAGATTTATACTGATTTAGAGTTGTTAAGTGACATATTTGTAACTGAACTGTGAGTGAAACTTATGCAACCACATATGTACCAAAAAACAAAAGTTTGCTCAATGAATTTGTTACTGCCCAATCAAACATTACAATAAAACAAGCAAAGCATTCTCTTTTTTATAATCTCTTGCTTACAGTGGTTAAGCTAAAATAAGTCAATGAAAATGGTTAAATCAATAAAATGTATAAGCCAAACATGGATCACCATGAGCCATGTTTGTTACCTCTCACCATGTCTTGCTTCACACCATTATTTAAGGCTCTGAATGGTTGTCATTCAATGTTCAATTGAAAACTCAACAAATTCCTGATTATGTTACAACAGAAATTCAAGTAACCCTGAAACACAAATGTCTATAATAAATAGTACATGATAATTTTGATTGATAGTGATGGCAAATGAGAAAAAAATCTTAAGGTTCAAACATACTAAAATAACTGTAATCACAGGTATTAGCAAATTGAAATTGAAACCTCATGTTTTTCCACCATCAGGCCAAGGTTATTGAACATGCATAATAATCATGAACTCAGAAATACTGTATAATATCAGGCTTTACACTTTTTTACATGAGATCTTAGTTTATTTGGAAAGAATCACATAATATCACATAAATAACATATCATGTCAAAATACAATACAGATAAAATATTTATGTTCATTGTTGAACAATTAAAGATCATTAACAAATTCCTAACAGTTACTTACAATTTTTAATTATGAAAGGAAACAAAATAATGTGTAATAGAATGATCTCATTTACCTATTCAAGCTTATTCAATTCATCTTGAAGTCAAGGCAGACCCATAGGAATGTCTGAAATAAAATTGGAATATATATGTGTATTTTATCTCAAATCAGCTACTAAGAAATAAATAGTATTATTACAGAACTTGCAGGGTTGGATCCCAAAGTTATTAAAGATGAAAAACTCTATAATACTTTACTTCATGAGAAAAAATGCAACAAAGTAAATTAAATGTCCTCAGCTAGATAAGATAAATGCTGTGATATTACATGAATAACAACTCTGGGTCAATAAAATAGTTCAGACTTTATTACAAACATATTTTTAAATATTTACAGCAAACTGTGAATCGTCAGATTGAGAAGTACTAACACTATTGTGTTGATATGGATTGTAGCTCTAAGACAGACATATTTTAGCATTGTTACATTTATTGCCTAACTATTACCTGTCTGCATAGTATACTCATTTCTATCAAATTTTATGAGAATGATAATTATTCCAAATTGAAAGATCCTATGACTGGGAGCAAATACAATATTTGATTACATGAGTGTGAGCTTGTACTTAAAATCCTAGTTAAGCTTAGGCTAGATTGTGTAATTAATCTGAGTTTGTCTCTTATAGGAAAGAAGTCTAAGTTTGGTAAGTGTATGTCCTTTTTTAAACAGTCATGGTGATTTGAAACATGCAGACAACTAACCTAAAATATGTTATAATGGAAGCATCCCTTAAAATCCTCCATCTTCAGTAACTACTGCTACTGTCTGACATAATGAGCAATATGCAGTAGCTGTACACTCAGTTTGAACCTAAAACTATACATCAATGAGTATGTGATCCACTAAAAATATGTATTCCAGGAAAGTAAATGGATTTTCTGTGCTTTTTGTCCACCATTTGAAAACTAGCACTTACCATTTGTTGCTAACAGAAAACCAACAGATATAAATGTTACCAGCTAGATATACAGATCATAATAGCATAAGCCTATATTCAATAATGCCTGAATTGTTATGTAACAGAGATGTATGTACATGTAGTACTTTGTTTACTTCATTTTCTGAACAATTTACTTAAGTTTTTGGGTTGTTTTTTATTTTTATTTCACACTGGTATATGATAATGCAACAAATAAATACAACAAATATATCATGACAATAAATGATGATCAAAAATACATGATTAGCATTAATAAAATAAAGGTTAAATAATGATGTTAGTATAAGCAAACCTATTAATGTGTTACACCGCTATACTGTTAATACTGTGCTGTGTAGTGTTCCAAGTTCCTCTAATAAGCAATTACAAATATGACAAAAGCTATTTCAACCATTACCTGAAAAATAATCATAAAATACAATTATCAAACATACACAGTAATAATAATAAAACACATTCAAAAATCATAAAACATATGTTATGTGAATATCAATATAAAACAGAATAATTCAATTGTTCTAATCCATGGACGCAATAGTCACAGTTCATCTGTAGATGTGTAGTTCATAGATCTAATAAATGTAAACAATCAATCACAAGGTCACAAATCTCCAAACATATTCAATTCAGCTGATTTAAACTCCTTCTATCCTCACATGTAATAATAATGATTCAGTTCCACAAGGAAACTTAAAATAAGTAATCTGAGCTCAAAATTATGAAATAGCTTATGACAAAAACAAACCACACGATACTTAACAGAATTCCACTAGAATGATGACCAGAGGGTATTTTCCACAAACAAGCAATCTAATTGGCTGTGTGGCGTCACTGCTATACATGTAAAGACCATGCCATCCATTCCGTATTGTAACACGGAAAAACCTGACAAACTCAAACCAAGTTAAGCAAAATTTTACTGATTCTGATGAATAAAGATGTCTGCCAGTAGATTCAGGTCGAGAATGTTGACAGCTGGTGCAATATAAGCCTGAGAATATATGCAATGTACACACAAATCAATAAAGATTAAAAAGATATGAACAACTGTTCTCACGCTTCGATGTCTATGGCAGAGTGGAGTGTCGACTTCAATACAAAAAACAACCAAAATACAACAAAAGAATGTAAAATAAAGAATAAACATATGATATGCAACTTATTACGAAACATTAATACCTGCAAGTATATGCAATGAACACAAATCAATAAGGATGAAAAGAAGAGACAAATGTGTGTTCTCATGCTTCAATGTCTATGGCAGGGTGTGCATTAATGAAGGAAGTGCAGATACACAACAAATGAGGAAACCATTGCTGCAGTCACAATATGAGTATTATGTAATAGTAAGAAGGAGATGAGTAAGAGAAAATGAATACACATACAATAAAGACGGAAATAATGATCTATAACAGATGTCACAGGGTAAAAAAAATATGTGGCCTGACCAGGACTCGAACCCAGGACCTCTCACTCACAGGGCAAGTGCTCTCCCGCCTGAGCTATCAGGCCACTTACATATCCTTCTTCCCATAATAAGAACAGGAAAGTGCTGTGACACAGATATATATATATATATAAAATATACACTCATCCATCAAGAATTTTGTCTAACGACCAAGTGACACAGCTATTATTGCGCATTACCCACAAGCAACAACCTGAATTCTTCTAACAACCCTTCATCTGGGACTAAACTTTTCCCCCTCCTATTAATTTGATTCCATTACTGTGAGACTAGCCTTGGAATCATGAACTATATGTTGATGAAGCAAATGCTCTGTTAGTCATAACACCCTGGGATGTTGCCATGCATTATTTAAAAAGGAGGAGATAAATAATTATATGTAACAGGACTGTACTATAATGGTGACATTGCATGTGAGTGTGAGACTGAGAGTCTACAGAAATATTTTTGCTACATGTAACTCTCCAGGAATCATATATTTTGACAAGCAATATGAACTCACCTTTCACACACAAAAAGTCAAGACTTGAGTTATACAATCACTAAATACATTATTTTACAAAATCCTGGCAAATGCAGACAACACTTGTAACTTGACCCACATAGTCACAGTCAGTACTCATATGACCCTGAAAAATATGTTCCGGTTATTTGAATATACACAAAATTGTAAATTTACAATGAAGAAATCAATTAAATTATCACGTATAGTTCAAGACACACTGGCGATGACTAAAAACGGTTACATTTCATGTGTTTTCAAACTGGTAACACCGTGTTTACATCGCGAAAACTGGTTACAATAAATAACAGTCGTTGCAGATCCAAAAGAATAAGTCGTGAATATAATTGCAACCAAAAAATACTTACGTTATGATAGAATGTCAGAGTGCTTGAAGTTTAACACAATTTCTAAGTAGTTGCAAATTGTATCGCTTAATTCAGGAAATTCAATTCAAGTGAATGCACGCCATATGACTTAGTTACTCAGAGAAGGCAGAGGTAATCCGTACATCATTTTTCGGAAACTTTCCGACAGATGACGGATAACTTCGCACTATTCCGCCATATTGCCGCCATTTTTATACTTCCAAATATGGTCTGCTCAAATTCTGCCAGCGCACCTCTCTTCGGTTCAATCTCCGAAAACAGATATCCTGTAGAGGGTTGTCTTACAGGATCTCTTAAGTTCCCATGGAAGGTCACGTTGAGATGACCTTTATGTCGACCAATCAATGCGTAGCTTTCATTCAGACGAAGAGCTATTAAAAGTATTTTGATTTCGTAATTTCTATTACTAGACCAAGGTTTGCGAGCTAACTTGACAGTGGTATCATTCATAGTCTGCGATTGGACGGCTCATTTTTAAATTGCGTGACGTAGACGATGTAAACTAGCCACTAAACATAACGATTTCGTCATGAATATCATATTGAGATAAGTCACTTGACCGTGACCCTCGTAAGAAAACGGCCAGATCTAAATTAGCGAGTAGGCGAGCGGATAATTTTAGATCGGGTTTTAATCAAATTGGCTTCGGTTCTATTTCTTATCTATTCTTAAATAACTGCCTCGCAGACCAGAGTAAATTCTCTTATAAGAAATACATGTTCCTTTTTCATGTTTGACAGGGTGGGCAAATATTGTTGATGATATAATAATTCGTCAGATAACAGAGTGACATATATTGTTACCCTTACATGTACACAAGGGTAGATAACTGTTATCTACTTTATCTACTAAAATACAGTGAAACTGTGTACAGTTACCGCTTGAGTTTATATGTTGATGTGTGTCTATTTATTATGCATGTTTAGTCGACTTTTACGATAACTGATGAATATTGAAATCATTTTAAGGTGGTGAGCCTCACGTCATTTATTTTCATTTGGACGGAATGGAACAATTGTAGGCAAGTCATTATATTGCTCAAGGAAGTTAGCAGTGTCCCTTCAGGGGTTAAACCCGCGACCTCTCGATCCCGAAGTTGGACCACGGCTTCCAAGTTTAACCTACGAGGGTATACATGCATGTACATATTTTAATTAACTTTCGACAGTGGCTCTAACATTCAGCTTCATTAAAAGTAACTTTATCTATTCTGGTATTACAGCTTTTTTCTTCATTGTTTTCTATTTTTCTATTGTTCATTTATTTCATCCCTATTCGCCATATACATGTATATATACATAGTATTGAAATAATCATGCATTCATGATTACTCATATACTGTTTCATGCAATTTGAGTTTTATAAAGTTTTGCTCCATAGGCCACGACAAATTGATGCTGTTCTCAACAGATTCGCTAGCACCTTAATTTTGACCGTTTTTACAAAAAAGTATTTTTATTTCCTCGCTCGGGCCACAACATACTGATGATTTGTTCTACGGATTTTTCTGGAAATAATGGGGCGATCGAGCGATGAAAAAACCCTAAATTCAGTTGCTTTATATAGTGGTTTGAACAAAATTTTAATGAGCGAGCGAGGAAATAAAAATATTTTTTTGTAAAAACGGTCAAAATTAAGATGCGAGCGAATCCATAGGACACACATTATTTGTTGTGGCCTGACGCTCATAAAAATTTGTTCAAACCACAATATAAAGCAACAGAATTAAGATTTTTTCTTCGCTCACTCGCCCCATTATTTTCCACAAAAATCCGTTGAATAAATCATCAATTTGTTGTGGCCTTATATGGAAACAAAGGAAGGCAACAAATCATTGTTTTTCACGTAAGACTGACAAACATTCTGTTGTCAGAACATTTTTGTATCAAAAATAGAATGTTTTTGCTGCCTCGTGGTCTATAGTCACGTGTTCTATAATACATTTATATGTTGTTTTTTTGTTCTGGCTTTGAAGTGAAAAACAAGTGCGAAAATAATTTCATGGTGATAAAGTATTCGCCATCAAACAGTCGCCTTGGGCTTACAAAAAAGCTCTTGCAGAGTCAACGCCGCCTTTTGGTTAGTATACGAGAACGCTTTCACTCACTGAAGTTTTATTTAAAAATTGACCGTTGAGAAGAAATGGACCATGGCGTTCAGAACAACCTCGGCAATCATTTATCTGCCAAGAAGATCGCCGAGGTAGTTCCGAATGGGACTATGATTAGAACGGGTCTCACTGTAGTGTTTGTTTGTTTCAAATCACGATTATAAATATAAACAATGGGGACATATTCTAAATTACTGTTTCAATAGTTTTATATGATTACACTATCTTCATACCTTACATTTTATTTTCACCAGCGGATGCAGAAGGGTTTCGGAAGGGGTCGAAGGACACACCTTAAATCACGGCGGATATGTTATATATGCCATGCTCAGACGCAAAACATATTTCCATATTTTTGGAGTTTACGTGCAAATAATTTTGATCAACCTTGTTAAAAAAGGCTCGTATAATTCATTACATTACAATATATCTACAGGAGTAAGCTGTCTCACCACTGTTTTAAAAATAAATGGAAATGCCGGCGTAAACTATCTAAATGGTCAGGAATTGGCTCTTTGGTCGTTCACAATCCATAGGAGTGTGTTTCCTTACACTTTGAACCAAAGTATACAGGGAAACGTGAACATATTTGAACAGAAAGATCAGGAAATTGCGTTTACAGTAGCTTACATTTCAAAATCTTTATTTGAACCCAACTTTTAAGAAATCCTGGAACCGCCCCTGATTTACCCATGAGTCATAGCTAAGTTGTGTTAAAAATTAAAACTAAAATTAAGATATCTATTAGTCAAAATTTTATATATGCTTCAAATGTGTTTAGTAATAAAATGGATTCTGGAAAAATGGCCATATTACTGTTGTTTATGAAGATATGGATGTTAACATTTGTTTTAGTTAGCGGACGACCACTTCAAATAGAAAGGTAAACATGTTTTCATTTTCTTGTCTTTTTAGCAGGTATGGATATTTAATAAACAACATCAAGGAAGCGAAACAAATATAGACTCATTGACGTCATGATTGTACTAATTAGACTCAAGTTTGTTTTGTTGGGGTATTTTTTCTTTGTATTTGTGTACAAATCTATTCCTGGTGTTATATTACTTGACAAAATTATAATGAGATAGTTATAAAGAGATAGTTATAAGAATTCTTTAAAAAAACCTAATTTGAGACAAACACGGTCAAATGCACGACATTTGCTTTACTACATGTACACTTATATCTTAAGCGTATTGTATGTTTTATGTCATTTTTATGTACGAGAAAACACATACATGTTTATGAAGCTAAATTTCTGTTGATCAATTTTTTTATTACTTTGCCATTTTCAACAGTATCTATCAAATCAAAGAAACTTTTTATACAAAAGATCTTTCTAAAAAAACATTAATGATGAACTCCCTCATAATTAAGAGGTTCTTGGTCAGATTCGAACTCGAACCAAGGATCCTTATGGATCGCAATTTTTAAGTATTGGTTATCAGAACAAGTCATTGAATTACATAGTTCTGAAAATGTATCTTTGATACTTTTTTGAATATGTTAATAATTTGCTTGTTTGTTTTTTTTACTTTACAGAAGCCCAGGGCTCATGATTGATGGTCAGTTAGGACTAAATAACAATAAAACAATAAACCTAGCAGTAGATCAGCTGATAAAGAAAGACTCAAGCGAAGGTGAATCTTTTAACGGGGAATTGAATCTAAACATTGATTCAGAACCAATCGTCGAGGAAAATCCAAATCGTAGAATAAAACCTCTTAATGACGATTCCTTAAACCCAACAGAACAAATACTTACCAATATCCCAAGTGGAGGAGATATCGAAAACGTTGAACATTTATCTGATGTAAATATTGATAAACCTATCATAGAGGATACTAATCCAGTTGATGAATTACAGCAAGCTCACGTTGATTTGCCTACTTTGAATAGTAGAAATGATAAAACAGATTTTGGTGAAACCCATTCGAGTATATCGATATCCCATAGCGAAGAACCAAATGATTTATCCGATAAAACCAAAGGCACAAATGAAAGACTTGATGCCAATGACGATGTGATTAATAGTGAGTTTCATGATATCAAACCAGACAAGGAGACAAATATAGCCAGTGATTCAAGTCAAACTTTGAACGAGTTTGACAGTAATGAAGGTATCAATGATGAAACGAATGTTGACTCTATCGAAACGATACCACAAGTTAAACTCAGTGACGATATCAAAGATGAACCAAAGTCAAACGTACCAGAAAGTGAAGAAAACAGCGAAGAACATGTCGACAGAATGTCTGACCACCAGGCTATTAAAGAAAAGGATGACAGAACAATGAACATTGATAACGATGCAAAATCTAACAGTGAGCTGAATCAAAACACAGTCGATTCTATAAAAGAGGAACAAATAGAAACGAAACCAAAAGGTAAAACATACGAAAATTACAACAATCAGATGGAAGATGAACAAAATGAAATGAAACCACAAGATAAAGCGAATGAAAACAAAAACGGTGCACTTGAAGAACAAATGGGTGTAGAACCATACGATAAAACAAATGATAATAAAGACGATCCGATGAAAAGTGAACAAAACAAACTGGAACCATCAGTTGATATAAATGAAAATATAGACGAGTCAACCAAATTTGAACAAAATGAAATAGAACTTATAAATGGGAATAAAAACTTTAAAGACGACCAAACAAAGAATGAACCCAATGAAAATGAAATACAAAATTCAGCCAAATATATGAAAGACAATGAAACGAATAATGATCCTATAGACATGGAACCAGAAAGTACATCCGAAGAGATTAAAGAAGTTGAAACGCAATATGAACCGAACGAAATGGAGCCACAAAGTAAAGCAAACGATATTATGGACGATGAACGAGATAATGAACCAATAAACATGAGACCACCAAGTAAAATCACAGGTATAATGAAAGACGATGGACATAATAATGAACTAAACGACAGGAAACCACAAAATAAAACAGAGGGCATCAAATCAAATAATGATCCTAACGAAATGAAACCACAAGGTTCATCAAATGCAATTGAAAACGATCAAAAGAATAATGATCCAACGAAAATGGAACCACAAAGTGAAACAAAGGATATTAAAAATGGACAGATCAAGAGTGAGTCGAATGAAGTTAAATCAGAAAATGAAATCCCTGGAAATGAAGAGGACGAAACAGAAAGTGAAATAAATGAACTGAATAAAGATCAAATAAAAATACTGCCAAATCAAATGACACTAGAAAGCGATAAAGACAAAATGTTGAACAATCAAGTAGAAAGTGAACCGGATGAAATGACAACAAAAAGTGATAAAGGCGATATTAATGGTGAGAAAGAAGCGGGTGTGTCAAAGGAAATGAAACCAGAATCTGAAATGAATGAGGCTAAAACCAAAGAAACGACAGTCGAATCTAATAATATAGAGCCAGTTATTGCAACAAATCAGACAAAAGGTGACGATGCAGAAAATAACCATGACGACATAAAACAACAAAATGATGTAAAGGCAGCTACAGGGGATGTAAACTATAGTCCTGAAGTTTCATCAGCTGACAAAACAATGGACAATTCCAATGAAGGCATCAATGATAATATTTATGTTTCAACTGTTACGTACCGGTCAGTTGGCAATGGTTTTACTAGTACTTTGTCGGCTATCAGTGTAGATGAAACAGAGAAGAAAGATTTATCACTTTCGTTTAATTCATTGAAAAGCAACATAGTTCATAGTTCCTTAACATCTTTATATGTAACAAGTAAAATAACTCAACCTGTTAAAGTGGCACATAAGTTACAAGAGACTAAATGGAGACATGACTCTTTATCGCTAAAAGAAGATACAAATATTGCTGAACATGTCAACACTGAGAGTGATAGACCATGCACTTGTTTAGGGTAAGCTTAATTTATCATGATAAGATTTTGGTTCACATCTATTCAACGTTAACAATAATTAACAAAATAAATTAATAAAACATGGTCTTTTGAGCAATATGCAAGTTTACAGACTGGTTGGTCAGACCGAGGAAGGCATATGGCCCAAAGCGCACCGGGTGACGTCACATTAAATATAGAGGGCGTTATGCAAATGAGGTGTATATATTAACATTTTATGCGCATCTAAAAGAATCCCCTCTTCTTAAGAAATTGGCACTTTCTTAAACTTCAATTTGGAATTAGTTAGATTTCGAAATGCAAGTTATGAACGACTTAACTGTTGTAAGACAGTTTTCATGTCGGTTTTAAATGAACATACAGTAGCTATATCTCCCTATAATATATTATATTGATTTTAGTTTAAATAATATATAATTATGCCTCATATCAGTTTGTATTGTGCGAAAAGTTTGACCCCGATCTGACTTTCACATTTGCATCTAATTATTATCTACACATATCCCGACGAAAATCAGTTCCACGCCTAATCTACACTTCGGCAGGGATTGTAAAATTATAAGGAAGTATGATTATGTGTTAAATTTCAACACATAATCCTCACTGCCACGGTGTAAACGAGCATTAATACTATATTCGTATTCAATGTAATGATTATTCTTGCATAAAGGTCAGGTCGGGGTCAAACTTTACGCACAATACCCGCAACTCAATATAAACATGTATTGGTCACATACTCTATGCATGCTTTAATACTTGATGACGTCTATTCAGTGATCATTATATTATCAACATTGCCTAGTATCTATTAGCATCAGTCGACAAACATTAAATTTATGAGTCTAAAGAGTTGTCTAGAAAAAAACAAGCCTGATCTCTTTTATGAAATTGTAAATCTACATTATATCAATTATATGGAACATTTGATTAAAAATCGTTTTATATAGGCCATCTTTCACTATTCAAAACGATGTGTTATGATTATTGTTCGTTTTTTCTCAACTGTCAAAAGATGAATAATTTCACGGTGAATGCGTTTGTTAAAATTATTGTTGTACTACACCCATGAGTTTCCGAAAGTGTGTATTATGGTTGAGTAAAGCTTCTTATACCGTATGATATGTTTTAGTCAAGATATTTTTAATGACAATTAGGCCGCCAGTACAAAAACAATGCATTCAGTCACCGTGAAATTATTCAAGCTTTGACAGTTGAGAAAAACGAACAATATCAAGTTTTCATACATTTAAGGATTACGGACTCAGAACCTCACATTGGAATTTTACTATCATATTTATATTTTCTTATAAAGCATTCAAAAAGACAACAAAATACAAATTTTAAGCAACTTTTACCGTTCGAAAACTGATTTATGCAGATTTTCAGTCAGCACCACTGGTTTCGGCCAGGATATGAAAAATTCCAACACCTAGAGTTACTAAATCTTCTATAATTTTGCTAAATCAATTGTTAAAATGACACAATTTACTTTCTCCAGTTTCTATAACTTATGCTTAAATTACATTAAAATACAACTTGATAGAAATTCATTGCAAGAAAGATTGAAAACAATGCATTTATTATGATTAATGACCCACGGCCAAGGTCATTTTTTTAGAATTCATAACAAAATATGTGATTTTCCAACCAAAATTTAATTAGTATGTACCATTCAACATGGAATTCGTTATACAGTCAACTCTCGTTATCTCGACTTAGTTGGGACCGTTGGAAAAAAATCGAGATAACGAAAAGTCGAGACAAACAAGATAAACGAAATTTTCTAAGGGAGGTAATTCCGATATCTTCAGTAGCAGTTTTACCTGTTCAGAGAGTGTAGTTTAGAATAATCGCTTTGCTGTAGCTGTGAATAGGGTTTTACCATAAATTTGTACTCTAAAGGTTTTGTGACACTTTTACCGCTGGCAACCCAGCAGGCAAACCGACGTTGAAACAACGTTGTTTCAACGTTGCACCACAACGTTGTTTTTATGTTGGATTTATTTTAGGATTTGAAAGTTGTGCCAACGTTGAAATATCAACGTTGATTCAACGTTGTGTTCAACGTTGATACAAGGTTAATTCAACGTTACTTCAACGCTCATTAGGTTGGTTGATGGTTGAAATCTGGTTGATAATTTGTTGTTATTAGGGTGATTTATAGTCGATTCCATGTTGATCTAAGGTTGGTTTTAGTTGAACTATAGTTGAAGGAGGTTGAATATAAGCTGTATTTAGCCCTTTTTCAGAGTTTGATCTAGATATATATTTGATCTAGATATCTGCCGACTGAAAAACTGTATAACAAGGACAAATAAAAAACATGAGAAAAGATCCAATAATTTTACAATTTAATTACTATGTCAATGATAATGGGTCATTAACCCATACAAATAAGCAAACACTTAACTAAAAACTGTATAAAACTATAAGTAACAACTATTCAGCTTGGTCTCTTCTGCCCCTACCTCCAGACCTTTCTGGGGCATATTTTAAAAACTTCATTATGGTTCCATTGACTTTGCACTTCGTGGCTCCCTAGTGATTCTGTAAAACTGACTCTGAAATCAAAAATATGAATCATAAGAATACAAAAAGAACTGCTGCAGTTTGATTTTCTTCACTCTGAGCCCTTAATATTTGGACACAAAACAGCGATCACTTCATTTTAATTACACACTAACAGTCTGTTCTACAAAATACGCCAAGGTTAAATCGGCATGGGGTCGAATCGTCTCCGTGCAAATTGGCCTATTGGGTCGAATGACATCGGGACGAAACGTCTGAAACCCACCTACTTGAAGTTTACATTATACAATGGATAAGTTTCTGTTAATTTTTCAACAAACAGAATTCGGACATAATTTTTAAACACAGAATGCATTTAATAGAATGTTATTTGCAGGCGTAAGACAAAGAAAATAGAATATTTGATTTGAATAATGGCGCCGACAAGGTTTTCTTGAACACACACATAATTTTCAACTCTTAAACCAGTCGTGGGTGAAAAAAACAAATGATATCTATAAACAGAACAATGACAAGTATAGTATGTTAGTATAATATCGTTGTACATACCTTCAAACTAATGTTTTCTAGACTAGATCTTCGTCAGCGCTTTAGAAAGTCGAGGTCAGCACTGTGCGTTTCTGAATGCGTCACGCACGCATGCGCAGTTTCTAAACGCGCGAAAAGCACTTTCTAGAATGTTCGTTAGAAAATATTCAAAATAGTGAGAGAGTAACAGTTTCTATATTTCATAGTCAATAGAAAATATTTTGGGCATACTTTAAGTGAAGATAATATACCATCTAAATAATCGCAATATTATAAAAAAAAATATAAAAACAATTTAAAATATACTACAACCATTATCAACGTTGTTTCAACGTCGGTTATCAACATCCGATGATAAAATATTTATTTGTGGTTTAAAATTGGTTGATCAACGTACTGTCTCATTTTCAACGTTGTAACAACGTTGAATCAACGTCGTGTGCCTGCTGGGAAAGTTCCCTCTCGACAAGTTATGAATCGCGTATTTTCCGAAAATCTACTTTTGGTTTCTACTATTTCACTGACTGTATCTCGAAAGAACGACTAACCAAGCGTATATTATTCAGAATATTTGTAGCCAGTCAGATAAATTGTATGTGTATATGTTTGACGTCATACACTATTTCGTACAACCACAGCACCGTCATCGTGTAAGTCGGCTTCTCTTTGATAATTTTGAGTAGTTGCTGATAATATCCAGTTGTGTGTGTGAAGAGTAGTTGACTATTACGTCACGAAAAAATATAGACTTGAACTACAAAAATGTCGGCATATCTTTTAAATGCGTGTCTTTCTATTATCGATCCATAACAGTTGTAAACATTGTTTTTCCAACAGGTCTGTAGAGGGATTAATTTATCATGCAAAGAAGATGCCGTACATTTATATCAACTTAAATGACAAAATATAATAATAAAAATAAACGAAAAATGTTTGTTTCTTATTTTTATTGGACAAAATATTCATTAAACAAAATTAATGAACACAAAAAAATAACGAGTATCGCTGTGTTTTTTGTAACATGATTGTAAGCACGCATTTTGATATCTTTACACTCAATTTTGACATCTGTCAATTAACACTAAACTTATTCAACAATGGTTTCATTCATGTCAAATAGTTTGTATATTTAAATGACATGTTAATTCAATATTGACACATTCTTTTAAACAGATTATCTATACAGTCGCTAATCGATAAACAATGGACGTGTGCTATTTTTCGCACCTAAACGGATCGCCGATAATATCTTTGTCTAGTCGACTTAAACATTATAATTTTATAGTAAAATAACACTTTGGGACTCTAATTCATAGTCGAGAGAGCGAAAATGTCGAGACAAAAAGATCGAGTCAAACATGATTTTTTCATATAGATAAAGAAGGAAAAAAATCGGGACTTTTGATTTTCAATCTAGACAACGAAATGTCGACACAAGAGTAGTCGAGATAATGGGAATTGACTGTACTTACTACAACTATACATTAGGGCTGTCATGATACGCCAGAAGCGATATACTGCAATACGCTGGCATCGTATCGCGATACGTACCACGATATATTGTGGGCTTTTAGAGTCGTTGTGCCTCCGCTGAATTCAACAGAAACAAATCTTACATGCAGCTACTGACAGAATCTAGTCTCTTTAAATATCGCCAAATACCGGTACGTATTGTCGCAGCTGCGTATTGCAATATACCGGAATACCGGTATATATCGTGACAGCCTTACTATACATGAATATCTATATAGTGTTTATATCAACAATTTATTCGTACAGGAGGTCTCATATTCTAAATTTTATCCATACGAACAAAATTCATATTCATAGTTCATTTAATCAGTTATTGGTCTATATAAACAGACCCATATATTGAGCTCATGCACCGCGTGAAGTTAACTTGCTATTCTGAGAAGTTCCGGCAACTGTAGATCAATAATTGCATTATTGAAATGTGTGATGATAAAACGAATGTTCTATTTAAAAATTTACAAAAGGTAATACACATGTATAGCTAATGATGAGCTATTAATATGCTATTATGTAAAATAAACGATTTTGTATCATGGTAAATACACGTATAGTGAATTCCATGTTCGTTTGCATGTCTATATTTAGATGATATGGTGTGGGGGACCTATTTGAACATATTTTCTCAAAGTTTTAAATATCAAGAACTTTAAGAGAGCATCATATACATGTATAATGCAAGCATTCGTATTATATTTCAGAAATTCTGACGAGTTATATACCAGTACAGCTCTTGTAGCGAGCACGTGTGGTGGAGTGTTCATTGGTGTATTTGTTGTGTTGCTTGCATCACGAGCCATGGAGAAATGTAAAAGATATCTCAACGGAGATTACCGACCGGTTCCGATGGAATACGACTTTGAATTAAACCCAAGACTTAAAACTCATTGATAATAATATACTGTCGACTCTCTGATCATGACAACTCAGCATTCGGAACTCCTCGGTCATTCGCTACGAATAATAATTCATTCATGAAAGGTCGAGTTGTTCCGAATGGACAACTCGGCTTTCTCTGTAAGACATTCGGAACACCTCGGCGTTTATTGTTATTGTGAGTTTACGGAATCACCCGAATGGTTTACCGAAAGCTCCTTAAGAAAGCCTATGAAATTAACCGAAGTGTTCCGATTGTTGATTTTCTTTGCAACATATTGATGTAATTTCCAGTGATACAGAGTTAGTAAATCAAAGCACTGAAAGTGCTGTAGGAACGATTCTTGAAAGCGTGTAGGTACCATGTCTAAGATATAATTTCTAAATTAACACAAGTAATAAGTTGTTATATCAAGAACATAATATTATCAAAAATCTTGCAAATTCAAAGGTATTGCAAGTAAACTATACAACAAAAGTATATACACTTAAAATTCAGTAATTGTCTTTTCTTAAGATATGCTGTGACTAGTTTGCTCTTCTGTAGAACTTTGAGGTAGATTCTCTGCAAACTTTTATCTTGATGCTGCTGAGTAATGTTGAACTTCTAGCAAATACTTACATGGATGATATATGTTTTTGGGGAATTAAAGCCAAAGATTTGCTGAAAGTCTAGCACGAAATATTTGTATCAATTTATATATATCAAAATGAAAGCGACTAACAGATTAAGACATGAATGAGGGAGCGTGACATTTGCATTATTCAAATGATATTATTTTCGCATTCATTCCATTCGTCATATTTAAGTCGATTTGAGATCTTTAATTCGTTTACACATATTACCCATATTTATCACTTGAAAGTGTATGGTGTCCACATTTAAGGTGCATTGTAATTATTAAGTTTATGTATGCCATTGACAGTGTTTTTCCTATTTATAAAACAGTGAAAATAGTAATGAATACACCGTGTTTTGATCACAAAAACTGATTACAAGGGGAGCCTACTCTGTGCGGCTTAGTAAGAGAGGAAAATAAGGATATTTCGATGGTTGACATCAACTTGTGTGAAAAAGTCCCATTCTCTGATAATCAGTGGTATCGGCTGAAATGCTGCATATATTTAGGTAGTCTATTTTGATTCATGAAATAGCGCATATTTTTTGTAAGCCATTAGTCTTTCATTTGAGGCATTCGTTTAAAGGTGCGAACAAAACTGTCTGTGGCTTAAGGTAAAAATGTTATCTGCTAAGTGGACCATTTTAAAGATTTATAAACTAGTACAACACGTAGTTATTAACAGTATCCCCAGCACATGTCATTTTGACGCCGGAAAGGCAATTTTATCTGACACAGATTCTCCGGTGGAGTTTGAGCCTTAAAATATGAAAAAAAAATATTTTGGTGATTTTTTTGTCCTTTTTGGTCACTTTCACACCAAGATTTAGTGATTGATACCATCAATTTATGTGAAAAATTAACAATTTTTTATGAAACAAAATTTTCCAAAAATTGCTTTAAAAAGTAGCACTTTCTTTAGAATCAGTGGTATCGCCAATGGCATTTATATTTTAGGTAGTCCATTTTGTTTCATAAAATTGCGCATATTACTGGAAAGTAATGAGTCCTTCATTTTACCCATAGATTTGGAGGCGTGAAACAACATTTTGTCCCTTTGATGTTACAATGGAAGGGACCGGAACAATTCTTTAATCTTGTTATAAGCCGAATGGTTTCGGCACACTTCAATCATAATTATATCTTCAAGAAGTAAATTTTGACGGTTCGATATAACTAATACAAGTATGATTAATTGCATTTACAATTACAATGTATCAATAATCACTTTCTAATAAATTCAACATAACAGTTTGTCTACCAACTTCGCGCTTTTAAATCATAACAATAAATACGTTCAATTCTATTTTGTTTATCTCACATCACACATTTTTTTCAGTCAATTTGAAGTTTAATTTCATAATAATGTTCAATAATCGATTAAACATGTGCTGTGTCTTACAGTACATGAGTACTACATTTTTGTATACAATACATAGAATACAATAGACACAATACTTATGCAATCTCTAAATATCATTACTGTACTTTATCCAAAAATATCTTCAATTCTTGGTAGAAATATATTCAATTTTGCTTTTTATTGTTAATACATATTTTTTTGATAAATAACCAAATAGATTATATATCAAACTATCATAATATATTTTACGGGTCGAGTTGATAATGGGTTGAGTTGTCCACGAGTTGAGTTGTCCCAAATTTCGGGTTGAGTTGTCCACGGGTTGAGTTGTCCACGGGTTGAGTTGTACCGGACCCCAATGGAAGCGGTTAATTGTCGAAGAAGAAAGTGTGACATGCCGTTTATTAATCACTTATGAAAGTCTGTTGTCCACATTTTGGGTGCTTTTTAATGATAAAGTGTATGTACAGTGCAAAAAGGAATGGATTTATAACCTTATAGTCATAATAACTGGTTAAATAAATGGAGATGAACCGCCCCTATTGTGCGAGCGAACCGTCTACAAGCGAATATAACTGGGTGCGAATCGTTCGCTACCTTTCCGAAACTAGGTCATTCTTCTGCTTTGAGATAAACACGTTTTCACGATTAGTATTATGCTTCATTCGCAGTCTATACATATGCTATGTTGTGCAAATTCATTTTTCATGCTGTCAAGAGAGATATATTTAGTCAAAACATGAATTTTTTTGAGGTTTAATAGTCTCGATAACCATGCATTTTACAAACGGAAGTCTTCGTTTTGTAAAGTTTAGTACCCTGCTTTTTCGTTTAAGATAGCTTACAAGCCGAATGAGCCGGGAACCAACGGTATAGAATAAATAATCAGGTCGGGTTAAAGTTCGTATGAAATATTAATGTATTTGTATACACAACGGGAATTAATGAGTATAATTACGATTGACCAGTTTGCGTCGTTTCGAAGTTGTTCGGTAATTTCCGTTTGTAGGGGAGACAACCTAGCTCCGTATAGTTACATGATAATGAGAAAGTATGCATAAATTATCCTTCTTTGCCTTTGTTGAAAGGCGTGGAAATATGAATATTTATGAGTCAGAATGGTTTTAAGATTTGTCATGTCTCTGGAACGATAAATCGTTCCAAAAATAATGTGCGTTACTTAGATAAGAGAAATTCGGAGTTTAAGTGGTTTCAATAAAATGGAATTCTCGTTCCCAGAGGCTATCAAGATTCCCGATTCTAGTTAGATCGAAAATCTTGATAGCCTCCGGGTACGAGAATGGTATCATGATAGCCTCTGGGTACGAGAATGGTATCCTGATAGCCTCTGGGTACGAGAATGGTATCCTGATAGCCTCTGGGTACGAGAATGGTATCCTGATAGCCTCTGGGTACGAAAATAGTGTCCTGATAGCCTCTAGGTACGAGAATGGTGTCCTGACAGCCTCTGGCTACGAGAATGCCAAATGTTAAGCAAAAACGTTTGTTGAAACAAAGCCTATTTGATATGTATAAGTATACATCCAGAGACATATTCAGTCACCAAGTGACTTTAAAATTACAAATTCCATTTTCTCTTGCATTTACTTTTTAACTTGATATCATCATTATCATAATCATCGTCATTGTTAAACCCATATTAACTTATCTTAACATATTAAATCTTTATAAATTATGAATAATTATTTACTATTTTTACCACTTTCATGTTGTTAGTAACTGTTTGATAATTTAAGTATGTCAAGTTACGACCGATACTTATAATATATAGTCTTTTATAAATGGCTATTGTACATTTATTATGATGTGTAATATATATGTTCCATATTTATGTTGTATATAGATGAGAATTTAAATAAATAAATGTATATTTGTGTTATAATATTGTTGTGTGCATGTTGTAAACGTTTATTCTGTATTTACAAGTCGATGATGACTTTCTATCTAATTTTAGAGTCCAAAGTTTAAAAAGTTCACAATCAATTCGACACGGTACTTATATATGATTTGAAATACACGATCCTTATTCATGCATTATTAATATCATGAGGTCCGTACTTGTTAGTCTGCCGGATAAATGTCGTTTGGTCATCTCCAAACTCCTTACAGTGGTTGATAAAGGGAGATAACCGCTGCGGAGGAGTTTGGGTCATCTCCGGACGAGACTTAGCCCTAACCCTTTACCGGAAGTCGAAATCGTCAGCGACGCATTCCTTGGAAAGTGGTATTTTGATAGCAATTTTTCACATATTTATAGAATATGTTTAAAGCCAAGATACTTGTTCTCGGACCATGTGAGGTAAAGTATAATCAAGAGTATTGCTTTCACTTGAACGATATTTTATGACCTAACAATGCTTAAATAACGATAAAACTGTAACGTATGGAATTGTTTTGCTGTTTCGTACTCAATCATTTTCGTAACAGACGTTTCAAAACTTCGGTTATAAAGCTTCTTTAAATATTTCCATTATAAAAGTGATTGTTTTTAGAATGTTGGCTTAAAGCTCATTGCTTTAAAGATTAGGGGTATATCAGACAATCCATCCCTATGAACTTTTTACTGAATGAATTAACCTTGGTCTGTTCAGAAGCAGTTTTAGTTTAAATGACAGGGCATTTCTAATTTTGTTTATGATACATGGATCTTAATGCTGTGGTAATGACAATTTCAAATACCCTTGTTTGAATTTTTTATTTTAATGACCATGAACTTGAAGAAAACTACTAGCACTCAAGGCTAGACATTAAATGTCTTCCTATTGCCTCTGATTGGCCCAACAACCTATTTATTGGGTCAGGCAACTTTTTTACATTTACTTTTGGCAAGTAAAATATATAGCTTGATAGGACAACCGTCGTTAATTGTCAGTGCCAAGCCCTTACACTACCTTTTAGATATACCACTCGGGGTTTTACGGGACGCACAAATCCGCGTCCATATACGCATAAACTACCTGTGTGGACGCAAACATTTTAAAGCCTGCGTCCACTTGGACGCATAAAATACATAGCAACATCCTCAGATATTCTTTCAACTGCACAAGTTAACTGGGAACATTTATATTTTAAGCTAAGATTGACCGTATTTGTAGGCAATCAAATAAGAAATTCCATTTCAATACCCCGGATGTAAACACTGTTGACGTAATAGGGTATTTCCCAAGTAAGCCAAAGAAGCAAACTCCTCGTGGCGATTACGTCACACGTTGCTACTCTAATACATTTGATAAAGGGAAATAACCGCTTGGGGATGTTTACTCAAGAAGGCGCACTCGGAACTTTCGGTTGTTTAAGTAGAGGGCATTCTGTACACAAACGGTCTGAATGACCTTTGTACAGAGACGCCGCGCATCACGGGTAACTGTTTATTTACCTGACAGCATGTGACATTGTTTACATTCTAACAATTTCCCCCCTTCAAGTAAACTGAACAAATAGAGTATGAATTTTGTGTCTACTCAATAAAATTTGACTATCCAACGGTCACTGTTGTTACTACCAATGTTCAATAAACTGAG
The DNA here is from genome assembly GCA_025267735.1 of Mactra quadrangularis. Taxonomy (NCBI): domain Eukaryota; kingdom Metazoa; phylum Mollusca; class Bivalvia; order Venerida; family Mactridae; genus Mactra; species Mactra quadrangularis. Next base: position 37,077,856 of record CM046305.1, on the reverse strand, counting down.
ATACAAGTTTTCTTGTGGTTTAATTTTCCTTTATTTCCTTTTTTTTTATTTTAAACATATAAAACAACAATCATAACTTTGATACAACAAAATTGTTTGCAGTTTGGTATTGGACCCCTGATTTCACTGTGTGGACCCCTGTTTTTGTCAGTCCTGCATCCAGTGGACCCCCAATTATCAATGGCTGTGTAAAACCCTGTACCACTGGCAAAGTTCTTGGCTATATACTTAAGGATTGGAACTCTAGAGTCTAGAGCTACTATAACCATAGCCACTGCCTTTTTTGTACACTTGTGGTTTTATGGAGAATTATAATTACAAGTTATGTATGTTTGATTTATTTTAGAGTGGTAAAACAGCATTGTCTAACTTTCTGGCCGATGCTACTGACACATCAAGTGGTGAATATCATCCTACTCAAGGTGTGAGGTTAGTAATTATTCTAATTATGGTACCAGTAGTGATTCTCCTAAATGAGTCTGATACTCAGTTTTTCCTCAACAGAAAAAAAACCTAGTGGTTGGTCGTAATCGATCATCAGTTGGAATCGGTTTCTGTTGTCGATGTGATTCTTCCGATTATAATCGGTTCCTGATAAGTAATAAGTTTGTTTTTGCATGCATGTTTTACTGTGAATCCTTATAAAATTCATATACTATGGATTAGGAAATATTTTTTCTTTAGTCAAATGTGTCAAAAACCTAATAAAAATTAAAAATCAAAGAAACCGATAAAAATAAATGATCGATTGCTTAGTTCTCTTGACTAGTATAGTAGCTGTATTTTTGGAACTTGAACTAGATATATCAGTGTCCAATACAAGTCAGACACAAATGACATGTATTTAAAACATTTTTAATAACAGTTCAGATACATGAAAATATGTTATTGTCCTTAAATAGCCTATCCTCCTTTCTAACAGATGATCGATTATGATAAAGTTTAATCGATTATCAGAATCGGAAGCTTCCAACTAGTCGTTAATCGATTATTCCCGATCATCGGTACAACACTAGAAAAACAATAAAAATAAAATTATATAGCCAAATGTTCACTATCTTCAAGAATATTTGGGACACTACGTGTAACAGTGGCTACTTACTGTCTTTTTTCTGCTTGTATCAAGTTGAGAATGTTTCTTAAATTATCAGGCTGAAATTAAGAATTTAAATAGCAGTCTTTGAAATCTTCAAATTGCTTGCAAATAATGCTTCAAATTCATGATAGTTTTTTTGTATATGCAGATCCTGTGAAAAATAATTTCAGTATAGTCCCACCTCCATTCGAAAATAGCTTGGTCTTACCTGAATAAGTATTACTGGTTAAGTTACAGTCAGAAATGACTCCTGACCATACACAGGAAGATGATGAAGTTGAAGTATTCTAGTTGTTGAATGAAACTGGTTAAATCTTTTATTTCAGAATTTTAGAGTTTGAAAATCACAATCCAAGTGCTGGTCATGGAAGACAATCTGTGGTTGAAGTAGAATTATGGGACTGTAGCGGAGATAAAAGGTTTGTTTTATGTCTTAATATTTCATTAACCATAGTTATGATGTTTTACTGCTCTTTTTTAAATTTAAATTGCTGTTACAAAACTACTCAAAATGAAATTGGTATCAAATGCAAATTTTCAACTGGAAAAAATTTGTTTAACAGCATACCAGGATTGATATGTCCCTCTGATAGTGACTTGGGATGACAAATTAACCAGGTAATAACAAAATCATCGAAGCATGCTGAACAAGGCACTTGTAACTAGTGATAAATTGATGCAATAGTTGGATCAGTCTGGCTAAATCTATTTTCAAGCTTTGTAGTATTACTACTAGTAAGGGGGACAACATTCTTTTTCCAGTCAAAGGTTGTACTACATCAATTAAACAGAGTTCACAATTCATTTACTTTATGCAGTGATTTTTTTTACAGAAGAACAATTGTTTCGTGAAAACATTCCTGGTCTAATGACGCTGTACTTTTATTTTAATTGAAGCTTGTTCATTTAATGACATAGTGTAGTTTGAATCAAATGTTGATAGACTTATTAATTCTGATTTTGGAATTGGCCCTGATGAATCCTTGTTCCTTTTTATAGGTGTGAATTCATTTTTATCCTAATAATAGATTTTTTATTTAAATTATTATTTGTTATATATTATATAGGTTTGAAGCATGTTGGCCAGCAATGGCTAAAGATACTACTGGTATTATATTTGTATATAATCCTGATCAACCCAATCATGATAAAGATTTAGAAAACTGGTGAGTATTGAATATAAGTAAATTTATCTAGTGGATCATGATCTGTCAGGAGCTGTGGTCTGTTGGTAGGACGCATATCAGGTATCAAGATGTCCTGGGTTCAAACCTTTATAGGGGTACTGCTACAGTCATTGAAATTAGCAAGCAAGTCGGGCTAGTAATTAATGAATTTTTACAAGCCCAAAAATATTTTTACTAGCCCTCTACATATTTTAGTTTTGACACCATAAGCGTTTGTTAGGTTCCTGAAAGGCATACATGTTGGTAATTGAAATACACAAGAGGACATCCCTGATTATCTAAGCAGTATGTGCATACTGGACATTGAACTTACTTAGCTTGCTCAAAAAAGCCAAATAACTAAGCAGTCTACTAAATGCATAGAGCTGCACAATATTTTATAATCAAAACAATAAAGAATGTTTTTCGCAATGTGGTTGTGCACAAGCATGTTGGGCTAGTAAAAATGGATTTTTAAAAGCCCCACTGAAAAACTACTAGTATTTTGCTGTCGGGCTAGTGCGAATTTCAATCACTGCTGCTAATTTCCTTGAGCGAGAAATTTACCCACTGTTGTCCCACTTTGCCCAGGCTTAAATGGGTACTGTTAGGGATCACCTGCTAAAGGTGTGTTGGCTGCTGTAAGTGGAGTAAAAGTCTCGCCAGGGTCATTTATAGATAGATACTAGTAGCTTGATGACCAGAGGTAATAGCCATTATGTGGGTGAACGTGCATAAGCATGAAACTAAAGCTATAAAATGCAATTTTTTTACTTGTATATTGTAAATTTTAGGTACAGTTATTTTGTTGATGATCAGGGTATAAAAGAGACATCATGTTGTGTATTTGCCCATCATAAACCTAATGCTCCCGATAGAGAAAGAGCTCAGCTATGTAAGTATGCCTAACATTGTATTTTATCTTTCACTTATGATGTGTTTGTAACATCCCCTCGCCTCTAATCCGCTGCACCAGAAATTTAATAAATATGTCTGATATTTATATCACTGGTATTGGTAGATTTTTTGTACAACTGTCAGTGGCCAAACTTTAACCCCACAAATTCAAATACTCTATAATTGTGGATTGTGATTTCAGAAAAACTGCACCACTGACAGTTGAATAAAATTTATCAATATACATGTATCTAACATTTATGATGCATCTGACTGGTGATGGAGCTCAGTTTTTTGGCTCTTTTTGTAAGAAGGTAGGCAGTTGCTTACACTAGATTGGAGGCTAGTACTGGTTTAGTTAAGATAATATATTGACCATTCTCTGACTGTTAAAACAAAACCAAAATCAATGGTTGTATTATTTATGAATCAAATTGTCTGTCATGAAGGACTATTACATGACGAAAATCTGGTTCTGGCCCTTTATTCAGACTAATTTCCCAAAGGTTGATATAAGCTATTTTTCGTCACATAAAGATTGTCCACTAGATACCATATATTTAAAGCACTTTGGTCATTAATAGCAATTTCTGTTTCACCTGCTGTTCTGCAACTTTTTACATAAAAGGGTAAACAGATTTGATCACATTTTAATGAGATTGACCTTTATTAAGGTCACCCCCTTGATGTAGATGTTACTATGGTGTATGTTGCTAAGCAACACTATAGAAATCAGACTGTGACTCAACATTTTTAGGAAATCTAACTTTTATATGTATTGTAAAAAAATATTACCCTTTGTATGTTACACTAATATATAATATTATATTTGCACAATTTTAACCTTTCCCTATCACTAATAAATTAAGTTTTTAATTTATATATATAAATATACAGTTGTATTGTTAATTTTGCATGTTTTTTAGCCGGTTTCTCTGCTCACCCATCTGGTAAGAGTGTGATCATCCCTTTTAGTTTCATTTCTTACTTAAGTTCATGTACAATTTAGTTGTCTCTTATTTTTTATGTGTGATAAATGGTTGCCCTTTATTTTATTTGTATATGTAGCTCTCGTGAGCCCTGAGTGCTCTATTTAAGGCCTAAATCAAAATGAAGTTTGTTTGCCCTTTACCAACCCACCCCAAAAATACCACTGACTCAAAAAATTCTATTCAAAAAATATATATGGTGTTTTTTTTATTGGTCAAGACCACAGTCCACTCATCCTATTACTTTCCAGTAGTTTCTTTACAGTAATAATTCTGCTTTAGGAACATGTTGAAATCATAGAATATTAGATAAATATAATTTATATAGATAGATAGATACTTTATTCAATAAACATAAGGCATGACACCCAACAGTTTACAAGTTATGCAAATATTACAACATAAATACAAAACAGAAGTAAATAATATATATGGTATAAATACGTTAAATTGTATAAATCGGTAATGGCGTATAAGTATAAATACAAATACAGTTATGATGAGGAAAGTGCAAAACACAATTTAACAATGATCAAATAGAGAAGATTATTGAGAAATATTTAAACATATACCACACTGTCTCGTAATTTAAAACTTTTGTAAATATAAACAGCTAAATTTTGAATAGTATTAGAATCAATTGATGTAAACAGTTGTATGAATTTTGGTATATAAACATGAACAAACAAGTTCTTTTGCCGGATTAACCTAATTGAGGGATAGTTGTTGAAAAAAATAAAATTTTCCTACCTACTGACTGACCCAAACATTTAGTAGGGCTGTCATGATATACCGGTATACCCCTATATTGCAATATGCAGCTGCAGCAATACCAAGGTATGATTATAACATATGGGTATTTGACGATATTTTTTATTTCATTGGAAAATTCATCCTTTCGCGAAATAAAAGTAGCAAAACATCAGTTTTTCCATTGTTCATTCCATCTAACCTCAACTTACAAGAATTTAACCAATTGGGGCGCGTCACAGTCCTAAATGACCGTAAATTCTTAAAGAGGCTAGATTCTATCAGTAGCTGCATGTAAGATTTGCGATGCAGCGAGGGCACAACAAACCTTTATGCCCACAATATATTGTGGTATGTATCGCGATACAAGACCAGCATATTGCAATATATTGCGATACGCTTCTGGCGTATCCTGACAGCCCTAACATTTAGGGTCGGTAAAGGGCAAATAAAGTATTTTTTAGTTTACGTCTAAGCTGTTGAGATTGAGTCTTTGTCTGTCTCTCTCTTGCCGAGTTGGGTTAACTTGTGATTAGAGGGAAGATTCCATTGTTCAGTTTGTCATATACATGTAGTATTAGGCTTAGCCCTTTTGATCGAAACTAACCCTATTCATTATTGATAGTTCTCAGGTGAGCAATTCAATGAACTGATCCTTCTTGTTAACCATGAAAAATTATGTAGATTGTGAAGTGAGAAATGTAATATTATGTTTTTTATGTAGTATATATATTTTTTTCTGATGATTTTGTTATGTATTTTTGTTGTTGTCATGGTAATGTGTTGATAACGTAATCAGTTAAGTTTTTATAAGATCTAAATATAGACCTAAAAACAACAGTCATGTTGAAAGTCATGTAAATGTTAAAAAGCAATGTGAAGGTCATTTCATATAAGCAATGAGTATAAACGAACAATTTCAAACAGAAATTAATAGAGTGCCAGTTAAATGCTGTTTGACAATAGCTCAGCTCAAGACATTGTTTATGTAGAATGTCATTTAGATTTGTCTCAAGTTATTCTAAATGACCTATATCACTGTCTTTTAGTAATTCTTCATATGTATATGTATTTCAGAAGCATTTTGTGGGCTTAGTGCAAAATGGTTACTCTTTCTTCAATCTGATTAAAACCCGATCTAAAAGTTTCCGCTCGCATACTCGCTAATTTAGATCTGGCTTTTTTCAAACGAAGGTCATGTTCAGGCGATCTTTTCTCATCATGATATTCATGAAGAAATTGTTATGATACGTAACTTGCTTACATCGACTACGTCACGCAATTTGAAATGAGCCGCCCAATCGCTGACTGTGAATATTACCGCGGTTAAATTAGCAAGCAAAACTTGGTCTTAAAATAGAAATTACGAAATCAAAATGTGATTAATAGTGTTTTCGTCTAGATAAAAGCTACGCATTGATTGGTCGACACAAAGTTCATCTCGACGTTACCCTGCATTGAGAAAGTAGAGATCCTGTACGACAACGCTCTACAGGATATCTGTTTACGGAGATTGCTCTTTCTTAACTCACTATTTTTTATTGAGTTACAACCATTTTTGTGCTAAGCCTGAGATTTGTAAGTGTGCTTATAAATCATATCATTGTGTTTCAGTAACGTTATCTATGTTTCTATATTTCAGCGACATGTTTCAGTAATATGCCTATAATACATACCAACATAGATGAAGATAGTGATGCTGTTAGAAATCAGTTTAGTACATTTCTAGCTAAACTAACTGTTGCTATGTCGGATAAAAGGGAACAAGAAGAACTAAGTATCATGAATCATAGATAACTACTGTTACCATAGAAACTGAATTTAAAAAATGATACAAAAATTGAATAAGTGAACTTTAATGAAAGTAAATATGATCTGTGGCACATATTTTCAGAAAACTTTGACCTGTTAAAAGCTTTTTCTCATTATACTGTTGTGTTTCACTTTGAGGACCATCAAAATTGTTGGTCTTATCAGTGGAATGGGATATTTTTTCTTCTGAAATTAAGCATTTGGGACATAAGAATCTTGAAATATTGCATGATTGTGCTGCAATATTCATATTGTTCATGGTAAAAAATGATTTCTGTAATAATTATTTGTCATTAATGATAAAGCCATGCCATTTAGAATTTTGTTAATTGCCACGTCCCGTAGGTTTTAGAGTCTTTAATCAAAATAAAAAACAAAATATTTTTAAGTAATTCCGATGTTCCGGGATTAAGTAAGACAATTTAATTCAGGTAAAATTGTAACCACCTCATTAATACAATATACAATGTATACGTGAAAAAAAAACACCAGTCATTTTATATTAAATTCAGACCATTGTTTCATGTTATGAGGATGTTATTCCATTGAAAATATATATATAATGCATTGTTGTTTTTTTTTGTTGTAAAAATGTTTGTGTTTTGGTTTGTGTGTTTTTGTGAATAGGTACCTAGTTATGTCAAATTTGAGTTGACGCTTAACAGAATTCCGATTTGGCATGGCCTAATTGTTCTATGATATTTGTTCTATATTTGTCTTCAACATTCCATGTGTCTTATTTTTTATTGCAGAAATGTAGTTGTAGTTTGCCTTCAAACTACAAGAAACTTGAGTGTGAAATTTTAGTGATTTATGTTAAATGACTATTCCTTGCATGACTTTATTAATTTTATTAACGATACATTTGCCCACAAATGTAACCATGTGCTCTTTTGTTTATATCTTGTTTTTGAGACAAAATGTAATTCTATAACCTGTGTAAAAAATTCTAGTAGATGAAGTCATGGAAAGGTCCATTAAATTAATCATTTTCACTACTGATTCGAAATATTAATGAAATATATATATTTAAATATTTTTTCACTCAAATACATTTATTTATTAGTAATGATGTATAATTCCGTCCATGAGATGTAAGTTTATTACATTTTATGTTTTCTGTATAAATATAAATAGAATGTATAAAATAAAACTGATTTTGTTTTTCTTTCTTATTTATAAATGTTGGACGAAGACTGTGGCTGGTGCAAAGCACTAGCAGTCAGCATCGTCCCAAATCAAAAATACTATTTAGGCCACAACAAGTTGATCATATGTTCTATGGATTCGCTCGCACCTTAATTTTGACGGTCTTTACAAAAAAATATTTTTACGTCCTCGCTTGCTCATAAAAATTTGGTCATATTGCTATATCAAGCAACTGATTTAAGATTTTAAAAAACAAAAAATTTCCTCGCTCACTCGCCCCATTTTTTTTCAGAAAAATCCATAGAACACATGAACAACTTGTTGTGGCCTTACACATATATGTATATAAAGTGTTTTAGATTCAGAACTGTGACGGCCACCCGTGGTGCAGAGTGTTGTTTGAACAACAAGCTTTCAATGCTATAAGCCTGAAATGACTCGCAGAGAAGGATCATTTTAGGAAAAATATAACTGTCAACTTTTAGGTTTAAAAAAAACACGAAAAATTGGGCCATTTGTTTTTGTGATGCATTGCTATGGTAACCACAATTTGGGTTTGAATGACTATTTCTGCAAGAGACTTGTCAGGGAACAAAATACTTTCACATGGGTGAAAGTTGTCAGTATTAATACTGATTTCAGTACATGAATTTTGAAAATAAATTACTCTTTGTAATTTATATGACATCTATGTATTTTGGAAGTAAGAGTTTTCAATATTTTCGAAACTTTCAACTTTCACCCATGTTTAAATGATAGAGAGCATTTTTAGTGTATAGTTTAAAAACGTTTTGGCATAGTCCTAAGCAGGAAAATGGTAAGGCTTTTATAATCTCCATTTATTAAACCCCGTTATACGACATCTGATACACTTGAGCAACAAAATAGAAAAGATGAGTAAAGTGTAAAGAATCATTACATCATAGGCAGATCCAGCTGGGGGGTCAGGGGGTCCAGACCCCTCCCCCTAGAATTTCCATAATGTACCTGTCCATTAGTGTATTTATTGAAAGTAAGTCATTTTTAAGTAGCATGAAGCAATGTTTCTCGGTGCTTAACATAGATTTAATTGTTATGTAGTTTATTTTATTAATATGTTGCAATGCATTGTTGCATTATACCCTCCCCTAGAAAAAGTTCGGACCCCCCCCCCGTCTAGAAAAAATCCTGGATCCGCCCCTGTTTAAGTCATTGCAAGAATTGATGTCGTCACAATTTCAGATAAGCATCTGGTCCTAGGAAGGACCCTAGAATGTATAAAATAGTAACTTGACCAGGAATGCTCATTCCAGTAGGCATAATTTATGAAAAATTTATCTCTTTCATCACGGTACTTATTGCTCATTCTCGTAACCAGAGGTTATCAAGAGTATCGAGAGAATGCTAATTTCTATGCAGCCCGAAACGCAAACCACATAATTTCTGCCGAAGTATTTGGGTTCTAATGTTTTCGGGCGATTACTCCATTAAAAGTGTTTCACTCTATACAAAAATGTGTCACTCTTAATGACAAAAACTAGGGAGTGATGACTCTTCAGTCGAGTTAATTGTCTGTAGCTCTGTTCATGACATGATATAGAATGTAATGATATCTACCGTATAATTTTGTTTTTCATTCAAAATTTAACGTCTATATGTCACACATTAATTTGAATATAAAATCAAAAGTGCATGAATTCATAGGGTTGCTAGGTTATGACCACCGTTTTCATTTCTTGTATCTTAAAGATTGTGACAAGCCGTCGACGTTCTTTTAGTGGTTAGGATTTTTGGACTCCTAATTTAGCAATTTGATTTTCTATATGAAGCAGGTAATTTCTTTCTTTAAAAAATCGACACGTTTCTGGTTCAGGGTAGAAAGTTAAACGGAACTGCTCCCAGAGTTCTTGAAGCTTGAAATATTGGCTGCTCACTGTACGTAACTGAAAAAATGATGATAAACATGTGTAAGCAATCATATCGGGTACAACAACAGTAAAAAGACATAGACCTTCCACAACCAAAACGCAAAGAGGAAAATGTTTTTAGTTTTTTTTTTACCTTTTGTTATGGAAGAAACTCGACAAACAAATAACGAAAACAAAAACCTAAGGAGATTCGATCCACATTGAAACAGACAATGGAAAAATAATAGTCATTGAAGTTTTTAACCTGATTTTAGAGCAGCACTTATCTCATAATTGATACAACAGATTCAAGAACAAACAAAAACAAACGTGCATCGCATTAGAACATCGCCCAAGTTTGCTTTGTCCATTGTACGATCTAAGTAGCGAGTGTATACTGTTATGTATCATAACCTTTAATATTATCTCGGTCATAACTCACACTTACCAATATAGGTTCAGATTAATTTCCTTTATAATTATATAAAACATAACAATGCATAATAACAACTAAGTGTACGTAAATCAAAACAAATAAGTATACCATCATCCATACGGACATTACCATAGAAATCTGCAATTCTCTGATATTCAAACGTTTTTTTTCTGTCTGAATATATGTATCACGGAGCTCGAAATACTGGGGGTTACCGCATACACTAATATGGAATAAACACTGTCAATATTCTTGCTGAAAATTACCAAACACAAATTAACACTTTTGTTAGATGTATCATTTTTGTACCACTAGTAGTAAGACACACTGGATTTTATCTGTAATTGAAGTCAATTAGGTAGTTTGAGCGTAAAATGCGAAATTTCTGTTTGATCCCAAAACTGTTCAGAATTTTTATACTACTCTGTTTTACAAGAGGCATAAATAATAAGTAATCTATTTTTCTGGTATTACTGGCATTTCAATTTATATAATTTTGCTGCTATATAATTTAATCTGATTAACAAATATACGAACGTTAAGGCAATGGGTGATGTTTCAAAATTCACGGACTATAAATGAAACATCAATCATTGCCTAAACGATCGTATATTTGTTTACTTCAACACCGGTAGTTTCAAAATAGCGTCTAAATATGTCCGAGATTATTCGCAGCGAATGGCCGAGGAGTTCCAAATGTATCGTTACGAAACGTTTTGTAACGTTCAGAACAGGCTACTGGCTTCTTAAGTTTTTAAGCCACTTTTTTAACTATTAGTTTTTCATCTGATGCGATATCAAGTAAACACGTACTGTACTCACTATCAATATAGACGCGGGTACGCTGAAGACCTTAAGTTAGAAAGAAGGCGAACGAAAAAGGCCATTGAATTTACACAGATGATAGCCCTCTCTATATATATATTATATGCTAGACCTCGCCCCCCTCTCACTTGAAGCAAAGTCTAGCTCTGCCCCCGTAGATAGTATTGTATGTATACATTGATTTGAATACTTCTATTTTGAAATGTTGACACATGTAAACTCATTCATAAAAAATCAATGGGTACTTAAAGTAGTTCATATAATCAACAATAATAGTATTGTAATACACTTAGTCGAGTTGTTGACCGAATTTTCTGTGTAATGTAAAAAAAAGTACAAGAAGTAAAATCCGCCATCTGTCGACAGTCAGTATATGAACGCTGTAACTCTATTCATTGGTTGTTTGTTTTTTATCACGCGAAACGACTGAGCTAGTTTTCTATCTGTTCTCACCGATATAATCTACAAATGATTTATTTTCCACGATTTATGTTTTATTCTGCGACTTATGTTGGATACACGTGCATTTCGGAGCGCTGAACTTAATGGAAATTGCATTCTAAATTACTGTAAGTGTTTTAACTTGTGAAATGTACTTTATATATAACCACGTATATTACATGGATAATACTTGGTAATATACAATATATATACATTACTGATTACAGTGCAGTAAACTCTGCTCACAGTGGGTTATGTATTGTTTACAAAATTTATGACCTTGACATTCGTTTATTCTATAAATAAAAATATCGTATAAAAAAATTGTTGGACATTTAAGAAGTGCTATCTTAAGTTTTTTTTTTTTTACTTTTGACATAATATGGTCACGTGATGGCTGGCTTGGAGAAGAAACGACTTAAGGAGGATAGGACTCGATCCAAGAACTGGAAACGTTGGGGTCCCTACCTGTCAGAGAGACAATGGGGTACAGTACGCGAGGACTATTCAGAGGATGGAAACTGGTACGTAGGGATATTTATATACATGTAAAATAGTAATTTAGATAGAGTTAAGTTCAAATATAAGGATCACTTTGGTTATTGCAAAATAATGCGATTTTTGACGATTTTTAATCACAAATACTTAATTTGAACAAAAAAGGACATGATTTTACCAAGACCGCTTCGTTACGAACGGTCCTAATATTGGAATATTGGAACTTAACTGTAACATTATTTCCATCGAGTATATGTATTTTCAGCGTGTCAAAGGGCTGCCGAAGGAAGAGCTTAGAGTTTGCTCAATATAATTTTCATAATTTTGGAACCTGAGCCCGTCATATCAAAGGTCTTACGACTGATTTTCATCGTAAATCCTTTTATATAACATAACAAAATTATCGTAAGATATTTGATAATATTCTCTTCTAAACACTTTTTTATCCACTTTCATCCACACATGATGTAGATATAGATAGGTCGGTGTATAACTAGTCTAACGACATGTAAATAAAGTTGGATGTAGACCTAGTTATTTGTTGACATATCGATATGGTTCAACAATATACTTTGAGTTCAAGAATCAGTTTGTTCTTAAGCCAAATATTATTGTATGGACCCCTTTTAATGCGCTTCCCTCACCCCACACCCCGAATAGACAGTCTCTACTCCGCCCATGTAAATACACAATACCGTTTAAACTGTCCCTTTATATCTTTCCTACCCCCTCCTTGAAATGACAGTCTTCACTCCACTCATGCATATTTACAATACTATTTACCAGGGCCTCTCTTAAATCTTTTCAATCCCTCTCCCTTGAAAGACAGCCTCTACTCCACCCTTGTATACGAGCGGATAAACACTCGCTACCGTTTAATCATTAATCTTTTTTGTAATCTAATCTTCATGTATAAAAGTAAATGTTCTGTTTCTGTTAACTCGTAATGCACGTGTATTAAGATAAAAAGGCTAGGGAATTGTGCCTATCTCAGCAGTATTAACAATATAGGTCAAATTCTATGTGCTTATTTCAAGACATTTTAAACATAAGGTCACGTTGGACTTGTTTTTTACTATTTTATTACGTACCTATGCACACATGAGCTAGTTAAGTCAACATTACGTTGGCCTATTTAACTTGTTTATGGTTACGGTGAATTAAAATTATTAGACAAACGAGCCTAGCGTAGTTATATAAACCTATATAATTATCAAATAATGTTTGAATTTGTATAGTAGGTCATATATTGTCATTACGATGAGCCTATATTCAGTTTATAAGTTTACATAGTTTACATGCTGTACTGCAAGTACTGTTATGTCCGTCCTTTTATAAAACCGAATTGAATACAACACACTAATTAATGCTACAGTCCCATAAACATAAAAATAGTCGTGAGGGCACCGTACGGGCGCCGTGCGATCAAGCTCCGCAAGGACCCGTACGAATTATTGCGTGCCCGTACGAACTGTTGCGTTTTACCAGGGTCCGTGAGATGAGCCATGGATACTCGTAACAGTTTCAAAGTCAAATCGTGAACACAATCGTGGTCGAGTATGGATTAAACTTGCATATCTTCCAGCTACGGCTCCGTACGGGTATACGGATATCTTGGAACAAGATGGCCCTGATGGTACTAAACGTTTGACACTGTACGTAGTCTTTATGAAAGGAAATTTACTAGCTCACACTGTAGTAATCTCAGCTAGCCAGCTAGAAATTTGTAGTGAGTCTGTTTGTAAGTAAACTCTACATGACCAGCTAGCCAGCTATCCAGATAAGATTTAAAAAATTAAAGTGCGGTTAAAAGACTGCATTCAGTTACATGATAAGCCGACTTATCACTTTTGTACGATAACCCCTGATTACTGAAATCACCTATAGACAGGAGAGCCTTCATTGTACTTATTTACACCTGTGTGCAGTGAAACAACTGCCGGCAAATTTCTTGCTCAATGAAATTAGCAGTTTCCCTAGTAGGGTCAGAACACAAGACGTCTCGATCCCTAAGGACGCTTCTTACCGATGGACAATTGCTTGCTCGTACACAAACATGCTTCTAGCCAGATAAGAATCGTAACTTAAGTCAGTTAGTAATAGGACTGTTGCGAGTATCCGAGTACTCGGATATTCGCGATCCCGACTAGAAAATCGAGTACGAATATTCGTCACGTCCAAAATCGTCGGATCGCGATCTATTTTTGGAAATAATGAAAGAACATTTTCAGCTTAATTACCACTGAAAACGAGCCGCACTACTAATGAAAATTTTAATTTAATTCAAAATTTCGATTGATACACAAAATGTTATCACTGAAAATTTCCACAAAATGCCTGGTAATAGAAATGTTTGGAGTACATGATTTTCCATTTAACAAAAGCTTCTGTAATTCTTCACTTATTTTTGTTATTACATGATTTCCTATATTTAACTAGTGAATCGTGGTTCGAATCGTGAATCGCTACACATGAATCGTGGTTCTGATCGGATCGCCTCTTGCTCAACGATCCACAGCCCTAGTTAGTAAGTCGGCTACTTTCACTGTCTGCTTATCAGCTAACTATATGTATATGAATTAAGTCAAATAACTTCGAACAAACTTACCTTTATAATGTAAAGCACGACTTTCAATATTTCACCAGACCTTATTTATAGCTGTCTACCATGTACAGTATGCCCTTCACTTTATTACTTATCTTAACAATCGAAAAGACAATCCATACTTGATATCGAATGATGTGTCTACTAACATTTGTCGGGAGCGTAGCTAGATGATTTAATATACTACAAGGGTAAATGAAAAAGTTCTATGGAATGGAATGTATGGTCAAGCATTAAGGACCCATAAAAGACTGTGTATCGTGGTAGAATTATATCTTGCATGTTTTTGGGAGGTCATTTTACATGTAGATTGTCGAAAAGTTAGCATAATTTGTAATTTAAAGATTGCTTGACTAGATGGCAACTTTTATCTGACATATGCTGAGTATTGAAATCAATAGTCCTCATGGTACTGAAGCCAAGGCATTGGCTGTATTCTGAGTCGAAAAGCAAATAAAAGTAATAATACTACCATTAGCATAAACATATTTTTTGTACCATGTTAGTTGTAACCTTGAACTTAATTTTTCTCAAGCTATCTTCAAGACAAGCGTTTTTATAAACTGTTAAAAGTTGGCACTGATTAATTGTTAACAGTCTGTCTGTACTAACGTCTGTAGCCCGTTCAATTACCCTAAACGTTCCAAAACGTTCCGTAACGATACATTCGGAACTCCTCGGCCATTCGCTGGGAATAATCTAATCTAATAAACAAATTACGATCGTTAAGGGCAATGAGTGATGTTTCAAAATTTATGGATTAAATGGATTAAAAAAGAAACATATCTCATTGCCTAAACGATCGTATATTTGTTAACTTCAATACCGGTAGTTTCAGAATAGCGTATAAATATGTCCGAGATTATTCACAGCGAATTGTCGAGGAGTTTCGAATGTATCGTTACGGACCGTTTTGGAACGTTTAGGGTAATTGAACAGGCTACTGTACTGCAAGTTCAGCTCAGGATAAACTGTTTGTTTTAACATGTATTTAACGTTTGTTTAGCTAATACATTTAGCTGTTCAAATAAACGATGGGAAAATAAATCTTTTCCTGAATGTACATGTATACACTATACAGTACCTACCAAAAGTTTGGAGACATTTTCACTCTGTATGTCGACTGAATAGCTTTTATCTAAAATTTGTTGACTGTTTATTTTTAAATGCTTTTTAGTTTTGCTTTATTTTTGGTTATCATTATTCCTCATAACTGAGACTACAAAAACTGCATAAAAGCTATGTTATGGAAAATAATTACAATAAACATGGTATTGGAGGCTTATTGATGTCAGATGCTTAATATTATAAATGTGTTGCTTTAATGAAATTAGTCTTCATTGTATCACAAACCATACTTAAATATATCAAAAATAATGATTCTACAAAAATAATTATCAAACTCAAGAATTGTCTCCAAACTTTTGGTGGGTACTGTATAATGGTACTGACCCGTTAACGACGTATAACATGTGCTGCTGTCATTTTTTATCCCGACAAATATGAGGAATTTGTATAATTACCTTACGCAAAAAAGTCACTTCATTTTTCATTATAATGTTGGCATTTTTTGTCTACGATGTACGCGATAGTTCTTTCAATTTCGTGACATTAACTTGATAATGAGGTATAGGTTCTAGCACATTTTGTCATACGTTAATAAGACGCACTTTGAGTTGTAAAGCTATCGCTCTTAAACGACAACATATCTTTCAACAATTGTTAAATATATTTCAATCTTATCGAGGTAATGCATCCAAACTCTATTAAGTATGTGGTATGCCTAACATCTGGTTTTCCGGCAACCTGTTTAATTATCCGAATCCTTCATAATCGCGAGTGTGCTCGAATTTTTAGTGTTCAGGGTAAATCGGTATTTTATAATATGATAGTACTTTTACATTTATGATATCATATATCACATTTATAAATAGTATTGTGTCATGTATTAGATCACCTTGATTTTAGTGTTTACAGCTAGGAGTTCAATGACCGATAGATGTTTTGGCCTGTGTGAGAACATAATGTGAAAATATCTCGAGTTATACGTGACAAAATAAACATTG
Organism: Mactra quadrangularis; assembly: GCA_025267735.1. Taxonomy (NCBI): domain Eukaryota; kingdom Metazoa; phylum Mollusca; class Bivalvia; order Venerida; family Mactridae; genus Mactra; species Mactra quadrangularis. The sequence goes on along the minus strand of CM046305.1, from coordinate 37,061,240 downwards.
TTACTTTTCTTCGTCGAGGCTGAAGCAATACTCTTCGAGGGTCTACGAACGGCACGCTCGACACAAGGACAAGTTTGATCCCATCTTTTACTATTTTGGTATGCACTCACTGTATAATTAAATCTCATACGTCCTACTTATTGAACAAAGAAAAATCTTGTACAATAACTAATAGCGGATGGTATACAGGGGCGGATCCAGGATTTTTTCCAAGGGGTCCTAACTTTTCTAGGGGGGATCCGAACTTTTCTAGGGGGGGTCCGAACCTCGAACCACATTATACACATTTTGCAGAAAAATGCAACATATTGATAATTAAAACTACATAACCATCAAATCTATGTTAAGCACCGAGAAAAATTGCTTCATGCTACTTAAAAATGACTTACAGACAAGAAATACACTAATGGACAGGTACATTTTCCAAATTCTAGGGGGGGGTCCAGACCCCCCTAACCCCCTCCCCCGCTGGATCCGCCTATGGTATATAAATGAAAATTGCTGAAACTTATTATTATCAACTCTGTCGCACTGGTACCAGAATCCATAACTTATGATCATAAAATAGTGCGTACGCCACTATATATGTATATAAAGTCCCCCGAGTATACATGCTATACACTGCCTTAATATATTAAATAGTGTCAGTGAAGTTATCAAATGTTTACGATAAAGTATACGGGTCTATTTTTTAATTGGGGACTTTAGTCAGTTATCTTTTCCTGTTAAAATCTGAAGCAATCCAATTGGTAAGTAGGTCCTTACAGTTGGAATCTTCGGATTTTATCATTGAATTCCTATGTAAGGAAAACAAAATATTACATCTAATATCTTACTTGTTAATGAGGATATTTACAGAAGTGATGAAATTTGGATAGTTCTTTACCCTTAAAATACTTAGCTTGAATTTCAAACAAATTAAATAATTTACAAAAAAGTTATTTAAGATTAATTTTGGCAAATTGACATTGAAAAGTAAGGGTAAAATCCAAGGTAGTAATCCAACAAATTGGACCTACCTATTTGAAGAGTATACAAGGGGAAATAACTGACTAAGGTCCCTAATTGCGTTCGTTGACATAATATTATTTGTAAAGCATATGCGTGCGTATTCAGCAAATTTAAGAACTCTAAAGCCAGTGCTTTGTCCATTACTCTGATACTCATAGGACATCGTCTAATCTGATTAAAATCCGATCTAAAATTTTCCGCTCGTCTACTCGCTGATTTAGATCCAGCCGTTTTCAAACAAGGGTCACGTTCAGGTGACCTTTTCTCATCATAATATTCATGACGAAATTGTAATGATTAGTAACTTGTTTACATCGTCTACGTCACGCAATTTGAAATGAGCCGTCAAATCGCAGACTGTAAATAATACCGCTGTTAAATTAGCTCGCAAACCTTGGTCTAAAAATAGAAATTACGAAATCAAAATGTTATTTATAGTGCGCGTCTAGATGAAAGCTATGCATTGATTGGTCGACATAAAGGTCATCTCGACGTGACCCTCCATTGAGATGTTAGAGATCCTGTACGACAACGCTCTACAGGATATCTGTTTACGAAGATTGGACATCGTCCAAACTGCTTTTATTCCGAACTGCATACATGTAACACAAAGTTATTTGAAACTGATCTTTTCGTAAATTAATATATATAACTAAATGTCTTACAAATAAGTTTAGAGACATCCATTTGCACTTTTCTATAATCAATAACTTCTATTGACCCAGAAAGTAATGTTAATCTATTTTCCTGTTTTCTTACGTTTATTGCATCACCCGGTATAAGTTCGAGAATTTGGCTTTTAGCCTAACCTATTTCCTTTTCGACTTTTTTCTTTTCCCACACGTTCTCTTACGTGAAAAATGTATAATACTACTACATGTACCAAGGACGGTAGTAAAGTTAAATGACACGTAACAACATTTTCTTGTGTTGTACAGGGTCCTTCAAAAAGCTCTTAGATAAATGGACATTTGAAAAAAAATCTGATCGCGAAGTTCTAATGCTATTAAGTTTGAATCATTTGATAAGAAACTCCCCAATACTTAATTGGAGTCATTTCAGCATTCGGAACCACCTCAGCGATCATCTACGAAGATATACGAAGTTTATCTTCGTAGAAGATGGCTGAGGTAGTCAGTCAGAATGTCAGTTCTATGGTGGCATATTTGTGCCATCAGATAACTACATAATTAACTAGTTAGTTATGTGCTTATCTGATGGCAGAAATATGCCACCATAAAGTTCAAATGTCTTTTTCATGGGTTAATGAAATTCGGCTTACCCTAAGAATATAATGTTGTCTAAGACATTTGGAGGGCGCTGTATAAATGTTTATAGGTCGGATACTTTACATACTTAACAAGCATCTTGAATACAGATGCTGAAGGATAATTTAATACGTTTTCCGTCTTTTTGCCACAAACATCGATTTTTTCAAACTTTGGTAAAATTACAATAAGTCAGACCAGTTTTTCCCCATATATAGATACATACATATATATTCGTGTATATACGAGAATGCGGGTTAAGCGCAAAACGGTCGTAACTCACTCTTTTCTTATATTGAGTTACGATCGTTTTGTGCTAAATCCGCGATATATCGATCTTTGGAACTTCACGCTTTCCTGTATTTTGTTTAGTTTATTTAGAGTTTTTTTGAAACAAAAAATCAGGACTTCCTCTGAAGTAACAAACCACAAATGAAATTCCATAACACTAATGCCTCAGTCCCATAAAATCGTGGCTTGTTGCGTACCCGTACGTGCAGACAGTCGTAGGCCGTGGAAAGCATTGCGTATCAAGGTGACGGTACGCACATGGTACAAAACAACACACCCGTACGGAGTCGTAGTTGGAAGATATGCATGTTGCGGAGCTTTATCACACGGCGCCCGTACGGTGCCCTCACGGTTATTTTTATGTTTATGGGACTGTAGCTTTACTGATAAAACAGTAATATATATGCTCCAAGTATTTCATCAGATATATTGTTATACACTTAGTCTATACTAATTTATTTCAGCACGATTGTAAAACAAGTTCTTACAACTTATATTAATCACTTTCGAGTCCAATTCCTGGTCCCCCAGTACTGAGCTAGTAGGATAAAGTTTCTTACTCAAGGAAACAATGGGATAGGGTTTCGATGAGATTCAAACCAACGCGGAGCTTGCTATCCCATGATAACCAGTCCAACGTCGTTACCGCTCGACCACGCCCGCTTCTAATACACTTTTATTATGTTCTACATTACAGCTGGAATCATTTTACTCATGATATGTCAAGATCTAGGACATACAGATGGGGTGAAGATGGACTACTAGGTATGACAGACAGACAATGTAGATTGTGTATAGCTTTGTCACTATGGAACACCAAAGATCCAATATTAAAAGAAAGATTGTATGGACTTACTGGGAATCAGGTTTGTGTTTCCAAGTTTCAATTGACTTTTATTAAATCTCCCATCATTCTCGTTCCCAGAGGCTATCAAGATTCTCGAAACTGGCTCGATTGAGAATCTTGATAACCTCTGGGTACGAGATAGATCTCTCATTAACATCACAGAGGATGTCGACACATACTTAATCCTTGAAAGATTATATGCACATATGTTAATAATTTTGGATAGCACCGGTCGCGTTGGTAATACCATTCTTTTGCAATGTTTATAACCTCTGAGTACAGGAATATGGTGATGTTCACCGGATACATACTCATGCATCTATATGACAGATCATTGTTAGTGTGCCATATCAGTTTTTAGAACTAACTTAATTTACCATACAACCTTTGCAGTACTGAATTCTCTTGGGTTTCCTTAAATATATTCGAGGCTAGACGACAAAATTGAGCATCGTTGACCAAACGACTACAATCACGCAATATAAATATATGTATAAGCTATATGAATAATTAATGATAGTTTTAACCAACAAATTGTCACTGTATGAGCTTGTTCTTAGATGGTGCCATTTCTCTAAGAGTCATAGCTGCCAATGATCCGATGGCTTCAGGTGTGAGATCTTCAAAGCAAGGGTTCAGAACAACGCTATTGCCAGGTGTCTAGGGGAGTCAGAGGTTCAAAAAGCGCCTTAAATATATCTGCATTTATTTAGAACACCAGAATCTCTACAAACGCTCTATACGCTGTCATATAGGATCTCTTGACATCGCACAGGGGGTCAAGTCGTGATGTTAATCGTACTGTGCGTTGTCAAAAGATCCTATACGACAGCGGTCAACAGAATATCTGCTTACGAGGACTGACTTTTTCCCATTAGATTCATCAGACATACTACTTAGCATAGTATTTTAATAAACTACTGAACAAACAGTTGTTTACTAAGAACAAGAAGCATCACAACCGAATACACATTTCACGATCAGTCTCATTTTTTTCTAGAAAGCCAAACCTTATTTGCATTCTTCTTCATCAAAATGCCATTCCTCTAAATGATTATTTTAAATAAAGATGTCGCAAATTGATATTTAATGGCCGTCGTTCCCATATATTATCACATCACCACATGATTGCGACCAACCCAAGAATTGACTGCAGCTTTCATTACAACGATTCCTAAAATATCTACTGACCTTTATTTGACACAACCCCAAGATGTCCGACTTTATAGAATCCATCCTAAAAACTAAACTTTTAATGATCAAAATGCTAAATTGACAATTTATTGGTTGATTCTATGTGATCTCCGTCGGTTTAAGCAAAATCCGCTAAACACTTGCAACGGGCGGTTGCGAATAAATACCACTGGGTGTTTAAGCAAACAAATAAAACCTGAATGAAATGAGGCAAACTTATTCCTTGATATATATGTTGTATATATGATATATTTATTACTTCAGGGTAACCATGGCGAGGACGTAAAAGAACTTTATTATTACCTAGACAACACGCCTACACATTCCTATATGAAAGCATTGTATAAATATCCACAGGCAGAATTTCCATATGCAAAACTTGAAGCTGAAAATGCCCGCCGTACAGTGAAAGATCCGGAATACGAGCTTTTAGACACAGGTAAGATGATCGCCACGCTTTCGGAAAACCACTCGGGTGATTCCGTAAACTGTTTGGCGATCTAGTGAGAACCGCAGCTATCGTCGAGATGATCGAATGGATCGCAACAATACGAGTCACGTAATCAGTTTCCCTCGGTTGGCAAGAGATCAACTCGTAAATGTTCGATGAATTCCATGATCATCAATCACATTTCTAAAAAAACTGGGGGAAAGGGGCGGAGTTGAAATGATTATCTAGTTTGTTCCTAAACATGTTTTATGAATAGAATGCATAATCAGTTGCCTGGAATCAACATTTCGAAGACACAGAAAGAACAAATCTTTACTACAAACTTTGTGTCTATTTTGACACTTGTCGATCTTAGTATAAAAGTTATGTATTGTGAGGATTGGCGGTCCGTCGACATAGTTAATGCCAATGCTGAGATTTAGATATCTGGATCTAAGCTTTAACTAGTACTTAGCAAATGCATTCGCTGAGAACCGACTATTGCCCTACTATAAACAATGGTAGATAGAAAATACACTAACTTGAAAGATGTATATTTATCGCATTAGGAATCCCTGGATTTGCCGTGTGAGCTTTCGAGGAGCTATTTCCATTTCAATGAATGTTTTATAGGTTGGTAGGTGTAGTATAATGACCAAGGTCTATTAAATGATTTACCCCTTTTAACCATTTTGTAACTATTGTTTCAGGAATATTTGATGAAAGTAGATATTTTGATGTGTTAGCAGAGTATTGTAAAGGAGGCCCTAATGATATATTAGGACGTTATACTATCACTAACAGAGGCCCTGACAAGGCAACTATACATGTACTACCAACGTTATGGTACAGAAATTGTTGGTCATGGGGAGATAACTGTCATGTAAGAACAATTTTAAGAATTCAATGTTACTATTAGGAAATTCCCTTGCTGATCGATACTTCTACATTTGTTTATCCTCGGTTCTGTTCCTTACACATAATTGCAGTCGGAAGCAAACTTTCAATAATTCGTTCATTCAGTACTTCCAGTGCTTTGATTTCTGTCAGTTAAATTAAATGCTTGTCTGTTTTTCCTTTTCTGATGCCATTGTCACACAAAATTTTATTTTATTTAGATTCATTTCAAATGTTTTATATTTACTCAACTTGACTAGAGATGGCTTCCCCTTTGTTCAATTTGTCTATCTCTAACTTTACGAGGCTTAATTTGATGCAATCTTCGTTACCAGATATCCTGGAGACCTCTATTGTATGATCTGTCGACTTTGTAGAAGGGGTCACATTCAGATGACCATTGCGTCGACCAATTTATTCATAGCATTTTTTTATAGCAGAAACACTATCAATAGCATCGAGAGTTATGAAATTTTATTTTCAAATCACGTTTTCTGAGGTAATATGACGATGTGTGTTATTCATGAGCTGGTATATGATGATTTGTTGCAAATTGAGCAATGTATTATTTTCAAAGTCAGCTGAACGTGATCCCTACTGGAAACTTGTCATGTACGTGAAGCGACTTTACGCTAGGAGAATTTTAAATTAGATGTTAATCAGATTAATTTTCTTTGGATTCAATGTAATGGATTTAAATTGTCTTGATGTAGTCTTACTTGACTTGATTACTTGATTTGATTTAACATGGTCTCACCACACTTTACTTTTACTTTAGTTAGCTTTGCTTGGCATCAATTTTTTTTTCACTTTACTTTACTTGGTTTTATCTTAATCTGACTAGACTTTTCTTGATGCAGTTTTACTTTACTTGATTTGATTTAACATGGCGTCGTCACACTTTATTTTACTTCAATTAACTTTGCTTGGCATCAATTTACTCCACTTCACTTTAATTGATTTTATCTCAGTTTACTTCACTTTGTTTGATGTAGCTTTACTTGACTTGACTTGATTTAACATGGCGTCATCACACTTTACTTTACTTCAATTAACTTTGCTTGACATCAATTTACTCCACTTCACTTTAATTGGTTTTATCTTAATTTACTTCACTTTGTTTGATGTAGTTTTACTTGGCTTGATTTAACATCGAGTATTGAACGAAAGACTATTGTAACTTCTTTTATTTTCTTTTTTTTTACTTGTCTTGACTTGATTTAACATGATGCCACAATTTTCAGTTAACTTTTATTAGCATCAATTTACCTTACTTTCCTTGGTTTTATCTTAATTTGACTTGACTTAGCGTCATTCAACTTGGTTTGTTATGAATCGACTTGTCTTTATAAACAGTTGTCTTGACTAAGCTTTTTTCGAGTCTACATTATACTTGTAATTATTTTGTGTTTGTAGTCGTCAGTAGATTGGAAGCCAATGTTACAGAGAGAAGATGAAGGATTGGTAAGATGTGAACATCCAACATTAGGTGAAGCACAACAGAGAGCTAGATTAAATAGTATGGATAGATATGTTGAAGAAATGGAAACATATAATAAAAGAGATGGTGAAAATAATCTATTTACACAACATTCACAAGTTGAACACGACGAAGGTAGATGTTTATTTTGGCTTCTCATTCTATGTTTGGGTTTTGAGGGTGAGAGGGGTGGGGGTGGGGCAGGCTAGTGAAACGGGACAAATTTTATAAATTTGAAGAATGATAAATTATTTTGTGTATTCCATGTTGAAGACAACGATATTTTGTAAATCTATTGTGTGAAATAAAAATTTCACTCAGTTTTCAATCCTGATTTGGGACATAAGAGAAAAACTGGCAACTTTTTCAACTTAAAGTGATAGGGCTTTTTCAAGGTGCTCTTGTTTTATAACATATAAGCTAACTGAAATCAACTTGACTAAATTATTCACGGGGCGATTGTCTTTCAAAAAGTTACTTGAACCTCGTTACCATGACAACACTGGGGCAACACGATATAAATATGATCCTTATTGGCGTATAAGCCCAATGCACTTTTGTTGACTGTTATTGAATGTTGATTTGTTATTAAGCTTCTAAATTATGCCTATATTTGTTAAGAATAGTAAAAAAATAAACCCAATGGAAAAAGTGATAGCTCAAAGTCGCAATATCTCAAAGTGTTTGACATTTTGAGCGATCACTAATTAACTATATATATTTCAGGAGTTTTCCGAATGGAGTTTGGACCAGGTCCTGATGGTTCCAATGTACCATTATTATTTACAGAAAACGAGACTAACTATCAGAAATTATATAATGTGAAAAATCAAGCAAGATTTGTGAAAGATGCATTCCATGATTATGTGATTAAAGGTATGCTATTATAATTGGTATATTTTCTGCTTAATTTCTGTTAAAGCTATACTAGCAAGCATAGCATATAATTGTTTCATATTCGATTTTTGAGCGAGCTTGACCGAATGATGGGACTGGTTATTAATTGATAGTCAGATGCCGTGTATGGTTCTAATCACATCCAAATCAGATCTCGTTGGTTCCTTGAATTACAAATTTTACTAGCTCAGAACTGAGAGGCAAGGAAGTGGGTTCGGAGGAGATGCATTTAAACACTTGTTGCTCGATGGAGCTTAAATAATTATGATTAATGCTTATACGTCAGCGTTACTTACCTTTCTACAGCATACAAAGTACTTCACTTTTTTTACCAACATACCAGTTTAGGGTATATTTTCTTACACTCTCTGTGGGAGTCTCTAACTTAACACTGTTGTTTGAGCTGACAGGGGATAACTTACTTTTGGAAACCAACCAGTTGGTGTGGAAACATAATATAACCATTCTTGTTTGAATAATACTGAATAACTTTAGTGAGGTGAAGAGTCATATCACGGGATCTGCCCACAATGTACACATTATACACACTCTAAAAACTGGACCCTCTGAAAACCGGACGATTTTTAAAGTCCCATATTTTTCCCTATTAAATGCATTGAAAAACATCATCTAAAAACCGGAAACTCTGAATTCCGAATACCGGACCTTTTACCATGGCTTCTAATGATAAATATGCATAAAACATCCTCTGAAAACCGGACGCTAAGTGTCAAAAATTTGTGTATTGTGAAAGTTAGTTAATCATAATCTCAAGCAGATGTCAATTGTTAATTAAATATCCAAGCAATTAATCTATACAGGTGTGAAAAACACTTGTCTGTCATTGTTAGGGATTTTTATAATGCTTGTTTTGTTTAAACATGTATTGTTGTAGAGATATGATTTGTGAAAATATTTCAATTTCAAATATTGTTTTTATACAATTAAAGAGGCTACATATTTGTATTCAAAATTTGTATACAAAAGTTTGTTAATTGTAAGGAAATAATAATGACTATCTTTTTCTATTTTGAGTAAGATATTGGAAAACATTACATGTTTATATGACGTTGTTTTTGTTGCTATGTGTTTATATGCATTATTTAAAATGAGAATAGCATCCACATTTATCGTTTATTTATTTGAATGCATTTCAAGTCTATTGCTAACATGTACATGTAATTAAAGAAAAGTTATTGTTTCAATTTTATCTTTTTTCAATTAATTTATACTTACCAAACCAAATTGACCAAACTTTAATGAAAAATAAATTAAGATATAGCTGAGCCATCCTTTTAATGTAGAAAAAGAAAACCTATAGCTGAGTTTAATTTGTGATTCTGTATAAACCTCTGAAAACCGGAATCGTCTGAAAACCGGACTTTTTGTTCAGTCCGGGCCAGGTCCGGTTTTCAGATTTTTTACATGTATATTTAGGGAGCAGGCAGATCCGTATAAAAACTATCACCAGGTTACAAAACTTCTATTCATCTACTCAGGGAGATATAAATGCCATTATTTTTTAGTAAATGTACCGAATACCATTGCTTCTTCCTCTTTGAGCTCAATCGGGTTTGTCACGGCCAGGACAAATGCCAAGTAGTAACGATTGAGCCTCTCTTAAGTGTTGCATGATTGTGTTGCTACTTTGAATTCACAGTTTTAATTCATATCGTCAACGATAGTAAAATTAATGAGTGTAGTTAGTGCTCACTTCGTCGTCGTAAGCCCAAACCGACGTATGAAGCATTGACTTCCGGTTCCGGTTAATGGTGAAGGACATAAATATTGAGCTGACGATAAAATTTTATATTTTGTGATAATACTCTTACATTTGTGATTATTTTGGACTTTAATTTGAGAAACTATACATCGGAACTTAGGTATCAAACTCTGAAGAACATAATTATGAAATTCTGAAATTATTTATTTTGAAGTTTAAACTCGATAAAGCAAAGACATTTGTGTATTGTAAAGGTCAAAGTGCAATAACTAGTTATATCGGACAACTTATGTCCCGTGAATCGTCACGCTTGACTTACCCGCTCTGTACATCGTGTAGGTCAGCTGATTACTACAGTATATAAACATTATTGTCAATACAACTGAATGTTGATAGTGAATTATTGAAAACATTGATATTTCAATGCCGGCAAAGAAAAATAAAAAGAGTAAAAGACCACTGTCTTCACCAGAGAATGACACTATACCAGAAAAAAGACCATCTAATAATAAATCTCCAAGTGAATCAACGTCTAATACTCCTTCTACAATTCCAAACAACATGTCAACTCCTAACTACATTCAACCTATGAATATGTCAAATACGTCTATGATGAATAACTACCAGACACCAGTGGGTACATTTTATACTCCACAATCTCAAATGATGCCACAACAACAACAACAACAACAAAGTTACAATTCTTCTCAGTCGTCTCCTCTTCTTCTTCCTCCTCCTTCTCAACAACAACAACAACAACAACAACAACAACATCAACAACAACAACAACTAAATAGTGATTCATTTCAACAAATTATCATTGAGAAACTTAATGCTATGGACAAGCGCTTATCAAAGTTAGATCGTATTGAAGATCAGTTATCAACCATCACTAATAAATTAACATCTCTTGATACTAGAGTTACATCCCTTGAATTGTCTTCACGTGAAACCAAATCTAAACTGAATGATCTTGAGGCCAGCAGGGCTTACGACACTCAAATTTGTGAAGATCTTGATAAATCCATCAAACTAGAACGTGAAAGAGTAAACAAATTGGAAAATGAGCTAAAATCTCTGAAAAATATTCCTGAAGAAATGAACGATATTAAGTCCAGATCAATGAGAGACAATTTATTATTTTTTGGCTTTCCTGAACCTAACAACGATAGTGATAGAAGATCTGAAAATTGTAGTGATTTAATCATTGACTATTGTAAAAATGTGTTAAAAATGTATGATGCACGTGATACTATAAAGATTGAACGAGCACACAGGTTAGGTAACCGGTATCAACATAATAAAATAAGACCAGTAGTTGTAAAATTCAATCATTATCCTGATAAGCAACTGATTAAAAAGAATGTTGCTGACTGGTGGAAATGTAACAATGATAACACTTCTAGTCAACAGTTGAAGATTCGTGTCAGTGAGCAATATCCAAAAGCTATACAGGAACGCCGTAAAGTTCTTATACCAGTCATGATTAAAGCTAAAAATGACAACAAAACAGCATATCTTTCCTACGACAAGTTATATATCAACAACAAGATGTATACAGTAGATACCGTATCAACCTCTGGTTACAGTTAGGATTCTACTGAGAATCATTTGAATTTCCTGTTATGGAATGTACAGGGTATCAACACCAAGCTAAATGATAGTGATTTCCTTAAATATATCTCATCTTATGATATTCTTTTATTCACTGAAACATGGACGAGTGAATCATCCAACATAAATATAGACGGTTACAGTTATTTTAATTGTCCTCGTCCTAAGTTTAACCATAGATCACGAAGAAATAGTGGTGGTGTTGTAATATATTATAAACAAAATTTAAAAGATTATATTCAATTGGTGGAAACTGATTCTAAAGGAATAATATGGTTTAAAATAAATAAATCAATATGTCATTCTATTAATGATATTTATGTTTGTATTTGTTATCTCCCACCTGAAGATTCCAAACTATACAGGAACTCAAACTCTACTTTATTTCAATATGACATGTTTGATCATTTGAACTCCGATATTAGGAGATTTAGTGAACTAGGTGATGTTTTTATTACTGGTGATTTAAATTCACGGACGAGTGATTTACCGGACTTCATACAAAATATTAACCTTGATAGATACATTGATATACCTTCTATAAACTGTGCTAGCACAAATTTACCTGCTAGATCAAACCAGGATAAAATCACAAACAATTTTGGTACAAAATTGCTTAACATATGTAAAGAAAACGATTTATTTATTGTTAATGGTCGTCTGGAAGACGGAAGTTGTACTTTTTATGGTCAATGTCAAGGTCGCACTGTCTCAAGTCTAGTTGATTATGTAATTACTAGCGCTGAATGTTTTAAATATATAACTTACATGGATGTTTTAGACATGACCGAATTTTCAGATCATTGTCCTGTTGTTTTTTCTTTATGTACAAATTTCCTTCCAGACGATAAAGTGTCTTCTGTTTATACTAAAATACAATGGGATCCATCCCGGAAAGATGAATTGTTAAACAATGTATATACACATGCACACATTTTTGATGATATTAATAATAAATTATTGTCTAACAGTTTTGATATTGATGAATGTATTGACAAGTTCTCAAATGTTGTTTATGACATATCTTTTAATTGTTTTGGGCATACTTTTAGTAATAAACCAAAAACCAAGCATAGGAAATCACCATGGTTTGACGAGACCTGTAGGCAGTCTAAATCTATGTTTTATAAAGCAAAAAGAGCATACCATGTTGATAAGTCTGATGCTAATAAGTTAATTTTTATGCAATCTAGAAAAAATTATATTAAAATAAAAAGGCATGCCAAGCATAAATTTTATTACTCTGAAAAAGTGAAGTTCTCGAGTATGAGTAAACGTTCACCAAGGGCATTTTGGAAATATATCAAAAAGTTTACTTATAAAACTAAATCATCAAACACTAACGAAAACATAACTATAGATGAATTTAAAGATTTTTTCGAAAATACATCGAACGAAACACATGGTAATTTTAGAAGTGAGGATTATTCAAATACTAGAGATGAACCACTTTCTGTAGATGATCTAGACAAACCGATTTCTGTTGATGAGGTCATTAAGACTATATCTATGTTAAAACGTTTTAAAAGTTGTGATAATGAATGTATTGTTGCAGACTTTTTTATTGATACTAAGGATTTTATTGCACCATATCTATGTACTATATTTAATGTTATATTTGATTCTTGTAATTACCCGAAGTCATGGTGTAAGGGTAATATTATACCTATCTTTAAGAAGGGAGATAAGTCATCCCCGAACTGTTACAGGGGAATAACTCTTGTTAATATTGTTGGTAAAATATGTTCTCTATTGTTGAGAAATCGTATTTATTCATGGTGTGAAAATGAAAATATACTTAACGAATCTCAGTTTGGTTTTAGAGAGAGTCGCTCTACGGCTGATGCCATATTTCTTTTACACTCTGTTATTCAAAAAGTTTTTAGCAAAAAATCTAAATTATATAGTATATTTATCGATTATCAAAGAGCTTTTGATACCATTAATAGAGATGCATTATGGGTAAAACTAATACAAACAGGCATCAGTTGTAAAATGACCAATATGATTAAATGTATACTAGGCAAAACTTCTAACGCAACAGTGTACGTTTGCAGAGATAGGAACTTAGCATCGGCTATGTGATTATGAATATATATTTAAAGTGATACTAGAATAAGTCTATAAGAATAATCAATCATGAAAACAACACATTTTATTCACTTCTTTTATTCATTTACAATTACCAACATAGGTCACCATAATCTGGAATTAACACAATCAGAATCTAGTGTGTCCACCTTCTGCGTTGACAACGGCTATACATCTTTGACGCATTGAGGCAATTAAACGCCTAACAAATGCCAACGGAATATTGTCAAACTCCTGAAGTAAGGCATCAGACAGTTGTTGCAGAGTCTGAGGTTGAACATGACGTTGCCGTACACGCCTATCAAGTTCATCCCATAAATGCTCGATGGGGTTGAGATCTGCTGAGTATGCAGGCCAAGGCAGTGTTGCAATGTTGTTTTCCTGAAGAAACCGTGTACAGACACGAGCAACATGTGGCCTAGCATTGTCATGCTGGAATATGACGTTTCCTTGGTTGGCATTGACGTATGGAAGGAGTACATTACGAAGGATAATGTCACAATAGCGTTGAGCGTTGAGAGTACCAGGAATAACAACAAGTCCAAGCTTAGCGTTATGTGTTATACCATCCCATACCATTACTGACCCTCGTCTAAAGACATTAGCTTCGACGACACAGGCGTCACTTAAGCGTTCACCCTGACGTCGATAAACACGTACACGACCATCTGTCTTTTGTAAAGTGAACCTCGACTCATCAGAAAAAATCACACGATTCCAACGATTATCCTGTTGTCTGGTCGTTACACGTCCACGACTCCTTCTTGGAAGATCAGAAACTTGACCTGAAACGATGAAAGTAAGAAACTGAATTCTGTTCTTTTAACTTAAAACTTCAACGATCAGGAATGAAAAATCATGGGACGAGTATGAAGTAAATATCGGGTCCGTTACATACCTGTTTGATTGAACTTTTGCCAAAGCCTGGATATTGTTGACGGAGCACATCGCATCATTCTTGCAACTTGGCGCGTTGAAATTCCAGCTTGCAACAATCCAATGGCCTGACCCCGAAGTTCAGTGCGCAATCGTGGCATAATAAACGTCTATTTGATAAAACGAAATGTGTTAAAGTGAAAAACGGCCGATAGAGTATTGAACTGTGAAATTTTGAAATTCTGTATTTGCACGTGATTCACGTGACACACGTAATCTGTTAAACACGATAAATCGTTGTTTTAGAAAAATAATGTGTAAAATTTTAAAACCGATTATTCAAATCGATTGTGGTGAACATGTTGAATGTTTGTGTACAATTTAAAGAAAAATTGTTGAATATTAAGGAAACTATCACGTATTTACGTGTTGCGTTAGAAGTTTTGTCTAGTATATTTATAACGATGTACAATCTTGTATCAAGTTCTCAAGTAGTATGGAACTTTCTGATTTTTTTAACGTAACAGTTGGTTTAAAACAAGGTGAACCTTTGTCTCCATTATTATTCATTATATTTATTAATGACATTGTTGATTGTTTTAATATGAACGAATTGACTGAAAAAGATTTACAGCTTTTATCAATGTACATGATTCTGTTTGCTGATGACATTGTTCTTTTTACAACAGACCCAAAAAGCTTACAATCACAAATTGATAATATATATCAATACTCTGAAAAGTGGGGTTTAAAAATTAATGTGAATAAGACTAAAGTATGTATTTTTGAAAACAAGAGATTAAATAACCATCCTGATTTTTTTATAAATGGGGTAAAACTAGAAATGGTAGATAATTTTATATACCTAGGAATTAATTTTTCATACAATGGTAAAATGGCATTAGCAGTAAAAACACTTAATGAACAAGCCTTATGTGCTTATCACAATTTGATGTCATTGTTTGATAAGGTTAGTTTAGATATTAAAACAAAATTGTCTTTATTTGATTCCATGATTACTCCAATACTTCTGTACGGGGCTGAGGTCTGGGGGGTTTATAACCACACTGAAATCGACAAACTACATATTCGATTTTGCAAATCTATTTTAGGAGTAAAACACCAAACACCTAATTATGCAGTGTACGGTGAATTAGGGCGTTACCCATTATCCACACTTAGCAAAATAAGAGCTGTAAAATTTTGGACTAAAATTATGAAAAACGATCAATCTTACTGTAATCAAATGTACTGGGATCTTTGTATAAATGTGAGAAACAGAAGTTGGGCTGCACGTTTAAATTCTATTTTAGATCACCTGGGTTTGTCTTATATAAGAACAACCTTCAATCCAAATCATAATTACTTCCCTTTAATCAGAGATAGAATTAAAGATCAATTTATTCAAAACTGGACTACAACTATCAATTCAATGTCTAGACTTAAGTATTATGCAAATTTTAAAAATGGTTTTAAATATGAACAGTATCTTGATAATGTATTTAATGATAAATTAAGAAAACAATTAACTTGTTTTAGATTAAGCAATCATAATTTAGAAATCGAAGCAGGAAGAATATCGGGCACTTTAAGAGAAAACAGACTGTGTAGGTTATGTAACATGAATTTTGTTGAGACTGAGTATCATTTCATTATGTGCTGCCCAGCCTATATTGACATAAGAAAAAAATATCTCCCGTATGCAAAATGGGCATGTATCCATAAATTTAATAATATAATGTCGTCAAATAATAAAAAGTTTAACATAAATTCTGCCAAATTTATCTCAGAAAGTCTTAAAAAACGTAAAAATATTTTGGAAAATGTATAATGTTTTTGGATGATTAATTATTGTATAATTTCTCATATATATTCTGTTAATTTTATTCATAGATATCCTGTTTATTTTTTATGTAGATTCTCTGTATGTAATGTATGAAACTTGTATTTTTGTCTTTGCCATAAAATATCTCGATGGAAATGGCCAAAGGCTAAACTTAGCCGATAGCTAATAAACATATATAACATATATATTATAATGGTTTTGAGAAAAAGCATTTGAAAATTCAGACAGTGAGCTACTATGAGTATGACTTGACTTTTATTGCAATTAAGTATTCGTCTATTTAGAGAAGTTCAACAGAGATATAACTTTTAAAGTCGAGTAGTGCTTGAAACAAACGAACACAACGATATCACCAATGAATATTCCAAAACAATGACTTACGTCCCTCTGGAAATAGAGCAACGACTTGTTTCTCCACCAACCAGTAAATAACAGAAAATAATTTCAATACGGTGGCAGTACCTCGTGTTAATAAATGGCGTCAAAAATGCTACGGTTTCAAGAAGAAAGCACTTAGCTTCGACTCCGGGTTCTAGAAGATTTAAGTATCGCGGGTATCAAGGACATTTGACAAGAATTAGAATACTTACAGCTCTTTAGAACTCCTAATCGAAGTGGATTGTTCACTGTTTTCTTCTTCAAACCATAGAATTAGTGACTTCATTGTCACGTGTCATAGAAACCATTTTCATTGTTTTCTTAGCATTTTAAATCACGTACTTCTATTCTACAGGTCAACATGACAAAGTCAATCCCAAACACTATGGTACTAAATGTGCTGCTCATTATGTCCTCGACCTGGAACCAGGACAGGAAGTGATTATCAAAGTGAGGCTATATCAAAGTGCTGAAGCTCCACCTAGTGGACAAACATTTTCTGAAGAAAAATTTGAAACAACATTCCAGCAAAGAAAACTAGAAGCTGATCAATTTTACGAGGAGGTTGACTTAAACTTTTATTTTCTTGAGTAATGACATTGTACAAATAGATTGATGGAACTTAAGTTAAGTTTGTCTGAAACGATTAAATTCATATCTTAGTATTGCCGTATATATATGTTACTTAAACATTGACACATCAGTTAAATACAAACATTTATTGTAATGAGCTGCACAAAAATTGGCGCCCTAGTAGTTGCTAAGCTCAGTATGACCGCTTTCCAACATTTTGCTTTCTTGATATACTTGTTTTTTATTGTTATTATCACTGATATTAATACAGTAAAACCTCTACAGAGCAGTTCTCTACACAACAACAACTTTTGATATTTCCCTTAGGTGTAATTTTGATTGCGTTCAACCTCTGCAGAGCAACCATCTCTGAACAGCAACACACTTTAGTACCTCCCAGTGGGTGTCGCTCAAGAGAGGTTGTACTGTATTATAATGATCATTATCGTTATCATTTTATTATTGTTGGTTATTTTTATTATTGTTTTATTATTGCATTATTTTCTAGGTGATTCCAAATCGTAATAAACAAGAAAAAGAGATTGCTAGACAAGCCTATGCTGGTTTATTATGGAGTAAACAATTTTATTATTACATTCTCAAAGGTATTATAAACACTATATGATGTGACTCTCCTTTTCATTATTTTAACTCTTCTATAACTCTATATATACAATGGGATGAAACAGTTTATAAACTGTGAGTCACAGTTATACAGAAGAACGAAATGAACCTGTTAGAGGAAACATTATCAAAACTTTGATCTTTTTCTCTTTACTTTATTATAGTGGCATATTTCTGCCACAGATAACCACATAACTAACGCGTTACTTAAGTGGTTAACTAGTTACGGTAACTAGTTAACCACTTATCTAAATCAACTTAAGAAGTTAACTAGTTGTGGCTACTAGTAAGCCACTTTACTAACGCGTTATTTAAGTGGTTAACTAGTTACAATAACTAGTTAACCACTTAACATAAATTAACTTACGAAGTTAACTAGTTACTTTAACTAGTTAACCTCTTAATTAATTAGTTAGTTATGTGGTTATCTGTTGGCAGAAATATGCCATCATACTTAATAGATTTAATTTCCATAATGTCACGCTAATAGACCACACAATATTATTATATACCGCATTTGTATAGCGCTTTTTTCATATTGATTATATGTTCAAAAGCGCTTAATAATATATCCAGGACCAAATATTTATGTATATTCATAGTCCATCGTTACGATTCAGAGTCATTGTACTCAGAGTTTGTACTCTGAACCAACCATATGCCTGACGCTTATCTCAATATAGATCTATAGTGTCTTTGATTCGGTACGTCTGCTTGGCATTATATCAGTGCAAAATATTGTAATAAAGTTCATGTTAAAAGACAATTTTTGAAATTAGATTTTAACTGTGAATGACAATAACCGTTGTCTGTATGAACTTCGTTAACTCATAGTTATGGGAGCAGTGGTCCAGTGGTAGGACACGCTAAGCGGTCGAAAAGTTCCAGGTTTGGGCCACTGCAAATTTTGTTGGTCTAGAAATTTAGAAATTAAGTTAACTGTAAACAGTTGTTCCACACCACCTAGATATAAATGGGTACACTGTAAAAACAGTTGTTTTGCTTTTAAACACTTTTTAAAACACTTTTCTGTTACACTTTTAAAACATGTTACCACTTTAAACATGTAACATGTTTTGCTTTAAAACATGCTTGTGTTTTGTTATAAAACATTACACATATCAAAATAACACACCAGAACGCATTGAAAACATGTAAAAGTGTTTTAAATTAAAACACTTGACGCGTTTAAAATCAAAACACTTTCTTGTTACACTTTTTGCACACGTAACGCCATATTAAAACACCTCATGTGTTTTCTTGATAAACACTGAAAATGTTTGTATTTTTCACATGTTTTGTTGCAAAGCTGAAACTTATTGCTTTAAGAGCACTGTTCGCCAAGTCTTTCTAAAATGAAACTTTGACTAACTAACAATGTTATTTAATCAAAGTCACGGCTGAAAATATGCAAATAAATAAAAAACATAATTTGAAAAGATTAAATTATCATTTATTTGTCATAAAAATGCAACCATAATTTATTTTGAGTGACTAAAATAATAGTTAGTTAAAATATTTTACTTGTGATTATTTCCTTCATATTACCTTCATATTAACATACACACACAAAGCTATTAAATAGTGATAATGTGTCACTTGTACATATAGTCTCTTTTCCAATGGGGTTTGACTCCCCTACACAAAATTTTGCAAAAACATTAGTGTACTTGAAACATTATTAAGATGGATTTTAAGTCATTTTTAAGTTTATGTATTAACTATACTCTCCTCTTCTTCAGAACATGCACTTAACTAAAGTGTAACAAAAGATCTCTGCATTAAACACTATCTTATAACACTATCTTATTGAAACTAAAAATTTTATAACACCAACTTAATGAAATAATTATATTCATTTCATAAGTATATAGTTCACTTATTATGTCATTGACTTTTGTTCAATCTAAAAACATCAAGAATCTTAAGCCCAGTCACACCTACATGACTATGACTATTGACCGAGATGTAAACTAGTAGAAATTTAAAGAAGAGTGGTCATTTTCACAAAAATGTTACATAAAAATCATTGTAAGTAAAAATCAGGAAAACATTTATAATACCTTTCTTCTTTGTCCAATAAACTTTAACTAAAATATTCTCTAATATGGTAGAATAATGAATTCTTTCTTAAATTCATATCATGATAATTATTATATTATATCTTTTAGGCTTTGAACTTTAATTTTTTTAAATTGGCTCACGATACTTATTTCTTTGAGTTTTTTTTGTGAAAATGCCCACAGAATCTTAGTCAGTGTGATGAATCAGTATTGAAAAAATACAAGCAATTTAAATCATTATTGTTCTTAATATCAAATATATAATCCATCTTTATATTATCATTTATCTGGTTATAAATTAATAGTTCAATTGTATTGGGATTAACTTTTGTAATCTACATCCTCTTTCTTCTTTCCCTCTATCCTATATCATCATGTACCATCTCTAACACATATTTCAACTTCTATCGAACTTTAATGATGGATGTTTGATTGTTTCTGAAATATATACATTACAATTAACAATTGAAAAATACTTTAAGGGCTACTTTGTTGATAATTCTATATTATAGATAAACTTGACATGTGCTGCATTATTGTAAAGCAATTTCTATACAGTTTAAAAGATATATACATTGTACCAGTATGAGTTACTCTCACTTATAGTAATATATTTAAAAATTTGCTGTTATCAAAATTTTTTAAAGGCAAAATAAGCTGTAACATTCCAAAGTAGTAGTTTTAACTCTAGTACCAGGTTATAAATAGGACTTCTGCACTATGCTAGGTTGAACAAACCAAAAATTATATTACTAACTTCAGTGAATTAACTTACTTTGTAAGACGGGTACATTTCAGTTTGCCAAAAGCTCCATTACTCTCCCCAAACACTATATATATACAAAACTCATATAAACACAACTCATTCAACAATATGGTTCCATTTCTCAGTTATTAGCATTGTCTCTGCCTTTCCTTCCAAAAGGTGTATGTATAGTAAATAACCAACCTGAATAAAAATGAAAATAACAATATTAAATTCAAGGATTTATGATAATATGATGACACACTCAAACTCAATCACATTCTAGTCTTAAATTAATAAAAATATAACAGGATAAAACATGCATGCTTAACCAAGGCCTAAAATGAGAATAGCTGTGCTTAGGGCACCCGACTACCTAAATAAGTTGCCGACCTTAAAGTTTTTATTTCAAAGTCAGCAAACTTGGGTGGTTTTTGTGTTCATAACTGCAAAAAATAGTGATTTCATGAGTAAAAAGCAACAACAAAAAACCTACCCCACCTCTCATTTCTCAGGCTATTCCCATAAACACAGAATTTTAACTTGGCCTAACCACCATGGAAAAAAGCCTGTCATGCCTGTATAATGTATCATTAAATAACTTGTCTCACAGTCTGAGTATTATTTTCATATCATTTCTTCAAGCATCTGCTCTTTTTCCCTAAAATACATTGTATAAAGTAACAACATTGAAAATTTAAAACAATTCGTCATCTGCAATGTGTAATTACATCCCTTCCATATAAAAATAGAGTTATTTTAAGTGTATATTTTATAATTGCTATATGCTTTTTGTAATAAAGAAGGGGTGACGAAATTAGGACAGGAACGAAATTAGGACCCCGAAAAATGCTTTAAGTGTATGAGGTGGGGTGACGAAATTAGGACAGGAACGAAATTAGGACCCAGAAAATTGCTTTAAGTGTATGAGGTGGGGTGACGAAATTAGGACAGGGATGAAATTAGGTACTAGCTATTGTATTAGACCAACAACAAACGCACAAACTAACTGAGTAAATAATAACAATATATTAATGCAGAAGGGAATGCAAAAATTGATACAAAAAAGTTAATATTTTCTTTTTAAACAAATAGCTGTGTAGGCGCCACTGATCCTAAATGGCCACAGATAATACCAACGAAATTCAAAGAATGTCGCGAAAACTGATGACAAAATGTATCCCACGTCAAAAAGCTCTTCCCTTGCATAAATTTTATTACTAAATTTCAAAACTGGAGACTGAAAACACGACAGGCGATAAAGCGACCCAAGAAATATTAAAGCAATACATTACTTACATTAATGTTCCGACGATTTTCTGGGCGCGAGCAGACAGCGCTTCAACCTTGAATTCGAACATTCCATAATCTCCAAACAAAACTAATTGGTGATTGGGACTATATAGTTTCCACGTTAACAATGTTAATTTAATATTAAAGAATACTTACGCATTCCATTCTTAATATATTTACATATCTGTGTGTTTATAAAAAAAGTCAAAGCTTCGCTAAGAGACTATGAAGTGTGTTCGTTTTGCACACTAGTGAAAACGCACGTGTTTTACATTTCCGTTTCTGGTAAAAAAAATACGCAAAAATCCGTATTCTAATGAAGATGTTGGGTCTAATATATCGTTTTGTAGTTACATTTGTTTCTCCATTGCGATTATTAATTTTTCAGACGAACAAATTTTAACGATTGAAAATGGTACCGTTTTAAAGTAAAACACTGCCGATTTTTTTAAATGTTACTTTTTAAGTGTTACTATATTAAACGGATGTGTTACGAAAGTAAATTGCAGTGTTTTCGTTTTAAACACTTATAAAACATGTTACGTGTTCCCATTTTTTACAGTGTTATACTGTGAGTGATCGCCTCCCTGAAGGTGATTTCAATGTTCAGGGGTTATCGTACAATATATAAAGTCGGCTGAACATGTATATGGAAGCAAACCACACTTTAACTTTTAACTTTTAGTTATTACTAGTAGTGAGTTAGTTAACTAGTAAACCACTTATGACTGATCCCTACTTGACTAGTGGCTATCTAACTACGTGGCTAGATAATCACTTAATAAGGGACTTTAGTCAGTTATCTTTCCCTGGTAAAATCTGAATTGGTAAGTAGGTCCTATCAGTTGGAATCCTTTGATTTTATCATTGAAGTCCTATGTAAGGACAATAAAATATTTCAACTTATATCTTTCTTGTTAATGAAGATATTAACAGAAGTGATTAAATTTAGATAGTTCTTTACCATAAAAATACTTCAAATACTTTCAAACAAATGAAATGATTTACAAAAAAGTTATTAAAAATTAATTTTGGCAAATTTACATTGAAAAGTAAGGGTAAAACCTGAGTAATCCAACTAATTGGACCTACCTATTTGAAGAGTATACAAGGGAAAATAACTGACTAAAGTCTCTTATTAACTAGTTTATTTATCTAAAAAATATCATGTTTTACAGAATGGATGCATGGTGATGAGACCCAACCTCCGCCGCCAGAAAACAGAAAACTTTGGGGTCGTAATAAAGATTGGATACATTTATTCAATAGAGATGTAATATCAATGCCGGATAAATGGGAATATCCATGGGTATATCATCACTTTATATATCTAAAAATTGACGTAGTTAATCTATTAAGCTCAAACTGTCATATCTGCTTGAATCAGTAGTACAGCCACTACGAACACAACACATTCCCAGACGTGATGATTTAATGGAAATAGACTAGGCCCATACACGTATGATGTGCTTACATTTACTTTGAAATACGTTTTGAGACTAGACGTTGCATTTTTTTTACAAGATTAATAAAAACACGCAAAAATGGTGAACATGAATCAGCATAAAACGTACTAGACGAGTAGACTATAAAATGCGAGTACTTATTATAACAAAGCAAGTTAAACTCTCTCAGAGGAATACTATATATGTGAGACTGTATTAATGTAGTCTAGTTTCATCCGAGAAAAAAATACAAGGGAGATCACAGTGGCCGGAAGGATTTGACAACATCAGTGAGAAAAGATGAATGATTCCTGCATTCGGAACTACCTCGGCGATCTTCTACCTAGATAATCCTCGGATATCATTAGGTGAAAAAGTAGATCTAGGAATTTGTTTTCTGTGGTAATATAGTCTGAACTATACAAAGGTATGACATGTGAGACATTGTACTGATAAAATGATGTGATAAAGCGTGTAACATTGTCATTATTAAATGTTGACATAAAAATGACAGTCGCCGAACCTTATAACTTGGCTGTATTCCTACTACGTCTGAATTCCGAGGTATATCTTCGTAGATGTTCGCCGAGGTTGTTCCGAATGTGATTCCTGAAAATAGTCTTAACTCAGACACTGCCATAAATCCTGTCTTGTGTTTCGTTTATTTGTTTTTGTTTTACAGTATGCGTCCTGGGACTTAGCCTTCCATATGATACCAATGTCAAAGATTGACATACAGTTCGCTAAATCACAACTTGTTTTATTGCTAAGAGAATGGTACATGCATCCAAACGGACAGGTATGTATCATTTCAAACACCTTGACCATTTATTTAATAAAATAATCTCGAAAGGAGAGGGGGTTCCATCATGATTGTTGTTTTTGCTACATACGTCAGGCTAAGCACAAAGTTTTGAAAACAAAACAAAAACATTTTTGCATGTTATATATGTGACCAAATGTTTGTTTGCAATATCATTGCATCATGAATTTCGAATTTATGGTCTAGAACGAGGCATTAATCATGCATCGCCTAAATTAGCGTGGCTTTGTTAACTTAAACATGGTTAAAGCATTTGTTCTGGCATGTGACGCAAAGATAGTTCCAAAATGGCGTCTAGATAAAGCTGAGGTGATTGCAGTGAAAGGACGATGAGTTCCAAATGAGGTATGTATATGACGTCATAGACGGATATTCTCGTCGGGAATAGTCGGAATAGTTCTTTATTACAAGAATGTAGCGTCATGCAGTGTGTAGTTTCAGTACTATCAGTACTTTGATTTCTCGAACATTCTTCATGTCATGATTGCTTTATAAATTAAATATATACTATTCTTGAATGTATAAAATTTAAACGCTCTCTGCAATTTGTTTTCTCTTTGAATCGACAAGCTCCGTCCTAGACAATAAGGTATTGAAGGCGGAGACTATGATGGAGTGAGAAGGCGGTTTTTACAGCTCCACCTAGTTTGAGAGGAATTGCTAGCAGTATACATTTGTGAACGATAACACAAGCCGGCGTAGTATTTTATTATAATGAGATGTTAATGAGTGTCATGCTTGAAGTACGACTCTTTGTCTATGTTGAAAATTGTTGAAGCGTGAAAAGAGTAATCTTATACTTTCTTGGAACGATGCCAAAAATAAAATCACTTATACAAATGAAAGAAAATGCTCTCTTTGTTGCTCACAAATATACCCTGAAGGTGACAGACGCTTGATCAACAACGCCTGTTTATAACTGTTCATAAGTACAATATCGACGTGGCAAGTCTTTCAAAATGTGCATTACCATCATCATTATCATTTTGATCATTACCATAACCCTGATCATGACCATCATCCTTAGTAAATCATCATTCATCCCCATCACCACCATAATCAACATCAACACCATCAATTATCAATTATCAATTATTATCATTATTGTCTTCAACGTCATCCTCATCAATTATCCATAACTGTCATCTCCACTATCGACATAATCATCAACGCCATCTATTATTATTATAAATTTTCACCTACGTCATCTTCATTAATTATCATTAACTATCGTCATCATTACCATCGTTGATAACGCCATCAATTATTTTCATCATTTGTCATCAACATAATCATCATCAATAATCATCAACATCAACACCAAATCAATACAATGAGATTATTTGTAATCCACTATTTTCAGATTCCAGCTTATGAGTTTGCATTTGATGATGTCAATCCACCTGTTCATGCCTACGCTGTACTGAAAGTATATAAAGCGTCAGGATTAAAAGGATTACGTGACACACAGTTTCTGGCTAGATGTTTTCATAAGCTTGTCCTTAACTTTACCTGGTGAGTCGATTGAGTGAATAAAGCTTTGTCTGTCGCCACGGTTTTATCAATCTTTAGTCAATCTTTTTATTTGATTTTTTGTGTCGCATAACGAAGTCAGACGACATACAAGTGTCCCTCATGTTGTCCGCAGCTGCGGCGGCAGCGTTGGCGGTGGCTTTGGCAGCTGCGTCGGTGTCCAATTTCTTGTCTGGGACATAACTCTGAAACTACTGGAGGTATCAATGTGAAACTAATTTGGTAGATATATCTCTTCAAGTAGAAGTGCAGTACATAAGAACTGTTACTCTGCATTGTCTGATTTTGTAGTTATTGCCCCCTTTTTATTCTACACTGTAAACTTTGTCCAGGACATGACCCTAAAACTACAACTACATGAGGTATCTGCATATAACTATGTACATGTAATAACTTTCTTTTGCATAATTTTGGAGTTATTGCCCTTCGTATTTTTTTTATTTAATTTTTGTCTGAGGCATAACTCTAAAGGTTTTGAAGATATCAGCTTGAAACTTCTTAGCTGACTAGATCTCATTATGAAGAAATCTAGTGCCTAAGAACTATAAATGTCCTTTGCATAATTATGGAGTTATTGCCTTTTGTAAATTCCTAATTCTTTTCTTCCGCATAAGTGTAAAGGTATTGTCCTATTTTGCTTATCTGAGGTATAACCCCATTCCCTGTAGATTTCCCATTCTTCAGATAAAATAGGTAAATAATGGGTATGCTATTGTCAGGCCACACATCTGACTTGTAGGGTTCTAGTTTTCATTTTACAATATATTCACAGAGCATGCTTGAAGATAAGCAGACTTAATGGTGTTGTCTGTCTGTCTTTCTGAACGATAACTCGATAATGACTGCAATTTTTACCCAAATTTTACCCTGTATATCCCTTTGATAAAGGCTGAGGCCAAGGGTCAAATGTCGGGGTTGCTTAGACATTGGTCTTTGTGAACGATAAATCGATAATGACTGCAATCTTTACTCAAATTTTACTGTGTATAGCCCTTTGATAAAAGCTGAGGCCAATGGTCTGATGTCAAGGTTGCTTAAACCTCACATATGTATACTGCACCGCCCAGCGGATCTCTAGTGTGGCTTTTTTGGACTGAGGTCATGGTCATGCTGCAGTTCTTAAATTAGTCATAGATTACCGGCAGGGAACTTCAGTATTGCCTGCAATACAAACTGATCCTTGTTATACTAAACTTATTTGTATTGAACAGGTGGATCAATCGTAAAGATGTTGAAGGGAAGAATATATTTTCTGGTGGATTTCTTGGTCTAGATAATATTGGTGTATTTGATAGATCCAAACCGTTGCCTACTGGAGGGTTCCTGGCTCAGGTATAAATTATAAAAGTTTATTCATGAAGGTCGTAGACCAAAGTTCTAATATACAAAAATATTGACATATCATAATGCATATAACAAAACCATACAAAGAAATAAAATACATGTACATGTATATATGTGTACACATTTGTGTTATAAGTTTACTCATAAGTTTATTCATAATTATATATGAAATAAAGTAATTGTTTAGTCAGGCTAACATTAAATTACTTTTAATACTTTTTTTCACAATTATTTCATTTATATCGAAAATACGTCATAATCATGAAATAATATTTTGGAAAAAAACCAACATAATATTTCGTTTAAACGTAATGATATAACGTTTCAATATTATTGTTTATATCCGGCTGTTTAACGGCTTCTTGGGCGATAGGTTGGAGAAAACAACATACACAAATAGTCATACTTGCTAATGTGTCAAACATTTTTCCGTCGGGTTATTAACACGCAATGAAAATTTACAAAAACAATTTTATGACTAATATGTATTACTATAAGTGGATCTCGGCAAGAGGTAGTCATATTCACACAAATACAACATGTAACTGTAGTTTCACTAAATAAATATTGTTGTTACTGTTGTTCATGTTGCTATGTTTGTTGCTGGTGAGATCATCATATTATCATCAGTACCGTCTCAAACTTAACAATGGTCAGTGTTCTACCATATTTTATTAAGAACTTATATATACTAACTATTTTTAGCTCGATTGTTAAACGATGTCTTACAACCTAGAACAATCACTTTCGAGTTCTGGCCCCCTCTACTTAATTAGTATGATGCAGTTTACTGCTCAAGGAAACGACTAGATAGGTTTTGGATTGGATTTGAACCTATACGGAGCTGACTATCCAATAACTACTGACATACATTGACTTTTCATAGAATAATAAACTGAAACGTGCTTGATTTTGTCATTGGTTTGTGCACAGATTGGCACCTTTGGTACACAAAGTTTTTTGCATCTCGAGAGGAATATCCCCTCTCGAACCAACCGAACCTGTGCCCTCCTACTTACGACATGTATGGACGACCCTGAAGTGGTGAACTACATCCGTTTTGTCATAAATTAAGACTATCATGAACACTATTTTAGGAGCCGCGGCCGTGGCGTAGTTGTTAGCACGTCTGACTTCGAATCTGGAGATCGCGGATTCGAGCCAGGTCGCGGTAGGTCATACCCTGTACATGAGTTGTCAACCTCGTGGTAAGATAAAAAAGTACTGGTGATAGAACAATGTTCAGGACACCTATAGTAGGAAAAGCTGGCCATCGTATATATGACCTAAACATGTGTTGTATACGATCGGACAGTAGGAGCAGTAGTCCAGTGGTAGGACGCCGAGTAAAAAGACTTCCCTGTGAGATTGATAGATAGATACGTTGTATATCAATAGCTCGATGGACAGGGGTCAATAAAACGCAATTACTTTATTTTACTTTTACGTTTAACTACATGTATGTGATATCTTTCAGGCCGATGCTTCAGCATGGATGGGATTTTTCTGTTCCATAATGTTAGAAATAAGTTTGATACTTGCACAGAAAGAACCTATATATCAAGATATGGCCAGTAAATTCTTCGAACATTTTATTGCTATCATTGATGCCATGAATAACGTCGATAACGTGGGTAGGTAATAAGTTCATTGTAAGCTCTTACTTATTTACTTAATCCTCTTTGTTACTGTAGTGGCAATAGTCCTCAACAACCTTACGCCCCTCGGAGCTCTAACTTATTTACTTAATCCTCTTTGTTACTGTAGTGGCAATAGCCCTGAACAACCTTACGCCCCTCGGAGCTCTAACTTTTTTACTTAATACTCTTTGTTACTGTAGTGGCAATAGTCCTCAACAACCTTACGTCCCTCGGATGTGTCTTAGGCGAGTTGCTGTGTCTGCACCCAACTGTGATTGCTCATTCCCTTAATTCTTGGTTCTTTATGCCTGTTTGTTTGCGCCAATGTCGTTTGTTCTGATACAGTATGTACTTTTACCAGTAATGACTTGCATTATGAAGCTGGAATTTTTTACGAATTGTATGTACATTTGTATTGACTTGTATTTTTCATTTTGCGGGAATTTTCTACTCATTTTGTAAAATAAGTTGCTGAGGTTTGTTTTTATTGTG
Organism: Mactra quadrangularis; assembly: GCA_025267735.1. Taxonomy (NCBI): domain Eukaryota; kingdom Metazoa; phylum Mollusca; class Bivalvia; order Venerida; family Mactridae; genus Mactra; species Mactra quadrangularis. The sequence goes on along the minus strand of CM046305.1, from coordinate 37,031,822 downwards.
TATAAAATTATTTGCACTGGCCATTTATAATACCGTTTTGTTGACTATAATTTTATGTATCATGAGTACTGCCAGTTATACGATCTAATAGATTCGATCTTACTGTTAACGGGAGCAATAATTAGATGAATCATATTGTTGTAGTTTTCATCTTGTTGCCGACAGTACAACAGTTAGATTGGTATTAATGTTGTTAATGTTGTTACTGCTTACTACCCATCTATTCTGTTGGCAAGGAGTGTAAAACAGCAGTGGTGCTTTTCACAAAAATTCTTACTAAAAAAATCTTCGTAAGTCAAAAGCAAGAAACATTAATAATACTCTCATGTTTAGGCTTATCAATTCCAAATATAATAGAATTGCGTAGAACAGTGCATACCTTTTGAATATCATATCATAAACATGCTTATTATCTATCTGATTTGAACGGCTTATTATATGAAATTGACCTACGATAACCTTTTTCGTAAGACTTTTTTGTGAAAAGGAGCGCTGAACAATATCTGGTATGTATTTTTATTTAAGGGTTATGGGACGAAGAAGAAGGGTTTTACTATGATCACGTGAGAAATAACTACTGTAGTCAACCAGTAAAACTGAAATCTATGGTTGGTTTGGTGCCATTATTTTGTACACTTGTACTCAAAGACTCTGATTTTAAAAGTCATCCTGGATTTGCTAAAAGAACTAGATGGTTCATTGAAAATAGGAAAGATTTAGCAAAAAGTGTAAGTGGTAGACTTAGATAAGATAATGTAACTAATCATCACCTTATCAGGTATTTCTGGTTATTGGCGAATGTCGATGGGTCAGCAGGCAAGCGGAAAGACGTCCTTAATCACAAGTGCCAGACCCAATTTTCCTTCTCATAGTATTTTGTGGGCGTAATTCATCTTGTATCCGCAACTCCTCCTATTTGGACGGATGTCATTCAAACTTTCACAGGAATGTATGGTTTTGTGACCATTCCTATCACTTGTTGCATCATTAAAACATGAGATGTTGCACTATTTCACCATAAAAGGCGATGCAAATTGCTTAAAATACTGACAAAAGTATGCGCATAGTAGTTGGTTAAAATCTTAATCCAGAGATTTAACCTTTCCAGGAATAGTGATTAGGTTGACTGACCGCCGTTATATGACCTATACAATGTGTTGCTACGGCGTTTAACCAAACAAAAACAAACAAACTGTGACGCAGTATGCTACTCACGGGAGTCCATACTTGTGCCCTGAAATTGCTTAAGTCTCACTCGGGTCTTTTTGTACACTTACGGTCTATGTTTAGAATGTACCCGGACTGATTTTAAGTACATGTATTTTGTGCAGAAGATTCAGAGTAGACAACTGCATCCCACAGGAAAAATCAAACCAAGAAAAGTTACAGTTATTTTATAGATTATTAGAAAATCACTTGACCATATATAATGGATTGTTAACTATCACCCGTACCTATGATAGGGCGCCGTCCAAAAATGGAATTAAACAGAATACAGAAAATAAATCAGAACAACTGATTGTAGTAATTAATATGATCTAATATGGCTAGGTGGACTGTCCGATGCTTAAACTGTGTTATCTGCTTTCCTCGTGTTTAAACGATAGAAGCTATATAGATACGTGCTCCTATTTTCATAACACCTTAGTCAGAAGTTTATATTAATGGAATCTCAGACAAGTTCGATAATGGACTCAAAAGCTAGATCACTAGGTCAAATCAAAGAGGAAACATTTCTCCATTTTTGCCAAAATATCATATATGCGCTAAATAAAACGGTATAGGACTGTTTTCTTTATCTATGCGATCATGCGTTTTCCGGTCTTTGATGTACAAACTACTATTTTAGAACAAACCACAGTTGTGAGATACCTTCTTATTGTGTACATTGTATACATGTATATATACGGCACCTGTGGAACAAACATAAGTTTGGCATAAGGATTTCATTTTCAAGTCATTCAATATCATCTTTTGTTGTGTTACAGATATCATTTATGTGCCGTGGAACAAACCAAGAAGGATCACTGTTACTGTCTGTATTAAATAAAGAAAAACTAATACGTATATTACAACATTTATTAGATGAAAACAAATTTCTATCCCCTTATGGAATCCGATCTTTATCTAAGGTAAGTTAAAATAGATGAAACTAGGACTGCAACGATTTGATTCAATATATCGAAAGCCGATTGCGAGGGCACAGATTCGATTTCGCGAATTTCGATTCGATACAGGCCTTTACACTTTCCTGTAAAAGTTGTAGGGATTCAAGACTTTTAGTTACAATAATAAACTAGTGATATATAAAACAGTATGAAAATTCATTTGCTTTTAAGATCTTGTTCTTAAATATATGTTATTTTTCAATCAAATTATAACTGTACATTTGGAATAAACGGTACTATTAAATGAATCGAATCGAAATAAATACAATCGAAGAAAAAAATCGAATGGCCTCGAAACACCTTGGTCTGTGGTGCCGTAGGGCATGTGTAGGATTTCGAATCTAGTGTATTGAAGGGGTTTTGTCCTTTCTTACCTGGGCTGGTTAAACCCTTCCATGAAAATAATGTCGATTTTCAGTCACCAATACTGTTATTGAAGAAATTCTTGGCTTAGTGGAATTGTACATGTAGGGAGGTACTGGTTATAGACAGTTGTCATAGAAAGCTAGGTTTTTAGCTGGATACTTTAAAATGACCATAAATTGTGATGATGTAGTGTATGATAGAATAGTTAAGGAAAGAACGGTATCATTTTATGGCAGAACGTTTGATGTCAAAATTTTATATGAATAATCTAAACAATACACTGCCCAATCTAAAAGCGTTTTATGAATGTTTTTTGTCTTGCAATTGTTTTGTCACACAAGTGAAGAAATTTGTTTGTGCTTCTTCGACTAGTTAACGAATTTCTGAGTAAGGATTTTCACTTAAGAAAGAGACAGTAGTTCTTTAACAATGTCTTTATTGTACAGTTACTTGTGGAGAGCATTGTAAACTAGTAATGTAGTAATAAATACATGTATATTTCTTTCACCAGGAACATGCTGATCAGCCGTATATACTACATGTAGGAAACTCTTGTTACAGTGTTAAATATGAACCTGGTGAATCTGAAACTAAATTATTTGGTGGAAACAGTAATTGGCGAGGACCAATATGGCTGCCGAGTATGTATTGAATTTATTGTTACTATTGTTAATATTACAGACTTGAGACTATGTCCAGTTCACTTTTTTGTTTATGTATAGAAAAAGTTCCGATTTACAAACTAACTTGCTTGTTGCATAGTCATTAGATTTTGAAGATTTAAAGTCTCAAAAGCTTGAGTTTGAGAAGAAAAGGGGGCTTGTGTGAAGACTATTCGGAGACTGTCTTTAGACCATTGATTTTGATGGTCCTAAAAGCGGAACTTTACTGAAGTGTTGCATATATTTCAATTGAATTACGGTATGGTTTATAATTGCCTCCCGGCTAGCTCAGTTGGTAGCACGCAAGTCTACTGATCAAGGTGTCGTGGGTTCGATTCCCGGGCCGGGCATACTTTTGTGGAGCTTTGTCATGAAATTATTGTTGGCCATTCTCCATCCTTCCAATAATTTTTAATTATGTAGGACAGTTGTAAGTCACTGACGAAAGTATGCGCTTAGTAGTTGGTTAACAGCTAAATCCAAAGGTTTAGCCTTTCCAGGAGGAGTGAGTAGGTTGACCGACCGCCGTTTTATGACCTATGCAATGTGTTGTTACGGCGTTAAACTAACAAAAACAAACAAGTCTTCAAAAGGTTTGAAGTATTCATGTCTAATGTCATTAGGCAGCTGGTGGTGTACCTATACTAATAAGCCAGATCTTCTGCCTGATTATATGCAGAACATCTATCATAGACTCACCTCCTTCTTGCACAAGTTTTCCTGGGATGTTGTCAATACCAGCTGATTTTCCTTTCTGAAGGGATTTCACTGCTTCTTCCACTTCTTCTCTGAGGATGGGGAAGCTGTCTGTGTCTGTTGTAGGAGGGTGTTAAGTTTCTCTGTGTCACCTATTGCACAGTGTGAGTATAGATCTGCTGTGTTTTCAGTCGATCTGTTTATTATGTCTTTATACTCTGTTAGACATTTCCCATTTTTGTCAAGAATAGAGCTGGACCGTCCTTGCTTACTGCTGGGGAGGTCCTTCACTATTTGGTAGGCTTTCTTGGTTTTGTTTGCCTTGAGGTTCAGTTCAATGTTGTTGCATTGTTGAGCAATCCAGTCTTCCTTTGCCTTGCGCATGCTCATTTTAACTTGTTTGTCTGCTTGTCTGTCTTTGTTTGCTCCCTCGTCACTTTCATACTTGGATTGCTTGAGGTCTCTCCTTTCATCACATAGCTTGAGCAGATCAGTTGTTACCCATAGCTTCTTGATGGTTCGCTTTTTGCCAAGAACTTCATTGGCTGTCTCAGTTACTTCGTTGTTGAATCCGTCGATGAAAGTGTTAACATCTGTGCCGTCTGTGTCAAGAAGTAAAAGTGGGGTGAATTTCCCTCCTATCTTGGTCTCGAATACTTGTACCACATGTGGGTCTTTTAATTTCTCCAGATCAAACTTAATTTAGAACCCCCCTACACCCTCTACAACTAAGCAATTATTTAGTCATAAATCGGCCACAGTACATTTTGTTGGCAAGGGCGTTAACATTTGTGTTACTTTGGAGCCCTTTACTATACACATGTTTATATATATATTTTTACCATGTTTCATAGTGTTCGCCTTTTATGTTTGTTTGTAACATGTAAATATGTATATGTCTTGTTTTCTTTTGGGCTTGTCAGTCTAAGAAAATATATGTACTAAACCATGAATATACTAGCCGTTCCTTGCTGATGACAATCAACATCGGTTGAATTCAAATCCATAATTTAAAGAAAATGTGGCTGGTTCTGCTCATGGCGTTCATGTTTATTATATTGAGTTTGCTTGTATTTGGTAAAACCAAGGTATGACCTTACTACAAGTTATATCATCCAAGTACAAAGTCAAAATCAAACTTTCCGCTCCTTAAGTACAGTCTATTTTTCAGTATCACTATTCAGTTGACTCTTGACATTTAAAAGTAGACTAAAAACCTTGCTTTGCTTTTAACTTAAGTACAATCACGACTATTACTCATTTATGGGTATGTTATATAAAATATATCTCTTATACAATAGTTTATATAATATATAAAAAAAATCTGGTATAGTGTTACAAACAATGTTCTTTAAGAGAAAACATTAAGTGCATTTTGTTACAAAAAATACTGTATAATTGATATCGTTTGTAAGGATTTCACTTTCATGGTTTCGATTCCTTGATTTTTTTAATTTGATTTCTATCAATCACAGAAGTGTCTGCTCTGAATTCATTGTCAAGAATACACACATAAAATGTAGTAACATTAAAATCAGTGTAAACAGATTTTCATACGGTCCGCTAATGAATAAGATGTACTCTTGTCTTGACAAAATATGCACCATTTTCATTTTAAAATTCAGTTTTACAATGTGTAATTCTATTAATAATACCAAAACAACTGAGGTGTATCAATTTTTTGAAAATATTAAAGTAAAAATGGACTCAATGACTAGATATGTAAAAGTTTTAAATTTATTATAAAAAATAATTTAGCTCAGTAAAACAAGCGTTTAGGTATCGGAAGGTTCCGGGTTCGAGACTCGACAGGGGTACTGCTAATTTCTCTGAGCAAGCAAAAAATACATGCGATTGCTTCACTTTACCCAGATGTAAATGAATGCTTACGAGGGTGGTATAATTCCGTTGTGCCAAAGTGTCGGCTGCACTAAGCGGAATAAAAAGAGTCCCCAAGGAGATCTATAGATAGTTAACAGTAGCCCGATAAACAGGCGCATAGCTGTGAAGTCAGTGAACGTGAATAAGCATGAAACTTAGACTATAAATTGCAATTATTTTTAACTTTACTTTAAAAGATAAATGCTGGAAAATTTAAAGAATTGGAATTCCTTATAGGTTTACAGTATGCTATACAAAATAAAAATCATAGTGCTTATTGCTATCATCACTTCCACCTTTATACAGTTTTTTACTGATAACTTCATTTAACATATTATATAAATTGTGTATCAGTGTAAACAGGGTGAACTAAATGACACGCACAAAATAAATATGTTGATTATTTTTTTTGAGATTTTCAGGTTGATGTGTCTTTGTTCTTGTATGTGGCTCGTCGTAAATGTTCATCAATTGTCTGCATGCAAAATAAGATATCTCTAAGATATCCATGAGTCTTGCGAGATCACGTTTCTTTATCCGATTCCATTAAATGTAAATCTACCTGTGGGCATAAAACCAGTAAATTTTCATCCGGATATATTAACTAGAAATATTTTTAATTTAAGTCAAAAGTAAAAATTCACATGAAAAAATCCTTCTACCGTAGAAATGTATCCCATGTGAAAATTCTCCCATTCTCAAAAATGAGGATTTTTTATTATTATTAGACTTTTAAATATATTTTCCACAATATTGCAAAGAACATCATTATGATGCCAAATCTGCTGTTATATCTTTCTATGGTCATATTACATACACCTGTTTTGGTATGTAGTGTTCTTAGTTCCGAATTGCTCTTCTCAAATGTGCAAAAGGAAAGTATCAGAAGATTGGTACATAATAAACAATGTAATATTTCAAAACAGGAGCAGTGTTCTGGAAATGTGTTCTAAATGAAGCAATTTCTGAACGATGATCTTAGCAATATCAAACATGCCCGTTAATTGCACCTCGATTAAATTAGAAAAATCAGAACATGTTCTGAACAACGTTGTGCAGTGGTCTGAATTTTTTATACTCCAATGACTTAAAACATGTTCCGTGTGTTCGGAGCAGCGAAAGGAATACAGCATGGCCATCAACAGTTGCGTTGCACCACGACTAAATTAAATCAATTAGAACATGTTCTAAATAACATTGCATCATGTTCTGACATTCTACATTGGCGTAGAACATGTTCCGAGTGGGCGGAGTAGAGAAAGAAATACGAACTATGTATAAATTAGAACAGTCAGACCATGTTCTAAAGAATATTGCACCTTGTTCTGGTTATTGAAATAAGAAGTGGGAAAATGTTTCTATGATAGAAAACTCAAAGTAAGTTGTTCTTTATTTCAGTGAATTATTTGATCATAGAGAATCTCTACAGATTTGATTATTTCTATGGAGATGAACTAAAAGTTGAGTATCCTACTGGTTCGAAGAACTTTGTAACATTGAAGACAGTGGCTCTTGAACTAGAATGTCGTCTAATTAAACTGTTTAAACCTGATGCAGAGGGACGCAGGCCTTGTCATGGTAGGTCTGATTTATGATCGTTTTGTTCATACCATGAATTCCAATATACCTTACTTACAACCTTTTCTTAAGAGAACTGCTTGGTTTCCATGCGCTGGTTTGGTTTTAGCGTCCGTCGAACATGTGCTTAGTGAACAGCGACATATGTATGAATAAAGAGGGATTTAAGTCAGTTATCTTTCCTTGATAAAATCTGAAGAGATTCAATTAGCAAGTAGGTTCATTCCGTTGGAATCCTCAGATTTTGTCATTTAAGTCCTACGTAATGAAATGTAATTATCTAATATCTTTCTTAATATTTACGATATTAACAAGAGTCATGAAATTTAAATACAGAGTAGTTCTTTACCCAAACAATACTTCCAACAAATTAAATGATTTACAAAAAAAGTTATGTAAGCTAGATTCTGTCAAAATGGCATTGGAAAATAAGGGTAAAATTCAAGTTATCCAACTAACTGTACCAAGATATTTGAGGAGTATACGAAGGAAAGATAACTGACTAATGTCTCGTATTCGGCTCAGCAAAACTCCTTAGTATTTCAATATATAAACCAAGTATTATCACTGTTTTTATCAAGTATATCTGGTGCGCACCTAATCGACCAAACATTATCGTATGTATTAACACGTATATTACTTAGCCAAACTAATCGATGGAAATGTTTCAGATGACATTATCGATCGAATGTTCCTGTACTCACGAGTACCTTTGCACAGGTGCAAGTACGATCTACCGCTGTGAAATAAAACGTAACGCCGAAGATGAAATTTAAAGTAGCACCAATGCTTATAGTCTGTGCTTTAGATGAAGTAACCCTTTCTCAAAATACCTCCTTACACATCCACTGAGACACATTTTATGTACCTTGTAGTACTGGTAATATACATGAGAAATAACCACTGACTATTTTGGCTTTAAATGATGACTTATATTGTTCAGAATGAGTGTGACTTACATACATATATACACTCACAAAGTCACAATGTACATCGTATTTTGTATTTTTATCAAATGAGCATTAATCATATCTTCGTTAAAAAGGCATCAATATGGTTTGAGGATTGTGATCCTGGTGATGTAAAGTTAATGATTCAACGGCATGAAATTGACAATCTGGTCGGCTATATATGATGAATGTTGGGGTTAAAGTGGAAGCATATAGTTACAAAGCGATTTCTGGCTGGCGGCGTAATGTTTTCACTCTGTCTTATAAATGATATGTATTATTGTATTAGTGCGTTTTATTTCAGGTGATTCAGATATTTATGCCAAAGACCCAAACTTTAGTGATTTATCCTTGTTTTATGAATATTTCCATGGTGAAACTGGGCGTGGCTGCGGAGCAAGGTAACATTAAAACTCAGTATTTGATAAGGTTATAATATATTATCAGATTCATATGCTATCAAGCTACTCAGTAGACCAGAACAGAAGAACCATTACAAACTATAATATGGCAATTATTATCGTCACTCCTTGTCATGAGATAGTAGCACCAATAGGTGATATACTTTTTTCAGAAAATTCCATGTGTCCAAGACATTTTGGAGGGCATTTCTCCTATTTCTCAGGGAAATTCCCAAAATCCTCTGGAAACTCTGCAATACTAGTATTACGAGTGTCTCTATATTAAACTCTCCACAACGGTTATTTCCCTTTATTGAACAAACAATGTTAAGTAGCAATACTTGTGACTGTTGTGCCCATGGCACCCATGTTCATTATATAAAGTTTGTTTGTACTTGGCAATAGTTCATCTCCGGAACTTCACAGTCTGGGTTTTTCCGAAATTTATGTCAAGTGACGCGATACAAACAAAGTACGACCTTTCAATCCCTAAAGTTATCCAACATCAAAGTCACCATCAAACTTTCCGCTCCTTAAGTACAGTCAACATAATTATTAATGTGTGAGTCTGTCATATGAAATATCTTATATAATTTAAGAGACTCCCTGGTTTGACTTACATTTTTCTTTAAGAGAAAACATTAAGTGCTTTTTTGTTATAAAAATACCGTATAATTGATATTGTGGGTGTGGAGTTCAGTTTCATGGTTTCGATTATTTGCTTTATCAATCATAGAAATATGTGCTCTGAATTTATTGATATGAATACAGAAATCACATCTTATAATATAAAATGTACAGTACCCACCAAAAGTTTGGAGACATTTTCAGATTGTAGGCCTGTTGAATAGCTTTTAGCTGACATTTGATAACTGTTCATTTTGAAAGGCTTTGCAGTTTGGCATTATTGTTTGGTGATCATTATAATTATAACAGAGACAACAAAAATAGCATAAAAATTTAATTATGGAAAATTATTACTATAATCATGGTTTCGGAGGCTTTATGATGTCAGATGCTGAATCTTATAAAGTGTTGCATGCATGAAATTTGTTGTCATTTTATAACAAACAATACTTAAATACATTAAAAATCATGTTTCTACAAAAAGTAATCATCAAAATTCAAGAACTGTAGTAAATTTCTTTTGTCTCCAAACTTTTTGTGGGTACTGTATCTCTTATACAATAGAAACAAAACATCTTTTATTGTCTTGTTTTTTTTTCAGTCACCAGACAGGTTGGACGGCACTCATAGCTTGTTTGTTAGAAAGGAAATCAACGTATGAATGTCGTGAAACTACTTGATATTTTACTTATTAGAGAAACAATTCAATATTTCTATACTGTTTGTGTTTTGTAACCCGCTTGGAATGGACTTCAATGAAGTAGCCATGGCTAGCATGCTTCAATATATTGTATTTTATGGAAGACATTGATATGTGTAATATAGACTCTAGCCCGGTGAAATTGTTTTACATGTATTTTATTTTATCTTGTATCTTTTAAATCTGCTAAAATTGTTATATTTTATTCAACTTTCATTGTCGCATACGTTGACCCCGATGATTAAAATACTCACTGTAGTACTTCTGTAGTTACGATCGATAAAATATTGATGTATTGAGATTAGGGGTGTAACGGTTAACCGATATACCGGTTAATATTGCAATACGAGTTCTAACAGTTTTTAACCGGTTCGTTTTTTCTTAAACCGGCTTTGTAGTTATGTATTATACTGCTTGTTTTATTAGAATCTGATAGTTAAATGTTTAAATTAATGTTACAATGTATTGAATACTTGAAATAATCTAACTGTGCTTTTAAAGGTTGAACATTTAGTCAATTGATAGAAATATATATTCAAAAGTCTGTTTCAAACCACACATTTTTCTAACATATAGACCAATTTACAATTGTAATTAAAACATTTGGATAAGAGATCATTTGAAAATACCCATATGCATGCAATGGTGATCCAATTAGGACGAGGAAAATGCATTAATTAATGCTTTGCATTTCCAAGCAAAAAACCGGTACGTATTGCAATATATTACAATACGGTTTTTACCGTATTGTTACATCCCTAATGGAGATTATCAAACAAATATCGAGTATTTAAATCAGCGGGGTTAACACATGTACTATCGACAGTTGAATAAAAGTTAACAATAGTTGAATACATAATGTTACAGTCATGATACAGCTTAAGTTGTTTTATTGTAGATAGATATTAGCTGAAGTGGACATTAACCTGTTAACAAGGTTATAAAACGTGATGGGGCGCTGTACTCAAAATTAAAAAGGCTTTCACGGTAGTCAAGATACAATGTACATATTTGTTCTCTGTTTCGACGTGTTAGCACGAATCTGTATTTAATATAGGTCCGTAGTGCTAAGGTGTATGAAAATTTGCATAATTCTTACAAAGAAACTACCAAAAATTAACCAAATCTGTAAGCTACTCATTTTTCTATATTTTAAAATTACCAGTCAGTGTATGTAATTTTGTTAACAAAATGAATTCTTAATATTTTTTAGGCAAACTGACCCATATATCGTGAGAATTATATGAATGTATCAATACTGTTACTAACGGAGTAGGGCTTTTTTACACAGAAACACCATCTTTTATAGTTGAATGATAATTTGCACCAAAATTATCATTATCAGACACTGCTGTTCTGCTTTCGAACTGTTTCTATACAATTTTGGCAGAATTAGAAAAGTTGATATTTACGCTAAAATTTGTGAACGAGTAGCTGAATTTTGAGTTTGTTCTCAAGGTTTATAATAGGTGCTTGGTATGATTTATATTTAGAAAACTCTTTGTTATTAATTGCTATAATGTTGATGTTGCCATAATATTTGTTATGATGCGTTTTATTTTTTATTCATACACCCTTATTATCAATCGTTATACATGTAGTCCGACAAATTTAACCTGAAACTCTGTCTTTATAAAATGATAATAGTTTCGCAATGGTTAAACCGGAAGTGGCCGGCACAGTCCCAAACCAAGGACAATTTATGTACATGTATATACATGTATAGTGTTTTTAAATTGGGACCGTGTTGACTACCTTTGCTTAAACAAACCTTTTTACTTTCATCAGTTTTATGGAAATTTATGGACAATTTTAACCAGTGTTTTATTTATTCCATGCGCAATATTGTGCATAAAAATGTATAGTCAAATGAATTGAAGCATACTTTAGAACAGTTGGACCTGAAGCAGATCTATTATTGTCAGACTATATAAACATTTAGTTTGATTATATTTGTGATATGATATAGCATTTGTTATATGCAGGGATTTTATATAGAATCCCTGTTATATGTTTGTGATTGCATTGTTAGTGTGTTGGGTTATATAGAATATGTGTATTATATTACAAAAATATATAGATTGTTAACAGATTTACAAATAATAAATCACTCTTGTGTTGTATGTTTATCTTTTTTATATCAAAACAGACTTTGTTATTTCAAAGCCCACAATTTTATAGTAACTTGGGTTATTAGTATTCGAGAAATTTGGGATTTACCAGTTCCTTGAGTGAGTTACTCACTCGCTCGCTCGCTCGCTCGCTCGCTCGCTCGCTCGCTCGCTCACTCACTCACTCACTCACTCACTCACTCACTCACTCACTCACTCACTCACTCACTCAATCAATCAATCAATCAATCAATCAAGCACTCAAGCACTCACTCACTCACTCAATCAAGCACTCACTCAAGCACTCAATCAAGCACTCACTCAATCAAGCACTCACTCAATCAAGCACTCACTCAATCAAGCACTCAATCAAGCACTCACTCAATCAAGCACTCACTCAATCAAGCACTCAATCAAGCACTCACTCAATCAAGCACTCACTCAATCAAGCACTCACTCAATCAAGCACTCACTCAATCAAGCACTCAATCAAGCACTCACTCAATCAAGCACTCAATCAAGCACTCAATCAAGCACTCAATCAAGCACTCAATCAAGCACTCAATCAAGCACTCAATCAAGCACTCAATCAAGCACTCAATCAAGCACTCAATCAAGCACTCAGTCACTTAATCACTCACTCAATCACTCACTCAATCACTTAATCACTCACTCAATCAATCAATCACTCACTCACTCTCGACGATCATTTTATGAGCTTGCATTAGACAACACAACAAAGATAACTTCTGACTTTTTAATATTTTATCTATAAATATTTTCCCACCATAATTCTGATTTAATAAATCATTTTCCTACAACATCAACACCAGCGTTCCTGAAAAATAATAAACATTTTCAATAATAAAGAAAGTAATATTGAACTGTAATTTTATATATTAGCTAATAAACACATATTCAGTACCCACCAAAAAATTGGAAACAAAATATTTACTACAATTCTTGAATTTTGATGATCATTTTTGTAAAATCGTTATTTTTAATATATTTAAGTTTGGTTTGTGATAAAATAAAAACACATTTTATGAATGTAACACATTCTACAGCCTCCAAAACTATGTTCATTGTAATTATTTACCATAACATAGTTTTGATGCTATTTCAAAATAAACAGTCATCAAATTTTCGATAAAAGCTATTCAGTAGGCCTACAGTAGTAAAAATGTCTCCAAACTTTTGGTGGGTACTGTAATACATAATTATATTACAAGATGTTTAACATCATTTACCTAATGCCGAACAAGATGTCAGAAGCCAAAAGGTATCTTAACAATATGTAAGACATCATACATGTATGTGAAATAATTCGGAGCAACCTCGGCCATCTTCTACGAAGACATGTATTTATCGAAGATTGTCGAGGTAGTTCCGAATGATGTGAAGTATATATACGTAGACGAAACGAGAATTTCTTATTTTCACGAAAATACAATGAACTTTAATACTCACTCCATTTTACATAAAGCGTAATTGTGTACTTCACATAAATTATCATCCCACTGTAATGATGCAACATTAAATATGGCCAAACAATGTTGTCCACCAAGATTGTCTGGTTCCCCTTTTGCCCAGTTAAAGTAGGTCAATGGTTCCCTAGAAAATGGCACCCTCCAAACACCTTCCTCTAGTAAATCTGTTCCACCAATCCAAATCTGACTCGTAGAAATGTTTGCTGTAAAATATGAACATAAATATGTCTTAAGAACAAAATAAAAACAATGTAAGAATTGATACGATCATCGTTTACATGTACAGTAAGTAATTGCATTTTATGAGAATCTCACTAGGACGTTTTTCTTAACTTTTTTTGAAGCCGACATATTGACGCGATGTTATTATACAACTGACACAGTTGTACCGCCGCAATATGTCGCAACGCCGCATTATGTCGCACTTGACGCAAAATGTCGAAATGTCGACGTATTATGTCGCAATCGACGCAATATGTCGCAATCGTCTCCCGCAAAATGTCGCAGCGTTGACGCAAAATGTCGCAAATTTTTCGACTAACGCAATATGTCGCTACCCCTAACGCAAAATGTTGCAATTATAAATTTTGTTACAAAACATATCTTAACAACTTATAAATGCAACTTAACTAAGACAGATCCTGAAATAAGCACACTACAAGATATATTTTTATATATTTTCGTTAAAGCTCTGATGTTATGTACCGCCGCAATATGTCGCAACGCCACATTATGTCGCATTTGACGCAAAATGACGCAATGTCGACGCATTATGTCGCACCTTGTTATTTTAATTCTTCTTAGGGTATCTCCTATTTACAAAAAAAGCCATTTTCTTACTGATTTTAAAATACCTTGTTAATGAACGCCGCAATTCGTTAAGACTTCTGAAGTCAATGCTCGGGATCTAGGCCTTATTACCCCCAGAGTCAAGGAGAACAGAGTACACTTTTTAATGACTGGATACTGTGTACAAACGAGCCTGTAACGAGCCTGTCAATTATAAAAAATATATAGCAGACACAAAAAAGTTTATCGATTAAAAGCTAATGCCAACAAAAGCTCTTAAGGCGAGATATTTCTATCCGAAATCTTAAAAACAAATCTTGAATGCAACATGAATACGAAAATTGCTTAGTATAAATTTTTACAGTCCTCGACTTAAGCAAGACTTTTGCAAGCGCAGTTAAGGACGGCGAACTCCGTATAAGTCCGTTTAAATCACGATTGAAGGTAGGTGGATACAATGTTTCATAAAAATCAAAAGTCAGTCAAACTTCACGAAAGTCGGTGTACATGTAGAGTCACAACTGTATTTTATAAATATGACAATTATTTTCATTATTTTTATCGCGACGTCACCATGTCAACGACGTGTAATAGTCACACGTATAAAACACGTGTAGAAAACGTAGCGCTAGTTAAAACGACGATTTAATGTGTTAACAAGCTCGAAACTTCTTTTAAAAAGTACATCATTGTATGCACAGAGAATTTTGCTAAAATTGATATCAGGTTTGCTAGAGAGCTACTTAACGACGACGTAACGTTAAGAAAACAATAAAAAAATCGTCGTAAAATTTAACGTCGTTTTATGACTACATGCCGTCATATTTTTAGCTTATCATGAAAATTAAGCCGGTCACCTTATGACATCCGAGATTTATCTGCGTAGAAGATCATCGAGGTAGTTCCGATGGTAAAGTTATAACTCCCTTGATTGACCTCTCTCAAAATGCCAATACTTTTCCTACTAAACTATTTTAATGGTTTCATATGGTTTGGATACTTTTAAATATGAGAGGCAATTCATTAAACTGAAGTGACCCGGATGCGTAGAAATTCATTTTATGTATTTTTGAATATATCTTTGTCAATCATAACATTTTTGAATATATGTTTGTTTATCATAATACTGCATTTTGACCATGGCACTCTTCCTGTCTTCGATTATAGGAGGTTGGATTTAAAACATTATGATTTTTTTCGAACGGGTAATAAGTACAGAAATATATGAAATGGACATAGCAAATTTACCAATTAATCCATTTTAAAGTGTACATGTATTCATTAATATGTTTTTTAAAATTTCTCTTAAGATGAAAGAAAAATTAAATCAATTTCAATATAGTTATTTTATCAAAAATAGGGAGGCAAGACAGGATAGAGCGCCATGATCGTGTGACCACATACACGACTCATGCAGGTTGTTTCGTCATCCCTGGATGACGAACGCAGAAAACAAAGCGTTAGACCAAGTCCTAGCAAATCATCAACAGCTCTGGTAACCATGCCATATTTCCCTTCTCAAAGAAAAAGGAATGACTTGGTGTTTGGGAACGACCAGAGCCAGTAAAATGCTTCGCCAGAAAAAGGCAAACGTTTGACAAATTGAACAAAGTTGTTCTGTGTGATACAAGAAAGTCTATGCATCTATATACAAAATATTAATTACAAGGTTTTTAGTTTAATCATACCGCTGTACATAATTTATCAGTATTTCAAAAAAATCGTACATGGGATTATTTTACTTGAAACTTCATAACTAGCATTAATACGTTTTTTACAAATCATAATTTAGTTGCTATTTTAATTTGATAGTGCAGTTTATTTGTTTTTGATAACAACTCACAATATTTAGGATTCATCTTCCAAAATTATCTTCCCCATATTTAATGTCCTTTTTACAGTATTTAACTATTGTTACATGCTCTGTGCTCTAGGACCCAAATAGCTCAGTCGGCTAAGGGGAAGGAAAGGAAATGAACATATGAAAAGTTCAACAGGTTGCTGGTTCTAAACCTAGCAAATGCCTAAATTTTTATTTTTATATTTTATTTTTTATTATATATTTATATTTTATTTTATATTATATATATTTACGAATTAAGAGGTAACATGATTCATTTTTTAAATAGATAATTTATAATAACCTAAAATTTCGACAATTTGTTCACGATCGACCCCCTGATTTTTTACATATAAACATTGATACATACATACAAAATATATTTTTCAAATAAAAATATATGTCACCGGCTTAATTTTCACGATGAGCTAAAAATATGACGGCATGTAGTCATAAAACGACGTTAAATTTTACGACGATTTTTATTGTTTTCTTAACGTTACGTCGTCGTTAAGTAGCTCTCTAGCAAACCTGATATCAATTTAAGCAAAATTCTCTGTGCATACAATGTTGTATTTTTTAAAAGAAGTTTCGAGCTTGTTAACACATTAAAATGTCGTTTTAACTAGCGCGACGTTTTCTATTTATCTATTTTAATAAAATACAATTGTGACTCTACATGTACACCGACTTTCGTGAAGTTTGACTGACTTTTGATTTTTATGAAACATTGTATCCACCTACCTGAAGTAAGCATTTTTGGAAATTAAAAAACGAAACATATATATGCTATTCACACATAAGCCGGAGACATAATTTTTTTATTTGAAAAATATATTTTTAAAAATAAATTTTGTATGTATGTATCAATGTGCATATGTAAAAAATCTGGGTGTCGATCGTGAACAAATTGTCGAAATTCTAAGGTGAAAATCAAGTTATTGATTTTTTTTACGTCGACGTATAATGACATTACGATTTTTTATTCGCTCCCGGGCTTATATCTTGGCAACAAATGATATATATATGGAATATCCGAGTTGCTATGAATTCAATAAAAGTATTTTCTTTGTTATACATTACATAAGTCTAAAAATTGTCGTTATTTAAAAAATAGCACTTTTGATATTTAGTTGCTTATATATTTAAAGATCTATACAAAACGATATTTTGAACGTATAAAAGATAGAATAATAATCACATTTATGTTGTAACGGGCGCTAATGGCGCTAATTACTGTTATTATTGTAAAAATAACGTCATTGAGATCTACTACAAAACATTAGCCGCATCTAGAGTATCATTCGGAACAACCTCGGCGATCATCTACAAAGATGTACCTCGGAAATCAGACGTAGTAGAAATACAACTAGGTTATAAGGTCCGGCGATTAACTCCCTGGCAAGTAGTACTATTATTGTTTAAACATCGACGTGTAAAATCAATATTATCTTAAAAATTGTATGCTTGTTTACTAATTAGCTATAAAACAACATTCAGAAGTCATAGAAAATGGCCCTGGACTGTCTCTATATACATTTAAACACGTTCGCTTGTCATTTTCATGTCAACATTTAATAATAACCTTGTTACACGATTATCTCACCATTACATCAGAACAACGTCTCACACGTCGTATTTCTGTGCAGTTCAGACTACATTACTACAGAAACCTAATTCGTAGAACTACTTTTTCACCTTATGATATCCGAGATTTATCTGCGTAGAAGATCGCCGAGGTAGTTCCGATGGTTATAACTCCCTTGATCGACCTCTCTCAAAATGCCAATACTTTTCCTACAAAACTATTTTAATGGTTTCATATGGTTTGGATATTTTTATATATGAGAGGCAATTCATTAAACTGACGTGACCCGGGTGCGTAGAAATTCATTTTATGTATTTTTGAATATATGTTTGTTCATCATAATATATATTTTTGAATATATGTTTGTTTATCATAATACTGCATTTTGACCATGGCACTCTTCCTGTCTTCGATTATAGGAGGCTGGATTTAAAACATTATGAATTTTTCGAACGGGTAATAAGTACACAAATATATGAAATGGAGATAGCAAATTCACCAATTAATCCATTTTAAAGTGTACATGTATTCATACTGTTTTCAAATTTCTCTCAAGATGAAAGAAATATTAAATCAATTTCAATATAGTAATTTAATTGAAAATAGGGAGGCAAGACAGGATAGAGCGCCATGATCGTGTGACCACATACACGACTCATGCAGGTTGTTTCGTCATCCCAGGATGACGAACGCAGAAAACAAAGCGTTAGACCAAGTCCTAGCAAAGCATCAACAGCTCTGGTAACCATGCCATATTTCCCTTCTCTAAGAAAAAGGAATGACTTGGTGTTTGGGAACGACCAGAGCCAGAAAATGCTTCGCCAGAAAAAGGCAAACGTTTGACTAATTGAACAGACAAAGCTGTTCTGTTTGTTACAATAAAGTCTATGGATCTATATACAAAATATTAATTACAAGGTTTTTAGTTTAATCATACCGCTGTACTTAATTTATCAGTATGTCAAAAAAATCGTACATGGGATTATTTTACTTGAAATTTCATAACTAGCATTAATACGTTTTTTACAAATCATAATTTAGTTGCTTTTTTAATTTGATAGTGCAGTTTATTTGTATTTGATAACAACTCACAATATTTAGGATTCTTCTTCTAAAATTATCTTCCCCATATTTAATGTCCTTTTTACAGTATATAACTATTGTTACATGCTTGCTCTTTAGGACCCAAATAGCGCAGTCGGCTAAGGGGAAGGAACGGAAATGAACATATGTAAAGTTCAACAGGTCGCTGGTTCGAAGCCTAGCAAATGCCAAAATTTTTATTTTTTTATTTTATTTTTTATTATATACGTATATTTATATTTTATATTATATATATTTACGAATTAAGACGTAACATTGACATATTGAGATATATAATCTTATGAATATTTGAAAATGAATAGTGCTATGTTTACGTTTTATTATGGTTACTTTAAGCTGTTCATGTATTTGACTTATACAATTACACAATCATATATCATTATTTGAATTATTGAAATATAAAACAAATATTTCAAAATGCATTTGTTTTATTCATTTTTTAAATAGATAATTTATAATAACTTAAAATTTCGGCAATTTGTTCACGATCGTCCCCCTGATTTTTTTTACATATAAACATTGATACATACATACAAAATATATTTTTCAAATAAAAAATACATGTCACCGTCTTAATTTTCACGATAAGCTAAAAATATGACGGCGTGTAGACATAAAACGACGTTAAATTTTACGACGATTTTTTTATTGTTTTCTTAACGTTACGTCGTCGTTAAGTAGCTCTCTAGCAAACCTGATATCAATTTATGCAAAATTCTCTGTGCATACAATGTTGTATTTTTTAAAAGAAGTTTCGAGCTTGTTAACACATTAAAATGTCGTTTTAACTAGCGCGACGTTTTCTATTTACCTATTTTAATAAAATACAATTGTGACTCTACATGTACACCGACTTTCGTGAAGTTTGACTGACTTTTGATTTTTATGAAACATTGTATCCACCTACCTGAAGTAAGCATTGTTGGGAATTTAAAAAAAAAACGAAAATTATACATGCTATTCACAGATACATACATTTATGACTTGACTGATATGTTAAAGCTTACTTATTTCAGGGCCTGTCTTAGTTTAGTTGCATTAATTAGTTGTCAAGATATGATGTGTAACAAAATTTATAATTGCGACATTTTGCATTAGGGGTTGCGACATAATGCGATAGTAAAAAACATTGCGACATTTTGCGTCAGCGCTGCGACATTTCGCGGGAGACGATTGCGACATAATGCGTCGATTGCGACATAATGCGTCGAAATAGAGACATTTTGCGTCAAGTGCGACATAATGCGGCGTTGCGACATATTGTGGCGGTACAACAGTTACTCATTTACTCAGTTACACATAGGTATTAGGTGAAGTGAGGCAATTGCTTGTTACTTGCTTTCTAAAAAAACTAGCAGTGCTCCTCTTTGGTTTCGAAGCTTAGATCTCGCAATCCCCAAGCGTCCTACCACTGGAATTTTGCTCCTACAATCATTCATAATAGAATAAGAAAATATCAATGCATGTATTTCTTTTGTTATCCGACCATGTTTAAAAACTGTCTGGCATTTGACCAAGCCTTCGAAGTCATTGTCATAATTATAGTAATACAAGAGTTTGTCTCTGGATGTCATACGGGTGATCGACACGGTTCCTGTCCACTAAAGACGCTACATTTATATATATTATATATATATACACACCCATATAGTGCTCAGGGTGTCACTAAACTGCTTCGAGTGCTTTGACTTAATGTCCGCCATTTTTAGTTTTAAAAAATCGCGTCGTCTGTTAAAGTGCGTGCTTGCGACGTATTCGGAGATTTTTTAAAGATTTACCATGGGTAAACTTTTACCAGCGCTGGTTTGGTTACTGACGTGTATAGTTAGTTAATATAATTGACTCATTCGGAACGATCTCGGCGATTTTCCACGCAAATACACAATATCTTCGTAGATGATCGCCGAGGTCGTTCCGAATGCAATTGAGTTTACCTCAGTAGTTACCATACCCTTCAATTCACCCCATGGTAAGTGATACGATGGTATAATTTTACCATTGTTTAAACTATTGGCTGCTGGTTGCTTTTGTGATGAACATTTTAAATTGCACTTACTTTGTACACGATGTAGATATGTCTCAATAAAGTTCTCCTCATCATTGTTATCTATAACTGCGAGTGATGAACCAATCGCTTTGCAATATTGCTACAAATATAAATTATATCTAATACAGGTGTAGGCAGTATTGAAAATAAAATTTGTGTAATTCCTTTTAACAAAATTAGCATGGCGGATAAACCATCATCACCACTTGTTAAATCGTGCTTGTAATAGTAGAACGCTTTTCCATTTCACCAACAACTTAGACACTCGTAAAACATATCACAATTGTTTATGTTATTGTCATCCTGAGCATCCCTCGGCGTGGATTAGTTCAAAAAGTGCAAAAAATTAATTATTCCGAAAATGCTCATTGTATAGAGGAAGGACTTTTGGGGGGTTATTTTACGAAAGGAAACACGAACGCTATAATTGAAAATGAAACACTTTTATGAAGAAAATCAGGTGAGCCAACCGCCATAAAACATAGACAATGATGACAAAAGGATAAGTTTAACGTACATGTAACTACAATAATATAGAAATAAAAAAAATCAGAAAACTGTTGGTTTTTTTTGTTTTTTTTTTACTAGATTTAACGCCATGTCAACACAATTTAGGTCATTTTACGGCGTCCAGCGCACCTAAGCTAGCTTTCCTGGACCATTGTCTATAACCAGTACTCACCTACCCTTTCACAAGACCGGAAACTTCTCCATATTATCTAATCATTGGAGGAAAATCGACATTATTGTCAAATTTTATGGAAGGGTATGACCTCCCCAGGTGGGATTCGAACCCACACACCCTCGGGCACGAGATTCTAAATCCCGGCGCGCTATCAACTGCACAATCGACCCGGGTTTTGTTCATTCCATGATGAACCGAATAAACCCCAAGATTCGTTAATAAAGTTCTAATAATTCATTGAAATAACGAATCTTTCATCCGAGAAGACTTTGTTAGACCACGAACAATTGTATTAGTAAGTCACATTATTCACAAATATCGTCGAAAAACTTAATTAAGAAAATTATATAGATCTTTATTTACCATTGCTTCCGCCCATGATGCTTTCACTGGAAGTAATTTATAACAGAATTCTGTCCATGATTCAAAACCACTGGGACATGATAACACTCCAACAGCTGGTAAAATAAAACTATTTTAAACAAGATATATCATCAGTTGTACATGTATATGGTGGCTGATTTATGCCATGTCGCATTGTTGTCCTGCAGGGCGCCACACGAAAACACGAAAGTACGACAAAATGGTCTTTTTGTCGTATCATCGTCCCGCGAGGCGCCAAGCAAAAACATAACCATACGACATTTTAATCATTTGTCATGTTTTCGCCTGAGGAAGCACAAAGAATCAATGTATTTTTACGACAAAACTTTTACAAAGGTACGACACATTTTCGTTTCGGGTTTTTGCCATAATTTTGTCTCATCTTTGTGTGTTCGTCTCACAACCCGCGGGGCAATGGTACGACAAACAGATATTTGTCGTATGATTGTGTTTTCGTGTGGCGCCTCGCGGGACAACGATACGACAAAGTAGATCTGTCGTATAATTGTATTTTCGCTCTTTCGCCTTCCGCTCACACATGCGTACATCTTCAATAGTCTTCTACGCATGTGTGAGCGGAAGGCGAAAGAGCAAAAATACAATCATGCGACAGATGAATCTGTCGTATTTTTGTCCCGCGAGGCGCCACATGAAAACACAATCATACGACAAATATCTGTTTGTCGTATCATATTTTTTTTTGTGTGTAAAAACCGTCAAAATTAAGGTGCTAGCGAATCCATGATAGAACACATGATTAACTTGTTGTGACCTAAAGTCAGCGATCGCCCTTGTAATCAAATACTGTTCATTTCTTACCATTCAAATAATAGTAAGTTCCAGATCTAGTTTTAGAACTGTTAATAAACAATATAATCTGTAGAAGTTTCCCAGATTTTTTCCCAGACAAACTATAAAAATTAGGGACTTTAGTCAGTTATCTTTCCCTGATAAAATCTGAAGCAATCCAATTGGTAAGTAGGTCCTATTAGTTGGAATCCTCGGATTTTATCATTGAATTCCTATGTAAGGATAACAAGATATTTCATGTAGTATCTTTCTTGTTAATGAAGATATTTACAGAACTGACGAAATTTAGATAGTTATTCACCCTAAAAATACTTAGCTTGAATTCCAAACAAATTAACTGATTCACAAAAAAGTTAATTAAGATTAATTTTGGCATATTTACATTGAAAAGTAAGGGTAAAATCCGAGTAATCCAACTAATAGGACCTACCCATTAGATGAGTATACAAAGGGAAATAACTGACTAACGTCCCTTATTGTAACAGTTAATCCAAAGATGGTAACATTGCTCTTCAACATTTAAGGTCAATCTACCTCGAAATATCAGAATTTTCCTAACCTTCAATGAAAAATCTGTGATTGAAAATTTAAGGAATATAAGAACAATTATGATATTCTGAAAGTTACTTAAGGTCAAGGTCAGCCCGAGATCAATACTAGATATGCTTCAAGGATACAGAACAATAATCACTTACCAGCTACAGTCGCTAATATAGACACTTTTAGAAACATCATTTAAATAAGCTCAATCCTTCATACACACTATTATTTCAAAGTTGAAGTCACGTACACATTGAGAAAATAAGATAATAATCAGGATTGGCTTCTAGTCTTTTTGTTACCTTTATAAAGAAGGCCATGAATATCTAATATGTTTTTCATGTTTTGTTTTAGCACACGTCAGATATGGAATTTTGAAACTATGTAAAAATACGTTCTTTTTATTTTTGCGACCTGCATCATTCCCGGCAAAAACCGCTACGTGTAACCAAGCCCTATATAGTGGGTTTTCTTTATTTATAGTCGTGCCGGTGGCTAAATGTTTAAGGCTTTCACATCTAATGGGAAAAAAATAATTAAGGATCGTCTACCTCTGAACATATAATTTGAACAGTGACAAACTTCTTCTTGCCATTTTTCAATGGTATTAAGCTGTATGGTGTATTTCATAACTTGCTTTTATTTTCATTATTTTCTGTTCGAATTTACAAATACTTGCACACATTGAACAGCCTCTGAAATACTTACCAATTAACGAAAGGCTATATAGAAAATACCTATTTGAACCAATTGCACCCAATTATTTATCTCGATCGAGTGAACCTAATGATTCTAATTTTTTGCGTGTACGGACATTTAAATGGTCATAAAAAGCGCCACTATTATCCATTTGGCTGACAATCTTATCTCTAATCTTACGATTTTTGTGGTTTAAAGTTTTTTACCATTACCATTTCTTATTGCTTGTTCTAATATGAACTTGTTGGGGGGGGGGCAAGTGTTAGGTTAGTTGACCCAAGCATCTGGTTTAAACCCCACGTGGCAATGAGGAACTTTAGTCAGTTATTTCCCCTTGTATACTCTTTAAATAGGTAGGTCCGATTAGTTGGGTTACTCGGATTTTACCCTTACTTTTCAATGTCAATTTGAAAAAAATAATCTTGAATAACTATTTTGTAAATCATTTAATTTGTTTGAAATTCAAGCTTAGTATTTTAGGATAAAGAACTTTCTAAATTTCACCCCTTAGAACTGTTAATATCTTCATTAACAAGAAAGATATTAGATGAAATATTTTGTTATCCTTACATAGGACTTCAATGATAAAATCCGACAATTCCAACTGTAAGGACCTACTTACCAATTGGATTACTTCAGATTTTATCAGGGGAAGATAACTGAGAAAAAGTCCCTAATCATTATGCCACTGTCTGTTCCAAGGCGGAAACTCCTAACATCATTGACTTTATTTTT
Source organism: Mactra quadrangularis (assembly GCA_025267735.1). NCBI lineage: Eukaryota > Metazoa > Mollusca > Bivalvia > Venerida > Mactridae > Mactra > Mactra quadrangularis. The sequence goes on along the minus strand of CM046305.1, from coordinate 37,006,971 downwards.
TGACGTCCTTTTTATAACAAATTTTAAAAAAATCTATAACTTCCCCTTCTTTGTTTTTGGCTGTGGAGAAGGTCTGAGTTCTATTATTGTTGTTGCTGTTAGGTTTTCTGGCCTTTTGTTTTAGCTATTTCAAATGTAGGCCGACTAAGCGATCAACAATTTAGAAACGCACTAATAAACAGTTTTAGCACAACAAGTTTTATCTATCTTGTCTTACTTACATGGTGACCTCCAACTTTTCAGACATAAACAATGATAAGCTTACCATTATAACAAATGATAGAAGACTTTTAACAGAGATTTGATTACCTACTTAGGTGCAGTATTATATACGCGTTGACCTAAACAAATTAACTGGTTACCACGGAATAATATGACAAAAATGTACGGTTGCTTGTTGGTCTTTCTTGGATTCTTCGGTAAGTCTTTGTTCGACACTATTTTTGTTGATCTTTTTTAAAAGCGTATTTGTATCTGTATTCAATCAGAAAAAGAGTATTACATGTATAGGAGTTCAATGAATTTTATTGGTACAGTAAAGTTCCGATAAAAAGACCAACTTGATTATTCCAATAGTATGTACTTTTTGACGATATTTTGAGCCAAAAATGGTTAATTTAAGTTGAAAAAAATGTCACTACATTCAAGATCATTATGAACTCAAGTGTGAAGCTTCTTTGGTTAAACAGATATCATAGTCAAAACATGACATTTGTTATTTAGTTAATGACATTAGAAGCAAAGCGGTAGACATTTTGCGACAGTAGGAGATAGAGATTTTTTTAAGAGATTGAGTGGTCGTACATGTCAAGGTAATTATTCGGGATTTTTTTGTTGCATAACTGTAAGGCATACAACAACTAGGCAGATCCCACCAACCTTTTACTCCGCCCTGATATATTTAACTACACCTAAAACGATTATATGTTATTGTTTTTGTTTTTCAGCATGGTCCCATGCGGCATGTCCAGACGGGTTTATGTCACACGAAAACAATTGTTATGCCTTGCTACCAGTGAAAGCTTCCTGGGCTGAAGCTAAGGTAAGAGAGCGTGATACATATATCAGACCAATAAGTAAGGACGGTGTAAAATGTAGGAGCAATAATCGATTGTGAGCCGAGCGGTGTACTATCCTAGGGTAAATTGTTATTGGCAATGCCAAACCAGAGTCGTTGTATTTGGTTAAAACCGTCAGGTTAAACCGGTAAATTCGTTCTCGGTAGTTTAATACCCCACAGCCAAACGTTAAGGACAAGAGCTATGGTTAAAGGCTATTTTCATAACCAAAGCACTTGGTTAAAACCGGTGTTAAACACCTAGTCAATTGGTTAAGGTAGTGTAAACATCTGAGCAGTTGGTTAACAGTTTCTCGCCAAACACGTTTGGACTAAAGGTTAGGTTTGCATGGCTAACTGTACTTAGATAATTGAGTGAAGCAAATTATATTCATTTTATTCATGAAGGATGAATTGTTTGTATTTAATATGATTGATATAGTTCCTGTTTTTCTATAATAGACGTATTGTGAAGCTATAGGAGCAGGACTAGCTGTCATAGAAACACAACAAGAATCTGATTATATCAAAGGATTTCTTCAACGTGAACATAGTACGTATGGTTAAATTTTATTCAACTGTCAGTGACGCTTGCATTACTCTCGCTAATTTGAATCTATCGTGAGTACAGAAGAAATTTAGAAAGTATTCAAATCAGTGAGATATATGTATGCACCACTAATAATTGAACAAAATCACTGATTGGAAAAACTGTTGGTAGGTCTGTTTTACTAATGACGCCAATCACTCTTTTCACAATTTTGTTTTGAAAGGTTGTTGTGAAACTTATAAAGTTTTAGCTGACTTTATCAAACTGTTTATTTGGTTTCTTCAATGCATATTTAGATTTTTATACACATTTATTATTAGGGCTGTGGATCGTTGAGCTAGTGGTGATCAGACTCGAACCACAATTCATGTGTAGCGATTCACGAATCGAACCACGGATCAATAGTTAATTGAGAAGCATACAGGAATTCATGTTATAACAAAAATAATTGAAGATATACAGAAGCTTTTACTATCTGGAAAACCACATTTCTATGACGAGACGTTCTATGGGCATTTTCTGTGATAACATTTTGTTTAAATGTGTATTAATCGAACATTTGACACAAGATAATTCAGTCCCTATATAAATTAAAAGTTTCATAAGTAGTATGGCTCTTTTTCAGTGAAAAATAAGCTAAAATTGCAATTTCATTTTTTTCCCCAAAAATTGACTAAAGACACGATAAAGGTAAAACATTAAACTGTCACCGAGTGCAATGTACGAGTACATAATGTCACTATAAGCACCATATTAATGAGCGCACAACGCAGGGTGAGCTCTTTTATGAAATCTGTCTTGATTTGTTTCCTGCACGGGGAGCATCTCGTTTTTTACTGCTCTTCATACTATTCTCAGATAATCATGGGGGCCACCATAAAGGTTAGACTTAAACATGTACCTATATTTTGTGATATTACAAATAGACAAGAAGTTAAAGTTTTTTTGTGAATTTTAAATGTATTGTTATATATGGCGTTTTTTTAACTGTTTCATTTATTTACTTATTTAGTTTAGCAGTTATATTATTATGTTTAAAAGGAGTTTCTACAACAAATTGTTGGTATATAGAATGTATCATTTAACAAGTAATTCGCTAAACTCATTATACAATCACTGTTCAACATACATGTAATAGCATACTATACTCTATGATATTACAGGTGCAATATCAACGTCACAGATTTGGATCGGAGGTACTGATTTAATCGAAGAAGGGGTTTGGTTGGCCCCTGATAATCGACAAAAATTAACCTTTTTCAATTGGGCGCCCAGAGAACCAGACAATCTTAATGGACAACATTGTCTGGCAATATTCAATTCTGGCACTCTGTTATGGGACGATAACACATGCGAAGTACACAACTATGCTCTCTGCAAGACTAGGTAATGTTTAAGAAATCTTGTTGAAATTAAATACCTTAAAACTTTACTGTTTTCATTGTACTGTGTACCCAGGTCTGTGGAGCAGTATGCAATGCACAAGATTTCGATTAAAGCGCCCAAAAGGTGTTGCTGGTTTGAGCCTTGCCCGGACTGGTTACACCCTGCCATTCGACCATTATGTTGTTTGACTCTATTAATGAGGTATATTCAGAGGTTGTCGGGCTAATAGAAGGGTAGGTGAGTAACGGTTATATACGAAGGTTCTGGAAACCAAAGGTATGTGAGCTGGTCACAGTAAAATGGCCATAATTTGTGTTGGCAAAGCTTTACATCCAATAAATAAATAATATAATTATTCAAATGCAACAAGTTTTAAACAGTTAAAGATAACGTAGATGTTTTTATACCACGGGCAGTTGTCGGCTTTTAACGCCAAATATTAACTTTTTGCACATAAATGCCTTTGATTTATACATTTTGGTTACCATATATCTCAGGCAACCCGCTCAGTCCCGAATCAAAAGCACTATATATTATGTATTTATAGTGTTATTGATTAGGGACCGTATGGCCACCTGTGCCATAGATATTTACATTTTTTTCTAATTCAGAAGAGAAACTTGTGTTCAAAAGTTTCCAATAAACCATGTATTAATTCAAATCCTATAATTCTACTATTTCAGGGGTGATAACAATGTAGGCATTATAGGTTAACTATAGGATGGTGGAAACACTTTAATCACATGAAGCACAGTGAATTATTGTATGTTTTATTACATCGAAATAAAAATGTTGTTGCTAAGCAACTTAAAGAAATTTAAAAATCTGTTTATCAGTTTAATTCCACTATATGTGTTATCAACTATCAATTTTTCAAATTTACCATCAAATATCTTTTTTTCACTAGTACTACATGTTAATGGAACAGCTTCACAATTTATGTTCCATATTGTCGTCAGTGAAACAGCTCTGTCACTTAGCCGCCTAGCTAACTTAGCCGGTAGCATGCAAGTCTACTGATCAAAGGGTCATGGGTTCAATTCCTGGTTGGGGCATACTTTCGTGGAGCTTGGTCATGAAATTATTTCTACCACCATTCAGCCTCCTACCAAAGATTCTTAATTAGATCTATGCAGTTGTCAGTCACTGACGAAAGAATGCGCTTAGTAGTTGGTTAATAGCTAAAACCAGAGATTTGGACTTTCCAGGAACAGTGAGTAGGTTGACTGACCGCCGTTATATGACCTATACATTGTGTTGCTACAGCGTTAAAACCAACAAAATCAACAAACTAACAGCTCTGTCACTTCTGTGCTGCCGTAAGCTGCATACAACATGTTTCACCATTGATGTTTGCAATTAATACTCAAACATTATAAGGGTCTGTCATTTTTACAGATATGAAATATATCAGAGAATAGTGTTCATTCTGAAAGACCCAAGAGGCTTCAAGCATCAACGTCATATTTTATATTCTTGAATAACCACGTAATAGCTTTACGTGGCCACGTAATAGCTTTACGTGGCCACGCAGTAGCTATTACGTGCGCACGCAATAACGTTTACGTGGCCACATAAAAGCTTTACGTGGCCACGCAGTAGCTATTACGTGCGCACGCAATAACGTTTATGTGGGCACATAATAACTTAACGTGCGCACGTTATAATGTTTACGTGGCCACGTAATAGCTTTACGTGCGCACGTAATAATTGACCAATGAAAGTTGTCGAAAATGGCCGCCAATTTCGACAACTCTCATTGGTCAATTATAACGTGCGCACGTAAAGCTATTGCGTGGCCACGTAAAGCTATTACGTGGCAACGTAAACGTTATTGCGTGCGCACGTAAAGCTATTTCGTGGCCACGTAAAGCTATTACGTGGCCACGCGGTTATTGCGTGCGCACGTAATAGCTACTGCGTGGCCACGTAAAGCTATTACGTGGCCACGTAAACGTTATTGCGTGCGCACGTAATAGCTACTGCATGACAACGTAAAGCTATTACGTGGCCACGTAAAGCTTTTACGTGGCCACGTAAAAAATTAAATATATCTCCATGTCACCTCTATGCCACTGTAAGATCTTCATATAACAGAGAATTAATATATAAAAATGCATAGTGGAATAACAACAAACATTTGTATGGTAGTGAAACCTGCTAGATTTATTTGTTGCATGCATATTGCATGCATCAGAAATGTAAATGAAAATACATTTAACAGATTTCAAAGAATATACAAAATGCAGAATTTTTAATACAATATCAAGGCAACACCATCTTAAATATAAAGATGTTATGTTAATTCAATCATATACAAATGGAACAAAGTATAAACAAAAATCCTCAAAGGTGCATCATAAGACAAAAAGATACAGAACTGAAAACAATGTATTACATAAATTCTGAATTAAATTATGAATAAAATTATGAGTATAAATAAAAGTAAAAAACATTGTATGCATAAAATTACATAAAAATGAGAGATTCGCAGTTGAGTAAAACTTTGCATTAAGATAAAGGTAAATTTTAAGATAATACCATACTATGGTCTAGGAACACACAATATAGACCATAAAAGTAAAACAGATTAAGGTTAAATAGTTAAAGTGAGATTTAAAGTCTGCTTATAAATACATATTCAGCCGACATTACAATTTTGAACAATAACTCCTGATCATTGAAATCTCCTTCAGGCACTCACTTACACCTGGGTGGAGTGGAACAACTGTAGGTAAATTTCTTGCTCAAGGAAATTAGCAGGGCCTCTAGTCAGTTTTCAACAATGGGCCCCTTGGTCCCTAAGAGTGTGTCCAACCACAGGACGACAGCTCCTACAATGTATTGTTACTGTATATCTAAATACATAAGTCTAGCATATATCTATACTAAAATATATCAAGCATAAATTATGTGTCTGTAAGCATACATCAAAAGCTCGAATTAATAATGTATTGTTGTTCAAAGGCTGCTTAAAAATATAGCAAACATCACAACTAAAATATCCAATACCTAATTTATGTTTAAAGACAGCATCAGTTATTTACTGTCAATTTAAAAATGTGCATTACAATGATCTTTATTATGTAAAAAACAGAACGTATCATAATATCTAATCTCTGGCAAGATAAAAGTTGTTATTGTATATCATGGTTAGTTTCTGGTCTTCAGGGGGTTAAACCAATAGGGTTTTGAGTCCAGTACACAAAAATCAAAATACATTTTTTTAAAGTTTTTGCAAGAATTTTATATAAAACAGCATAGTTCACTATCCCATATGCCACAAAGCTTAAAGCATTCTGATAAATTAACTTATATTTGTAGTGCAACAACACGTCCTTGATATTTCAAACCAAAGACTGCCACAAGCCTATCAGCACAGTCCTCAAAACACCATATACTTGTAAATAGTGTTTTTGTTTGGTCAATCGAGATCACGCTGATCACAATTGTTTCCAACATAAGTACAAAATATTGGTATACATGTACAAAATAAATGATCTGTATTTATTGTTTATAATGTTTAAGGGTTCTGGCTGAGGGGTCAGAAGACTGTGACCATCTAGGTAACCAGAAATATGGTATAAGTTGTCCCATGTCAGGATAAAACTTCTCAAATATTTTACGATAGTATAAAGCTTCTTTTGTATGAGGTGTGTTGTGAGTATATATTGATTTAGCATCTTCAAGTTCTTGGTCATTTATCTGAAATTTTAGAAAAAGAGAGTGATTAGGTCTAAGAGTAACTCAGCAGAGTGCTTTAATTCTAAAATACATGTAATACACATAATAATGATTTAAGATTTTTATGATAACAGCCCAAATACCCTGTTTTATACCAGCGGTATCTTCATATGTATAAGTCTGGGGAGAGTTTAAATGGCAACAGGAATGAAAATGATGAATTTGTATCATTTATGGATTATCATTGTCATGATTGTCACCTTTCTCATCACCATCACAATTATAACCAGCATCCTACCTCTTCCTTGTCATTATCATTATTACTAACAGAATGACTTTCACCTTTCTCATCACCATCACAATTATAATCAGCATATAACCTCTTCCTTATCATTATCATTATAATTAGCAAAACCATAATCACCATCGTTAATATATAAGTACAATTATATTACTATCATCATTACTATCATCATAAAAGTTAACTCACTCATCAGAATCATCATCAACTTCATCATTATCATTACTATCAACATCATTAATATGATTATTACATTTGTATCATCATCATCATCATTGACATAATTATCATTAACATCATTATTACCATCATCATTTTCATCATCATCTTCTTCTTCAATTGCAGTTCTAGTATTATTATAACAAGATTTTTATAATCTACATGGAGAGTTCAAGCTTCCTGTATCAAAACCTTCACAATCAAGCATAATGCAAACATTAAACCCCCTACTTACCTGTTGGTCAATATGGTTCTGTAAGACTTCATACCATGATTTAGTCACTGATGACACTCCATCACTGAATGCCTCCTTTGGTCTCCACAAGATTTCATCAGGTAGAAGACCCAGGCCGGAGAATGCTGAACGTAATAAATGTTTCTCTATGCCATCTTTTGGTCGTTTTAAAGCATTAGGTAAAGATAAGTAGTATGAACTAAAACGATGATCTAAGAATGGTACTCTCACTTCTAGCCTGTAACATAGAAATATCATGAAAATCAAAGTTCTGAAACTGTTGGTTCACTGCTATTAAGAATGTAGGGGTTTTTTCAGTCTAAAATGGAATTGTATAAATCAACAACATTATTGTTGTGTTCAAAGGGAGATAATAACAGCTAATAATACAGAATGAAAAGAATCATAGAATACAAAGGGAGATAATTACAGCTAATAATACAGAATGAATATCATAAAACAATCATAGAATACAAAGGGAGATAATTACAGCTAATAATACAGAATGAATATCATAAAACAATCATAGAATACAAAGGGAGGTAATTACAAATAAAGTGCACATTTTGCCCAAGATTTCTGTAGAAGACGCTAGTGAGATATTGGCACACACAAATCAATTTAATACACTGTTAAAAAATAAACTTAAACAATCTTACACAAAGTTGATGATAAATTTGTGAATCAATAAAATGTAAAACGGACCAATGCAAATAATGTTCATTTTTGTTCGAAAAATTGGTAAATGATCCACATAAAAAAGTTTCTATCAAAAACCAAGTATGACATTAACTCAGTCTTGTAGCTCATGCTGATAATATTTTTTATCATGAAATGATATAAAAATTAAAACTTTATTAAAGAAAAAGGTAGTTCTTACCCCCATGCAGCCGTGGTTCTATCAGCTCGTAAAACATCATACATATATAGATCATTACAGAGTCGTAAACTTTCTTCGTTGGCCTCGCCACTAGATGGCGCTTTATGAAAGTATATATAACCTTGTGATATCTCATCTGAACCTTCTCCTGATAGTATGACAGTTGTATCTGTCTTCTCCTTGATGTATTGACTGATTAAATACATTCCTGAATACATATATATATTATAATTCATTAACATCCCTACTAGATTTTTCAACCTTTCAAAACATTAAATCACTACCTGGTTTATGTTTTTTTCTCTTTCATGTGCAAAGTTATCAATTTCAACTCATAAGCTTATGAAGGCATTTTTTAACAAAGAATTATAATAATAATCATTTTATGCACAATTAGATTTCTATGTTTTGGAAGCTGCCAGTACTTGACCAAAAGTACCTGAAGGTTTGAGAATCTTGATAACTTCTGGGTATAAAAATGCATTTTGATCATCACAATCAGGGGCGGATCCAGGTTTTTTTTCTGGGGGAGTCCAAACTATTTTGGGGGGGGGTCCAAACTTTCGAACCACAACCACATTATACACATTTTGCAGAAGAATGCAATATATTAATAATAAAAACTACATAACCATTAAATCTATGTTAAGCACCAAGAAAAATTGCTTCATGCTACTTAAAAATGACTTACTGTCAATAAATACACTAATGGTAAGGTACATTTTGGAAATTCTAGGGGGGGTTCCGGACCCCGCTAGATCAGTCTATGACAAAACTATAATATTTTGCTACTCACCAACAGAAGCTCGTATAGTTGTAATATCATAACTTTCTAAATGATATATAACATTCTCTACAGCTTCTATACCTTGTTCTGGTGTGAATACGATCTCATGATGTTCTGTATCTAAAAACTCGGATACCTTTAAATAACACATTGTATAAATATATATAATGTAGAGAGTGTTTAATAATGTTGCTATAGTAATAGACTATATCCAGAATTCAAATATTTGGGTTTTCCCCTCTGTCACAAACAAACTTTCACAATGAAAACATGTGTACAAAGAACAATAGAATTTAATCCATAGTTTGTGCTATTTAGCAATAATGTGTAACTAACTTTGTTTGTACCGCCTGGGCACGGACGGTAAAACCCATAAATTTGAATTCCGGATTAGGTCTATTTAATATTGTATCTAATTTTCAATTACAAATATACAATATAATGTACAGGTAGTTAAATAAGTTGACATTGCAATTTGAAATATAAAAAAATATAATATAAAATAAAAAGACTTTAAATAAGTTGCCATTGCTATCTAATATTGTATCTAATTTTCACTGACAAATGTATATTACATATTGAGTGTTTAATTAGTTGACATTGCAATTAGTTTCTACCTTTAATTAACAAATAACAGATGCATGCAATATCTCAATGCAAGCTGTGTATTTTCAGCTTGCTTAAATGTCATCTGCCTATGTTTTATTTTTTATTTTTGTCCAATTTTCATGAAATTTAGTAGAAATACTGTCTGACCAACAGCTTTGAACCTGACCAGACACTCAATAACTTTCGAATAGTCTGGTTACAATGTGTTTGTAAAGGAAAATGTTAATTGCCTAAGCAGGCTAAGGTTTATATAGGCTTTTTAAATACGTTGCCATGGTAGGCCTAATTTGTATCTGAAAAGATTGTTCCATTTAGGAAACCTCACTTTTCACTGAAGTTGGTACAAGTTTAATTTGCTGCTCAAAGTATAAAAAACGGATTTATCTGATGGGAATGAAAATATCAATTTTCTAAATCTAGTTAAGTCTAAATTGCTTTATTTACAAATTGTTCTAAGGGGGTATCCCCCTCTCACCCCTGTATCTACAGGTGTGAATTACCTTACCTTTCTTGCAGCCTGTAAGTCGGTACTTCCTTCCATACCAATAGAGAATGTTTGTATTTTATATCCAAAGTCTAATTCTTTAGCCATCTTGACAACAAGGGAAGTAACTATGCTAGAATCTAGACCACCTGATAACAAACAACCTATACGACGATCAGCCATCAAACGTTTGTTTACGGCCTTTGTAAAGAATTCTCTAATATTTTGTTTTACATCTCCAACTGAAATAAGTATAACATAAAACAATACAACATGTGTTTTTCATGAAATCTGAAATACCAGTCTGGCTGATTTGAACAATTTGAAAAATCAACACTTATCTCATTGATGATCTCCTTGATTCTACATAGATCTCCTTGATTTTACTCATATCTCGGTGATTCAACTCAAATCTCAGTTAATCTACTCAGATCTTACTGATTTTACTCAGAAATCATTGATCTCAGTGATTTTACTCAGATATCAATGATTCTACTCAGATCTCAGTGATTCTACTCAGAGTTCAATGGGTCTACTCAGATCTTATTGATCTCAGTGATTTTACTCAGATCTCAATAAATCGACTAAGTGATTCTACTCAGAATACAGTGATTCTACTCATATCTCGATGATACTATTCATATATCAGTGATTTTACTATGATCTCAGTAAATCTACTCAGATTTCAGTGATACTACTTAGATCTTAATGATTCTACTCAGATCTCAATGATTCTACTCAGAGTTCAGTGATTCTACTCAAATCTCAGTGATTCTACTCAAATCTCAGTGATTCTACTCAGATATCAGTGATTCTACTCAGATCTTATTGATTCTAATCAGATCTCAGAGGTTTAATCAGATCTCAGAGATTCTACTCACCAATGGGTACAGGAAATGTAGGATAGGCAGGTTCTTCACCAATCTTGTGATATCTTATACGTTCAGTCATCACAGCTCTACCTTGACTGTCCAGATTATAGGTCTCTACATGACCAGGAGGAAATGCTTCAATTTTAGATGTTTTACTTGCATTTCCATTATCATATGATAAATCAATTAAACCTGAAATATATCAGAGAGAATATTTTCAATTTTGTGTTAGAAGAAATATTATTACTTTATATTATATGCTTCTGGTATTGAATACCAGAATTTATTGGTGAAATGAAAATTAAATCAATATTCCACTGTTTTGAAACAATGAAAATAAATTTGTGGTTTTTTTTACTGTTTGGATGGGCTGTTCTGAAGGCATATATTATACCAGACATTAACAATAAATAATGCCAGTTTGAAGCATTTAATAAACAGAAAATTTGTTGTTTAGGTGTAAGATCTATTTAATTCACTTGTGAGCTAATGATATTATATTTTCACTTGCTTCTACACCACTCATGAAAATATTGCATCTCCAGCTCACTCGTGATATAAAAATCGATATTACACCCAAATAAACAAATATCTTCTATATCAAGTCATATTAAAGCATGTATTAAAATTGAAATTTTTGAGCATATGGTCTGGTTTTAATGAGAAAAAAATGAGACAACTAAATTTATCAATATATCAACCAGTTTGATAAAGGAAGGATGTCTACCAGACATTCTGAAAAGTGTTTTGACATTACAGGACATTCAGTCCAGTGATTTTGGAAGAAATCTAAGAAAGTCTAAGAAATTGCAAATTTTCAGCAAAAGTTTATGATCTATTAAAATCTAAGATTGACTTAGATTGAGTTATTAAGCAGCAAGACAATGTTTTTCGTAAAACATTTTCATTTTCAAATTTTGCTTTATGAGGGAATTTAATTAAAGCTTATAACACACTGGGTCCAATGTAAAAATTAAGTTTGTAGAACCTTTGCAAATTAAAAATTTTATCAGTAAGAACTGGCTGACTGATGTCTCTGGTGTATGCTGCTAAAGGAAAAGGCAAGGTTACACAACCCTATGCCTGGCACATTACCCCCAGGTTATTGCAGGTCAGATGCTCGGAGCAAATTATCTAAAAATATCATAGACAAATTAAATTAGTTTTAACATGGTTAGTTCATTACCTTTGACCTCAGAACAAAGAGCAAGAAAGCCTTCTTCAGTAGTTATTCTAAAACCAGGTCTAACACCAAATGTATCACGTCCTAGATAGACTTTTCTATTGGCTGTATCCATGAGACAAAAGAAGAAAACTCCATCAAGATGTTTAGCAGCAAATTCTATACCCCCTTTAGCGTATAAATGAATTATGATTTCACCATCACATGCTGTGTCTTGTTTAAATCCAAATGTTTTCTGGAGCTAAAATTATAACAAATTCATATATATAATTGTTAATGATATTTTAAATTTGATCATTTTCGTACATTGTACAATTATTACTTTAAATCAAAGGGAGGTAACTCAATTAATATTTAGTACAACTTTATGCATATTTAGCTCCCTTTGGTGCGCAATACGCTCGACGAACCCTTTCATGAATGGGCAATGGGGCTAGCATATTGTTACTTATTACTGCGGTATTCATGTATGATAAAATACAATAAATTTCCACTATCTGGGCAATCTAAATCAAAGGTCTTAATGGCGGAATGGTCTAAATATAGGTACATTTTTCTTATTTAGTATGACAAATTTTTAACACACAAAGGTGTAGATCTACATCTATGTCTGCATATGGTGGATGTTGCCAAGTATCTCCATGAAGTTGAAGTTGAAGTAACTGTGAAATGCTTCATGTCTTAACAGTTGAGAAAAACTGACAATATTTACAAGTAATACCTCTTTAAAGTTGTAGATTTCTCCATTGTATATAAGGTATATGTATGGATGTTGGAATGTTCTCATGGGCTGCATACCACATAGATCATCAACGATAGCTAGTCTATGAAAGGCTAGACAACTGTTTGAGAAATGGTTGATATTTTCTATTCTAAAGGCATCTGGTCCTCGGTGTGTTATCTTATGTACGGAGTTACATTGAAACGATATTTCACCATCGCTACCAAATATTGCCCATATTCCACACATGGTTGATGTCAAGACTTGAAGCTCTTTCTGTAAATAAAGAAAAAATCTTAAAGCGCACTCACTGGCATTGCATTCTTCAGTTTATTAAAAGTATGAAGTATGAAATCTACATGCTCATTGCACATATGTTTAAAGCTACTCGTACACGTGCAGATTTCGGTTAATTTTGATATTCCAAAAATGTCTCTCAGAGTCTGTGACCGTGTTAAGGTTCTGGAACTGTAACTAACTTCGGCAAACTTCGACACTCGGTATAATCCGGTTTTACCCGAATAGCTGTCGTCGTCATGTTTCGTAATTGCTATTTTTAGTAATTTTCATCTCGCGATCCGGGTTTTCCATGACGTCATAGTGTAACCCATTTACCGAAAATGGCGAAACCAGACGCTCTACAGCGTGATTGTAGTTAGTTATCGTAAAAATAATGGTTTATCGACATAAAAACAATGAAAAGTCGTAGTGCATCGTACCTTCTGAGTTGATTCTGTGTGTACAGGTGTAAAATGCACGGTTTTCATCTTGTTTTTGCGATATAAATTGTGTATGACTAAAACACGCAATGGAGATTTTGAGGCGAAATGGACGAAGTGGAGAAGCTGGAGCTAGACAGCGTGATCGTCGAGTCGTTTATGTAAAATAATGGTTTATCGACAAAACAATGATACGTCGTATAGGCTCATAACTGTTGGGTTAATTATGTGTGTGCAGGTGTAAAATGCAGTGTTTCATCTTGTATTTGCGATTTAAATTTGCCATCACAACCGCTGGAAGATAGCACCTCAATACTATGACACACAACACATCGCCATATTTAGCAATTTGGCATGCGGTAGAATATAGCGAGACATAATTCAGGGGTGGATCCAGAATTTTTTTCTAGGGGGGGTGGTCCGAACTTTTCTAGGGGGTGCGCACTTTGCTAGGGGGGGGGTTCAAACCTCGAACCACAACCACATTATACACATTTTGCAGAAAAAATGCGACATATTGATAATTAGAGCTTGATAACCATCAAATCTATGTTAAGCACCGAGAAATAATTTTTCATGCTACTTAAAAATGACTTACAGGCAAGAAATACACTTATGGACAGGTACATTTTCCAAATTCAAGGGGGTCCGGACTCCCCCCTCCGACCCCTCCCCCCGCTAGATCTGCGTGTGCATATGAAGGCAGTGTCTTTGTACTTTTCTTTTTTCAATGTAATCATTATCTACTTACAAAGTAAATGATACAATAATCAGCATTATTTGAAAGCTATGGCTCAAAATATGCCAACATTACTAAGTCTGGTGTCAAAATGTGTATGCAAAACTACTGCAGAAAACACGACAGGATAAGGTTTAACGTCTGCTCAACTTTCTCTGATATTTTTCTGGCTGGTCAGAATGGACTTTTAAATGTGTTTACGAGTCAAAACTGTGATAGTCAACCAAGAGTCTCTAATACAATAAGTGTTAGACTCTGTTATGCCTAACTAGTCAGGATTTTTTACGAAACAACGTGTTAAGTTGTAAGTTTCTAAAATCCCCTCAAACCAACCAAAATCAGTAAAGAGTAGATTTCCATATGATAATGCAGAGTTCTACATTTATATTTCTATATCCAGTACCAATTTAGATGGTATATTTCAATAAAAGAGCATCATCAGTAATTTACCATTTTGACGTAATTTTTTCGCTATAAATTCTCTTGCAGTTTCATAGTAGTAATCTTATACATATTCTTATAAAAAAAAATAGAAACGGTAAAATTTCTTTAATATTTCATATCATGGGCAGAAAAGACTGCAGAAAATTTTAAAACTGGTTGCATGTGTCTAACTTACTTTAAACTTGAAATATTAGCTTTTAAATATAAGGTAATTTTTTGAACACTCTCAAAAACTCGGATTTTTGCTAGGGGAGTACATGTATACAAAGCACTATATTTTTAAAAGTATTTGTCCAAAGTGTAATCTGATTGTCCTGGGTTATCATGATATGATTGTGTAACAGGAAAATTGATTAAAATGTGAATATAAAACTGCAGAATTTGAAAAAACAAAGTTTTTTCATTTTTGTCACAGCACAATTTACGGTCTCTTCGAAAATCAAGGGTCACGTTATAAAAATGCACATAACTTAAGTTACGAACGGTAAACTTCCCTAAAAATTCACCATTCAATGTCTTTAATAGTATAGATTCAAGAAACAATATCATAATAAAGATTGTGGAAGGTCACCATTACAGTTCCAGAACCTTAAGAAATGAAATGGTAAAGCAAATTGACAAATAGCTAGATTTTTTAGAAATACAAAAAAAGTCACAAAACGCGCTATTAACGTCTATACAATAACTAACTTGACAGGTTTGTACACATAAAATCACCTTTTTTTCAGTTATATGTCACTAAATCAAAATCTTGGTACCATCTATGAACGAGAATCATTAATATCAGTTAGTTTGAATGAGTTGTCACATTACCTCCCTTTGCGTTAATTGTGGATGAAAACACTATATACAAGTATTTCTTTGACAGAGGCATAATTTTTCCACAAAGGGATCTACTTCAATATACAGTGTTTCTCCATAGGCTTAGACACAAATATACTATTTTGAGTCCAATAATCAACGTTCATACATGTATAAGAACTCCAAGGGGGTGTACGACCCCAGGACTCCCCCACTGACGCGTCATTGCAAATGGTATGAATAAGTACAAAATTAATTAAAATTAAATATGAAATATATACATATTAAATTAAATATACAAAATATGCAATGTCAGCATATCATTAGCAATCTCTTTAATTACATCAAGCCTGTCAAGTCACGCACATTGTGCGTGCAACACGCTTGTAACATACTAATTGTAGCTGCCTAGACACGCGTCTTTATTTTATTTTTATTCATAAAAGTTCTTCAATTGACCTCTGGTCCCCTGGACTCCTGTCCTGACCAAGACGTTGCACCGGATTAAGCAGTTCCCTTGTCCCAAATTTTCAAAATTTCACACACGAAGTCGTCAAGCCCTTGAAAGCTACACGTATGTTTTACAGATATTTTTGCGTGATCAAATTAGGGGGCAAGGTGTACGAGACAATTTTAATTAAAATAGTAGTCATACATGTATAATTATGCATGTAGTTTCGTGCTATACAAATACGACGAAACCTTGTATATGAGCGCAATCATGTAACTTGGCAAACACTACAACAATCTCCGTAAACAGATATCCTGTAGGTCGGGTTTTAATCAGATTGACACTATAATTGGCAATGTTTAACTTTAAGCTTGAATTAAGTTCTTACAGCTAAAACACTCCCGAGTGCACTTCCTGGTCTCTACTATTGAGCAGCAAGGATTAAGTTTCTTCCTCAGGGAAACAAAGAGATTAGTTAGCCTGGCTGTATTACATAACGATTAATACATCGTATTGTAGTTTCGTCAAAATATTGATTCAAGTTGACCATTCTTGATGGAAATTTCGGAAATCCCTAACACCTCGATTAATCCTTCGTATTTGCAATTGCATCATTATTTATACAACTGTTTAGCTTACTACATTGGTCGAGGTGACCAGACTGAATGGTAAAATTAAGAATACATTAGACTCCTTTTATACTTAGACGATAAAAACTAGTCTGCGAGCACAATGAAATACATTTGTTTATAAGGTTGACCGTTGTGCTGACAGTTAGCTTAACATTTGGCATTGAGTAACAGACGATTTAGATTACGTTTACTTAGATCTTTCACTGTCGGTAAATACTGGGAATGATGCAATCTACAACAACTACATTCTGTACACAAACGGTCTTCACCGTCTATTTATAGAATGCAACAACTATGAATGTTGCACTTCAGTTCACATTAAAATATACATTATACAATGTATATGTATAAGTATGTACATGTTATACGCTTAGCGTTTTACATAGAGTATATTGACGTAAATCTAGCGTTATAAAGTTGCCTTTTTGTAAATTAATCTAAAATAACCAGTATTAAAGCATATAAATTTTGCATGCAATGCAATATATTGGACTTTTAATAAGAAATGTAGTAAAAATATAACAATTTTACCAACTAAGCGAGTAGACCAAGTTCACAACGTAATTTAACGATATACATGTAGTTATAATGCTGTGCAGTAAACTTAATTCACTAAGTCTAGAAATTATAACTTTAATTAAGTCGGCTAAAATATATACAAGTAGATGTCATTACAGTTTTAAATTTTACATACTGCGAATTTGGTAGCCAGACAGTTTAATTATCGTATCCGTAATGATGCATCTATGTAATGATCAAAGTGGATACAAACAACAATGAAAAAGCATCCCTATTGTGTTTGTGATAAATTAATAATTCTAATGATCAAAATATGCGTGTAGATTATTGCATATCAAATACTTTACATTTTAATATTCAAAAATCAAACTTTAACACTACAAAAATTGAGGTAAAATTAAGAACCGATGTTCCTTTTGACCGGGTATAATCTACTTTAGCTTTGTGTTATGATCGAAATCTAAGAAAAAGTCGTCTGCTTTGATACGATGACTCACAACTCATGAACACAAAAATGTAAATAGTATTAAATAAATGAATGAAAGAGTGTAAACTTACTTGAAAATATGAAATATCTATCACAACCACACGTCCTACGAACAGTTTTAACACTATAGCGCGGACTGCAGAAGTGTTTAAGCCTTTTATAGAGACCGTGATGCAAGATTTCGTCAATATATAGGTCGGCCATGCTTATCACATGCACGCTAAGAGTGATCAGTCACTGGTATTTTCTGTTCTATTTTAAGATAAATTAAACCTCAGTAGGTCAGTATGTAGTTTGTATATAACAATAGCTCTATAGTATATACTACCGTCCGTGTAGGGGTACCGTAGTTAAACCAATAAACGAGTCGTAAGATGGTTTACATTAACGCTACACTCTTATTACAGGCGCGAACGAATATAGTCTGAATATTTTGGCCGCAGATGGGGTGGGTTCGGGAGGGGTGTCCCCTTCCGGCATTTCGAATTATTTGTGAATGTAAGCCTCTGAAACTCGATTTCCACCACATTCAGTAACCCCTGTTTGTCCTGATTTTCTACATGTGCTGCTTGCCCCAGCTCCTCTGCGCCTGTATTACTTTGGGTTTTCAATGCCAACCTGTTTAAACACTATTTTGACGTCATATGCATATGATTTTACCTTGGACAAAGTAGAAACCGCCGTTTAAAGCATATCCGAGTGCAATATTTCATTACATACATTATGCTACTCAGTTAAATTATAACTGTTACATATATTACGGTTTAGAGGTCAAATTCAGTAGTAGAAACGAATGCAACTAAGTCTAAGAGTGTTGACGAAACCGCCGATGAATTACTGTCAATTTAGCTTGTTTTGTACCATAACATCTTAACTCAATCTTTCAGATCGCTTCATGTGAAGCCCTCAGTTGAACGAGACTTGGTTGTCCGCAAGACTGTAGTAACTTGGTTTTGACGTAATACACTTACTACAGTCTAGCGGACAACCTTCGATATATGTGCCAGATGTCCAAGAAAAACTATACAAACACGCTCCTATCAAGGAATTTCAATTATTGCTCTTAAAATGCGAAGTCATTTCAAACTCTGACGCTAAACGTTGCTCAAAAATCGACAGACGCTAAACGTTAGAACAGTGACTCTATTAATTGTCACACTTCTATACTATTAAATTTGCGAGTTTCCTGTTTTGTGGAAGAAACTGCGCAGCTTTGAATAAATCTTTTGTTTGTCGCTGGAGCACCTATATACCGGCATATCAAGTTGACAATTCTTTTTTGACGAAGCCTCTTGATATTTGCAAAAACTGCCAAAAATCAACAAAATAGTGGGTTTTTTGTGTCTAAAAATAGCTCTAGATAAAACTAAAAATAGACCAAACTCCTCGCAGCGGTTATTTCCCTTTATTAAATCAATAACCTAAAATGTCATTACCTAAAGCCCGTGCTTGCACGGGCTCCCATCTAGTTGAATGAAAGTCAACCGCCTTAAGGTCCAAAGCATCCCTTTTAGTGCCAATTGCGACATTAAGCTGCATTGCGACGTTTAGCTGCGTTGCGACGTTTAGCGGTGCTACAGTGTGCAGCCAAGCAAGGAATGGTGTTGGCACGAGAATCACTTGCAAAACAGACTTTGATTCTATACATGTATTTCTAATTAATGTGGTAAAATTTGATGAATCTTTTGTGTTAAGGAGTGAATGCTGATTGGGTAATTCTGGAAACATAAATTACAGTAGTTCACAAGGATTCATTTCAGCCCCTTTCACATGCTCAAACCTCGTTCAGTCTCACAAATTTTGGCTTATGATAGTGTCCTGGAATGTGAAATAGGATTTTTGAGAGGTATCGTGTATGTTGAGGCTTTAAGCCTAAGCCGGTCGACGCGGTTTCGGTCCACAAAGCATTATTTTGTATTGAGAGGATCGGCTAGATTGAGCTACTTTCTGTGAGTCATTAACTATACCTTTACGGCTACTTTTATTGTTCATGCTTATAAGATCAACATAAAGAACATTATCCTGACTTAATCCAATATGTTACAAATCTTTAAAGTGGTAACATTTGGTGATTGATAAAATACAATGCTGTACTTATATATGTTACACGCACTCTAGATAATAGGTGAGTGAGTGCTGAGTGGACAGTTTTAAATTGAGTTTGAAATTTAACCACAACTGCATTATACACATTTTGCAGAATAATGCAACATATTGATAATAAAAACTACATTACCATTAAATCTATGTTGTGCACCGAGAAAAATTACTTCATGCTACTTAAAAATAACTTACAGTCAAGAAATACACTAATGAACAGGTACATTTTGAAAATTCCAGGGGGGGTCCGGACCCCCTGGCCCTCCACCCCCCCCCCCCCGCTAGATATGCCTATATAATAATAATAATAATAATAATAATAATAATAATAATAATAATAATAATAATAATAAAGACTTTAATATTTATAGAGGCAACACAGTTAGGCAAAGCCCAATCTTCCCTGTGAGCCTCTTAACAACAGTATTTACATAATATATACAACAAGCAAGGTAAAACATTTGAAGAGTGATAAAAACATATTTAAAACAATACAATATATATAATAAAACAAGTGATAATGGTTTATGATGACTTTGTATTCCACCACACATTATATCTCTGTTTGAATGAGTTTAAAGTTTTGGCTGTTTGTACCTCTTTTGGTAGGGCATTCCATAATTTTGGGCCTGAGTAATTTAAAGATTCTTTTGTAAATTCTAGTCTTGGTTTAGGTACATAAAGGAGTTGATGATTTTCAGAAGATCTTAAGTTGTGGGTACGGTCAGTATTATTTTTTGTGAATTTTTCACTTAGGTATTGAGGGCAAATATTGTTTATAGATTTGTACATCATAATGGAGTTTTTGAAGTTGACCCTTTCTGGGAATTTTATCCAGTTTAACATTGAAAAAAGATCTTGTGATGGTGTGTCAAAGTCTTTGTCAAGAATAATTCTTGCTGCCCTTCTTTGAAATTTAATAAGGATTTCACTTTGATTGCTGTTACAATTTCCCCAGACAGAGCAAAAATATTCTAGATGAGGAAGAATGTAAGCATTGTAGAACAATTTTCTTATAGGAATACTGATAAACTGCTTTATTCTTTGTAAAAGATAGAGTTTACTGTTGCATTTTTGATTATCGTGTTTATTTGACTTTTCCAAGTAAGATTTTGATCTACTTGTACTCCAAGAAGTCGTTCACAATTTGATTGTGTTGTCTGAATTTCATCATTTCTTATTAATTTCCAAGGTGAAAATACAAAAACAATGCAAGTTATAGATCTACATGTAATTTAATGAGCTAGGAGTTTAATTTTTGTAATAAATGTGAATGATGGATGGTCGTCTGCAAAACTGTACATGACGTAAACAGTTCAGGCACGTGTAAACCATGTGGTTAGTAGTTAAAATATATCTTGTATTTCATTTACCTTGAAAATGACATTTATAAAAGTTTAAATCAGAAACGGACCCAGTGGGGGTCGAGGTCCTCGTAAAATGATCAAATTGCAAACAAAAACTTGACATAATGGGTATCGTATCAACATTTTAGTGTACGGACTTGTAAATCGCCGAGGAAACCTCGATTCTTAACCCCCTCCCCCAACATCCCCTCACACACACACGCACACTTATTAGTAGACTCAGCACAGTGGCGACAAGTGGCCATCTTCGTCCTGACTCGACAGGGCAATATCAAGATGTTCTTATTTAATTGACTGACAGATATACGCTACTTGGTCAAGTTATTCCCTGGGTGATTGTCTTTCAGAAAAAAGAACGATGCAGTTACCATAGCAATGCTAGGGCGATACAATCGAGCCAAATTTGCAATTTTGTTCTTTTCAACCCCAAATTTTCATTTTCCTAAACTAAGGGCTAAATGGTTGGAACTTTTCATAGTAAGAAAACGTGCGGATTTTTTGCACTCAATGACCTCGATTTTTCTGGCACTGAGGAGTCCTTTCAAACCCCAGTACATGCGTCTGCATATGTGGCAAATAACATAATTCCGTAGTTGATCCTTGAACTTACGTGTTATATGCTGATCCCTCGTATCATGATCATTTAGCACGAACATGCATCAAAAACACTAACCTCGGATGCACATGTATGTACCGAATCATCCGTATCATTACATATACCGTCAAAACCCGGTACTGAAGTCCTTAAATTACATAATATTATGTGACCATGACATTACGTTGTAATATAATATTATATGCATTCGGAACTACCTCGGCGATCTTCTACGCAGATAAACCTCGGGTGTAGTAGGAATACAACCAGGTTATAAGGTCCAGCGATTAACTCGCTAGCAAATGGTTCTATTATTGTTTATACATGGACGTGTAAAGTCAATATTATCTAACAATGTGCATGCTATTTTACTAATAATCTGCAAAACAACATTCAAAAGTCTTAATTATAGCAAATGGCCATGGATTGTCTCCGTTATTCATTGAAACACGGCTACCAGTCATTTTCATGTACAACACTAAATTATACATTGTTACACAATTTATTAAAACATTTCATCACTCATCTTTTTGTCTGGGTAGTTCAGACTACAATACCACAGAAACCAAATTCCATCAATTTTTTTTACGGAATCCATGTCAGGTCTACTTTCTTACCTTGTGATATCCGAGGTTCATCTGCGTGGAAGATCGCCGAGGTTGTTCCGAATGATAATATATGCTCCATATATTCGGCGCATTACGGGGATCATTTACGTAGAAATAGCCTAAGAGTTCCGAATGATGTTTCAAACTCAAGGTCTATAGTCACGTGATCTACAACAGCCTCATTCTCGTACCCTGAGGCTAGCAAGATTCTCGATATATACTGGTAAGATCAAGAATCTTAATGACCTTTGGGTACGAGAATGTATGCAAGAGCCTCTAATAAGGTTAGCACATGTATTTCACCGATTTTACTTTCTAGCAAAATTATCAAATGGCATCATATAGCGCATAAAATAATTACTGCATTCTTTCCCCGAAGATGCCCTACTTGTCCCGTGAATAATGTTCATTAGTTGCTAATCCTTCGCACAGGTATAGTGTAACAAAAATGTGTGCTGAGGTTTCAGCTTCACATTCAATTGTATACTTGTACATGTTTTATGAATATCAAAATTAGGGCTGTGGATCGCCGAGCTAGTGGCGATCCAATCCAAACCACGATTCATGTGTAGCGATTCACGAATCGGACCACGAATCATTTGTTAATGGAGAAGCATACAGGAATTCATGTAATAACAAAAATAAGCGAATAGTTACAGATGCTTTTACAATATGGAAAACCATGAACTCTAAACATTTCTATTACCATACCTTTTATGGGAATTTTTAGTGATACATTTTGGTGTAAATGTGTTTCAATCGAAATTTTTACACAAGATATTACGGTCCCTACATAAATTACACTTTTCATTAGTAGTGCGGCTCATCTTCAGTGTAATTAAGCTTAAGGCCACAACAAATTGATTATATGTTCTATGGATTCGCTCGCACCTTAATTTAGACAGTTTTTACAAAAAAAAATATTTTTATTTCCTCGCTCGCTCATAAAACTTTGGTCGAACCGCTATATAAAGCAAGTGAATAAAGACTTTTTTTATTTTTTGTCTTCGCTCGCTCGCCCCATTTTTTTTTCAGAAAAATCCGTAGAACATATGATCAACTTGTTGTGGCCTAAAATGTTCTTTCATTTTTTCATAAAAAGATCGCGATCCGACGATTTCGGACGTGACGAGTATTCGTACTCGATTTTCTGGTCGAGATCGCGACTATCCAAGTACTCGGATACTCACAGCAGCCCCAATCAAAATGAATAAATATGTGTTAGGTATATAGTAAGCAAGTTCTTATTTTGCTATGTTTGCAGAGTTGCCAAACTGCCTGCACTTCATAGGCGGCTCTAGTGGGTGTTAGTGGGTCCGGATCCCCTCCCTGAAACTTCCGAAATATATCCTTCCATTTTTTTGTATTTTTCAACAGTAAACCATTTTTAAGTAGCATGAAGCAAATTTTCTTGGGTTTGCTTCGCACGTCTTTGTGTTTGTCATGGATTCTCAGTATTTTTTATTAATAATATGTTGCGTTATTCTTCAAACAGTGTACGTTGTGGTTCGAAAGTTTGGACCCCATCACAGCAAAACTCCTTTATCCGGCCCTTCAATAATTTCAAAGCAATAATCATATTTAAGGGGGAGATTGATTGACAAAAATAGTGAATAAAAAAAATGTGATGAGAGCTCAGTCAAGGATGTGGATATATTTAGGGACTTAAAGTATTAATTAGCTTTTCGTAATTACAAACTAACATAAATAAATAATCTATTTAAAGAATTGAAATACAAATTAAGCAATTACTTTTTAAACAATACATCATCATTAATAAAAAATGATGATAAACGTAAATATATATATTAATATAGTATATTAGTTAGGTGTTCTCCCTGCTTTACGTAGATTCAAACAAACTCAAACAGCTGTTAGTTTGCATCGTATATGAGAAGCCATATGAGGATCCATGATTATTTTCTAGGGTGGGTTCGAACTTTTCTAGGGGTCCGAAATTCTCTAGGGGGTCCGAACCTCGAACCACGACCACATTATACACATTTTGCAGAAAAAAAGCAACATATTGATAATAAAAACTACATAACCATTAAATCTATGTTAAGCACCGAGAAATATTGCTTCATACTACTTAAAAATGACTAACAAACAAGAAATACACTAATGGACATGTACATCCCTGTGGTCTGATATACGGTTGTACAGGGTCTTAATTAGTGATGGCAATCGGTTGGAAAATCCACAATCGATTAATCGGAGAAATCGGTTGGGTGCAACCGACTGACTTTCCGATTATAATCGGTTGGATGCCAAAATCTATATAGCTAAATTCTGGTCATTGTCTTACATAACCATGCAAAATATACATCTACTTCAATGATTTGATATTGTCTATCATTATTTAATATTTAATTGCCTTGCTTCTTAGCTTTTATATGTAAACATTATGGCACCAGTTCACTCATCTGAGTGAAAAAAACTAACAAATTAAACTGTATTTTACATGTCTTTAAGTTTATTTGTGTCATTGGATTGTCCCAGAAGGATATCATCATGCAATCTTTGCTTTAGTTGCTTTACAGCACTAGCCCGGTTAGGCTACCAGGTAGCAATTCTCACTAGCTCGATTTTGAAAAGAGAAATGTCCTTAGTATCTTATTTTTGTACATCTAAGGCATCTAACAATATATTTAATCTGTTTTTTCATATTTCTGGGAAATGTCATTCAAAATTTTAGTCACATTATCTACTATAGCTTTATGCAATTGTGTTCACTGTTCAAAGTAATCAGCAACTTATGATATAATGAAATCAACTAATAGGACATTACATAATTCACAAATGAGGAGAATACTAGTATTTCAGGTTCTGATCAATTTAATCAAATAACATATTTTTACTAAACAATGTTTATAAATTCGTTTAAATAGGCCTATTTTCCCACAATGAAAAAAAATATTTGAAAAAAAATCCATAACGTGCCGAGTACGAAAATTATTGGGGACGAATGTTTTACATTTACTATGACGTTTTTAATACTTCAAATTACTGTTGTATGTTCTCAACCATAACATCATTATTAAGAAATCATCATGAAATGAACAGCTTTCATTCTCTATGCTTTATGGCAGCTAGTTTTTGTTAAAATGGTAAAATCGCGGTCCGTGAGAAATTCGTTAATGCAATGACCTTGACCAAAAGTTAAGCTTTGTCATTTAGAAGCGGTAAGACAAAAAAAGTTTGTTTGTCAACAATCACCTTTAATTTGATTGCAAAACGAAACCATAAATGTGTAAAAGAGTGATTACGCAAAACTCTCAGATAAAAGTTATACAAGTTAACGTAAAAGTGCGTTCGAGTACATCTTTTTCGGATACAAACATGATTCGGATACGAAAACAGGACTCGCCCGATCGGGCTACTGACTGTGGTTTTCGCTCGCCCATCGACGATTTCACTCGTCTTGGGCGTCGGGCACGTGGGTTAAGTCGAGGAAAAGTTGTTCTTGAACACATTTTCTGCAGAATCCGCCATTATAGCGCGCACACGAAAATAAATTATCTCCCTTGGGTACGGGCTAGTTTTTCGCGACGTCGCCGTCCAGAGAAATCGTAATCGATTAATCGTCGCTCAAATTTTTCTAACCGATTTCGGCGACGTCGGCGATAATCGGAACATCACTAGTCTTAATATGTAAATATCTTTCTTTAAACAAATTCTAACCATCATTATCAACGCACCTGTGCGTTGATATAAACAATTATCAAGATTTGAGCATTTTGTAGTCGACACCGGTTGTCTTAAGCCAATCAAAACTATGCATTTGATGTCACATGATAAGAAAATGGCCGTGAAAAAGTAAAAAAGGGGTGCGATAATGGACTCGTCTAGTTGTTGACTAAAATCAAGCTGGCGCATAGTCAATAGCGGGCATTAGCGGATGTTTAGGAAGGCTGCACACTACTAAATATTTTAGCGGACGGGGGAACGATTTACCACATACTCCCCATATTTATTGTATGTTTAGGAAGGCTACACGCCACTAAATATTTTAGTGGACATTAACATTTTCACGCAAGAAATCAATATGTATTTTATATTCATAACATCCGCCCCGTTAGCAAATGAATATTAACCACAAAATGTATACATCTATGGAGAAGAAATCAAACACGGCTGAGCGTTGATTTCAAGCATTTTTGGGAATGCTAATACTTGTATATAGTACAAATAGTATAAAGTACAAAAGGTAATGAGGTAAGTATACTTAACTAGTACAAATAACAAGAGAGCAGCCCCGCGTTCAGTAGCTAACGTTACGGGTTACGGAGAACTCAACTCTAAGACAACTCAACCCGTGCAATACTCAACTCAAAGTTGTGACAACTCAATCTGTTAGTAAGAAGATAATGCTATTATTAATCAATTTCATCTTAAAGTCTGTAAGATTATTCTTAAATGTAGAATGAATACTCCAAATGTCATGGTGTTTGGGGAATTAGGTCAATTTCCTCTTGAAATTAAGATTTTATCTAGAATGATAATGTTTTGGTGTAAAATTGTAAATGGAAAACAAGAAAAAATTTCATTTATTTTATATAGACTGATGTATTTGTTGCATCAGCAAGATGTTTTTCACTCTCCGTGGATAGTAACAGTTCATAATACTTTGGATAGACTTGGATTATCCAATTATTGGTTATCACAACATGTAATCCAGCCTTCTGTATTTAAAAGCAAAGTAAACACAATTTTAAAGGATCAATATTGTCAAGATTGGAGATATAAAGTTAGGATTTCAGCTTCTTGTTTAAATTATAGAATTTTTAAAACGGAGTTTAAGTTTGAAGATTATTTTAAAGTTTTGCCGCATGATATTGCAATTCAGCTGTTCAAATTTCGATGTATTAATCATAAACTCCCAATCCAACAAGGTCGTTATTTAAATATACCTCGAGAAGATAGAATCTGTAATTTGTGTCAGTCAGATAGAATAGGTGATGAATTTCATTATGTTTTTGAGTGCACCTGCTTTGCAGTACAACGACAACTGTATTTACCACCTTATTTTGTCAGACACCCAAGTAACCTTAATTTTGAGCTACTATTTAATATGAAAGATAAATCTGTTCTTACAAAATTATCATTTTTTGTTAAACAAATAATGCTGAAATTTCAGTGATTAACTATTGTTCATTTCTCATTTGCCTCTGTATATATTTCATCGATTGTTAATTTATCATTGCCATGTTGTTCTTTTTGTAATTTGTTTCAGAGTTGTTTGTATGACTTGTGCCATTTATGTTTTTGTTTATTTCTTGTACATGTTTGTAAACTCTTATGCCTCTAGTAGGCCTTGAGATTTCTAATAAACTGTTGTAAACTGTTGAGATTGAGTTGTCTCGGGTTGAGTTGTTACGACACTTCCGTTACGGAACGTTCAAAATAACTGAACACGCTGCTGGTTAGGTGAGCTGTGGTTGTCCATAACTAATATAAAAGACAGACAAA
Organism: Mactra quadrangularis; assembly: GCA_025267735.1. Taxonomy (NCBI): domain Eukaryota; kingdom Metazoa; phylum Mollusca; class Bivalvia; order Venerida; family Mactridae; genus Mactra; species Mactra quadrangularis. The sequence goes on along the minus strand of CM046305.1, from coordinate 36,979,069 downwards.
ATTAGCGACTTTAGTCAGTTATTTCCCCTTGTATACTCTTCAAATAGGTAGGTCCAATTAGTTGGATTACTCGGATTTTACCCTTACATTTCAATCACAATTTGCCAAAATTAATCTTAAATAACTTTTTTGTGAATCATGATTTATTTGAAAATCAAGCTAAGTATTGTAAGGGTTAAGACCTATCTAAATTGCATCACTTCTGGTAATATATTAATTAACAAAAAAGATATTCGATGAAATATATTATCATCCTATAAAATACACTTTAATGATAAAATCCGAGGATTCCAACTGATAGGACCTACTTACCAATTGGATTGCTCCAGATTTTATCAAGGAAAGATAACTGACTTAAATCCCTAATTTCACTCTCAGTGAGGTTGACATTTTCCAAACTCAACGCAGCGAAATTAATACCCAGGGCTGAGCGTAGCTGAAACAAATAAGAAACAAAATGTTCCGCGTTGATGTTTTTTTACCAAAAATTAGCACATTTTCAAACCGTACATATTCCACGCCTCTTTATTAATGCATCAATACGGGGCCCTGCGGGGCCATTGCAGCTTTTACGCTGTGTTGCTCCTTAAAAACCGATACTCGATAGCGACAAAAACAACCAACGGCAAACTGGTATTACGCTCCAGTCCATGTACTTCATAATGTAAACAACGACATGAGAGCAGTCATCCAATCAGAACACACGACCTTATTCTGTATGTATCGTTCATCCGGGCGTTTTACTAATAATCTTTTCTATTTTCGACACACGGCATAACGAGTCATTTGATTACAAAAGCGCAAATTTTGAAGTTATGTTATCACGGTCAATACGCGCAGAAACTCGCAGCCGAGCGAAAGAGGACATTAAACGAGTGATCACTGCTATTGATAAAGTTAGAACGTGGTAAGTTTCTTATATATTTATATCGTTGTGATCGATACAGACGGGAGCGGCCTTTGTTCCTAGACGTGTTAGACGGCTTTTTCTCTAAAATTCGCCGCTTTCATTGAAGTTAACTCGTTAGCGTTGCGGTGACACCTGTCACTTTTGACCACGTGTATTTGTTTACATTTTTGATGCCGGTGAGGGCGTTCTAATTAGAATAAAAAAGTAAATAGTTTAATTTACTGAAGTGGTCTGAATATGTGTAAATCTACACACTGTTTACACAGTTATCATAAATCTGGGTTTGGCCATTTTTTCTTGCCGATTTAATCGAATTTGGTTTAAATCTCCCACTCGATGGTAATGTTTTTAAATAGTAATTAATTGGGGGATAAATCAAGCACTGTTTAATAGCAGTGTATATGATGACATAAAATATGCCATATCTTTCCTGAGGAGCAAAGGGAAATAATAACCACTTCTATCTTCTAGTTTTGTAAAAAGAAATTCTCTAATTTTTTCCTTTTCTTATATTTTTTTCTTATATTTATATTTTACTATTTGATTCACAAATAACTGTTCTCTAAATTGGAATTGAACAAAATATGGTTAACATAAGTTTAATAACATATTTTTATAAATTTTGTGGTCAGGCAAAAAAAATACATTGGACCGAAGTGACTAAGAAAGTGAAAATTATAAGGGAAATTATTGTGTTTGATCAGGATGGCTACTTGTATAATGTTTACAGTAGTTAGAAAATACCAATTCAAGTGGTGCTTTGTCTTCCTCTCAAAATTTTCTGGTGCACTTAGCAGATTTAATAATATTTTATAGTAATTAGCATTGTTATTAGTAACTTAGTATGCCTGACCCCCCCCCCCCCCTCAAAGTCTACAAAACAGTTACTAAGTTAGTAGAAATTTGGTTGCTCAAAAGAATTTTTGGTTGCCCAACTAGAAACTGTTTGTCCCAGACAGGGAATTAGATACACGTTATGTCTCTGGTCCCAGAGACCCACTTATTTTGTAGACTGCAGTCGTTGCCTTAATCCACTAGTCAGAACCTTGAAACTAGTGAAAGTTACTTATTTGATATTGTTAGCTTGTTGATGGTTTTTTTGTCCATTTAGATACCATATGACTTAGAAATCAGGATTTTAAACACTTGCAGTTTAATTCATTTTATTGATTTTGATTTCAGGGAGAAAAGATGGGTCACTATTGGAGATACAACTATGAAAGTTTTCAAATGGGTCCCGAGTAAGTTTTATTATACTGTATACTATAGAACCTATCCGGAATTCAGATTATATGATATTTATTTTTGAGGTACAAACAATTGAACACTTACGATAAAAAAATATACAGAAAATAATAAAATTAATTTTGTAGCTCATGACATGGAGCAATTATGTGTAAAATGCTGAACATTTGTACCTCAACAGTGAATGTTCACAACCCAATATATTATATTACATCAATTACTGAATAAAACCTCATTCTTAAATATTTTACAACTTTGTTGAATTATTTTTTGGGTGAAATACACCAAAGCAAGCCCAAGACTAGTGAACATTGATTTGGGCTAGTGAAAATTACTTACTTCTCGAGTCAGGCTAGTTAATTTTTAAGTTTATTTCTTTAAAACATAATCAGTGACAGTCTGACTACTGTTTGAGAAAATTGGAAACAATGACTGGCAATAACCAGTTATTCACTCATTTAAATACATCTGGAACCCTTTAACTGTTACATTGAGCAAAATACTTAACCCTGTTCCCTTAGTTTGTTTTGAGAGATTAAAATCAGTATCAATAGTGATTGATATAAATTCTGGTCTAGAAGGACATATGATATAATTATGTCTGTATAGAAAATCTTATTCTATATCAAAGTGATGAATTCTTCTTACAGTGTCAAGTTCCACTCCAAGCTCTCAGAAGATATTTGGTAAACGTGTCGCTCATACATCTAAGAATCGCGTAGGAAGAGTTGCTATATCAGATAAAGAACCGGGTCAATCTAACGGGGAAGACAGTAATCAGGGTAAATAACTCTTATAATTTATATATCAGGGCTGTTTTTTATTTTATGTACTCACAATATTGTTAATTGCTAATTAATCTTAGATGCACACTTTCTGTGAAATAAGCAATTGTTTGGTTGCCATGGAAACAGTTTTTTTTTTGCTTGGGCATAAACATTTTGAAAAGAAATTAACAAACAGGTAAATAAAAATGCAGTTTTAAGCAGTAAGTTTTTAGCTTTAAATTACACAGTGTCTATATAGAATGAATAAGACTGTTCTTATAAGAGCAGATATTTGCTTATTTGGAGTGCTTTTTATGTTTGTTCATGTTTAGTAGTACTTAAATGTTATTGCAATATTTGTAAATATTTGATTCATCTGAAGTTACTAAAATCTTTTCTGGCAATATAGTTCTTATTTATAGTTCATAAGTTTGCTCATGTGTAACTAGTGTTGCTTTGTTAAGCAATATGTTAAGACTTGTGAATCATATCAATTGTCCAAGGGAGGTAAGTGCTATGAATTTTAATAATCAAGTTTTACTAGTTACTCCCCTTGTTGTTGATAGTACATAGGTATAGACAATAAGTGACAATCTATTGGTTCAAATAGTAATTCTAATAAAAAATGAACCTATCAAATCAGTTGTTCCAAATGTATATTTCAGGTAGTTTAGTTACAAGATTCAAGACAATCTATTGGTTCAAATAGTAATTCTAATAAAAAATGAACCAATCAAATCAAATGTTACAAATGTATATTTCAGGTAGTTTAGATATAGATGATACAACAAGACAATCTATTGGTTCAAATAGTAATTCTAATAAAAAATGAACCAATCAAATCAAATGTTACAGATGTATATTTCAGGTAGTTTAGATATAGATGATACAACAAGACAATCTATTGGTTCAAATAGTAATTCTGGTAATATGAATGATGATTCAAATTTCTCATTCGTTGGAGACATGAAACATGAAGATAGTAATGATACAAGTATGAGTGCAGGTAAATATTTGTTTGTTTGAGTTTTACATCTTTTCAACATTGTTTCTATTACTTTTTAGATCGACTTTACGAAGTAAATGGAGAACTCTCCTACTCGCCCTATTGTCAGCTGCTGCGTCCGTGTCCAAATTTCTGATTAAAGTTTTTGTGCAGTAAAATATTTTTTACTATAACTTCTTTATTTCTTAAGGTATCAACTTCAAACTTAAAATTTATGTTTATTATTATCAAGCACGTCTCATGTAACAAGGTTCATAACCTCAAATACCTTTTTTATAATTATCTCCCCTTGAACATAGAATTTTCTTTACAAAATATTTGTCATTTACTGCAACTGTTTTATTTCTGTAGGTATCAATTCCAAACTTTTTATATGTTCCTATTTATCAACCACATCTCATGTGACAAGGTTCATAACTCCAAATTTTTTTTTCTTCCAAATTGTCTCCCCTAGACTTAAAATTTTCTTTAAAAAAAATATTTTTTTTACTTTAACTTCTTTATTCCTTGAATATATATGTTTCTTATCATCAACCACATCTCTAGTGACAAATACTTACTTAGTTAAGCATGCTGTCTCTACTGACAGCTCTTGTTGTGCAAGCAACTCGTCTAACCAGCTTTTCTGGATCCTTTTTTAACTGGTACTTACAGGCCTGCAAGGAGTGGGCATTGCCGAGCCATTACGACGTTGGACTGGTAATCATTGGATTGTCAGCTCTGCCTTGGTTCAAATCCCATCCTAAACCTATCGTGTTGTTTCCTTGAGCAAGAAACTTCTTCCTTCTAGCTCAGTACTGGAAGACAAGGAAGCGGTTTCGAAAGTGATTAACAGAAGTTGTAAGAACTTGTTTCACAATTGAGCTATAAATTAGTATAACTAACTTGCAAATTCTCTCCTTAGAGGAACTTTTTGGACATTTTCACATTATTATTAATGGGAGTCTGACCAAGTTAAACGGTCATTGGTATTATCCCTACCACTTTTTCATTGGGAAAAATAACAAGTCTATACTTTCATTGGGGAAAAATTGATCAGTATAAATGTGATGGGAAAAGATTTGATCCCAACTTTTTTATAGTACATTTGTATGAGTTTGATGTGAAGGTTAAAGTTCCATTTTCAAATTATTTATATCCATCATTGTCAAACATAACAATAAACTTTTCTGATATTTCAATATTTTTCAGCTTTAAAACTTGTTAGAAATGATGTCAATGGTGACGAGTCCAATGGTAAGACATTATTTTATACATCTACTGTTTAGCTCTGATCTGAGATAACACACTTGAGGTTTTACTTCATGCTCATGGTTTATTCGCAATGAAATTTCTATTACTTAGAAACTATCCTGAAAACATGAACTTGATGTCTAATTCTTGAAAACACTTGTTTTAGGCTGCTTAAAAAAGCAGTTTGTTATAGTTTAAATTAAACAAGAAACATCTTTTGAATGATATTTGGCACTATGCAGGGTTCATCTATAAATAGTCATATTCATTGTTTAGTCATTCCACCAGGAGCTTACCACCATGAATGTGTGATCAATTAGCATATTGTATCACCTACAATACCCAGAGTATATAGTCAGTGACTATTGTCCATGTTATGTACCTGTTTATAAGCGGATTAAAATACTCGCCTGGGAGATTGATAGATATCTGATACCAGTAGCCCGATGACAGGGGAAATAGCTGTAAGTAGCTGTCCGGCTAGCTCAGTTGGTAGCACGCAAGTCTACTGATCGTGGGGTCGATTCTTGGGCAGGGCATACTTTCGTGGAGCTTGGTCATGTAATTTTTTCTTTGGCCATTCTCCCTCCTACCAATGATTTTGAATTATGTAGGGCAGTTGTCAGTCACTGACAAAAGTATGCACTTAGTAGTTGGTTAACAGCTAAATCTAGAGATTTTGCCTTTCCAGGAGGAGTGAGTAGGTTGACTGACTGTCGTTACATGACCTATACAATGTGTTGCTACAGCGTTAAACCCAACAAACCAACAAACAAAATAGCTGTAAAGCCAGTGTATATGTGCAAGCATTAAACTTAGACTATAAAATGCCATTACAGTTTACATTAATTCATTATATGTGTTATTGCTGTGTTTAATTCCAGATTCCTCCGAGACTGGATCTCCAAACAAGAAACAAAAAATAGAAAAAGCAGCAAGTTGAAATCATTGACTCTACTATATATATTATATTATCAAATATGAATTCTAAATTCCATTTACTTATGTCTCTACGGGAACTCATTGTGTACTTACTTGCCTTATTTAAGAATGAATGTTTTTTTATCAAAATATCATTATTTAAATATGAACTGCAATAATAAATTACGTTTGTTTTAATATTTTCAGTATAGATTTTTTTGCATTTTTGCAGAAATTAAAAGTAGAATCATTCATTTTTTCTTCAAAATTTTTTTAAATTTTTTTTTACATTTTTACTCTGGATTTGTTTAAAATCATTGATTTAAATTAACATGTCTATTCATTGATTGCAATTGTTCATAATATCATTAAATTTTACATTCCTTGTGTAAATGATTCATTAACTTAAATAATTGTTGCAGAGATATAATAATATCACACTTTTACTCCATCAACTTAAAGCTTGCATTTATTGGGACATGGTAGTGTCTGTTTACACCTTTAAAGGTCTTGGGTTTAATCCCGGCTCAGACCATGAATTTTATGGGGTAACATTTTATGCCTAATGTACATAACCCACTAAAAATTAATTGTGTGATTGTACCCTTAGATTATCCTAAGGCATTGCAGCTCAAAGAATTATTGGACAAATTCTAGTGAGGAGTGGGGTGTATGTAGCAGAGGTATAAAATGGCTCTTGTACAAGCTTGTCTTCGAGCTAGCTTTTATGGCAATTTGGTAGTGTCTCGCAATGCCCTTACAAGTCAGAAGGTTGTGGGTTCAATGCCAGCTCAGATTAAAGAATTTTATCGGGTTAAACTTTTTTTTTGAATCATTACAGTGTGGAGCAACTGTTGTAATTCGTTATTATGTTCAACATCATTTTCATTAATCATTTTGATTAGGGCTACTTTTTGTATCATTTTTACATAGAACTACTTTTTTTATCCTTAAACTGTGGAACTACTTTTTTGTGTATCCTTACATTCTGAACTTCTTTCTTGTCTGCTAACACTTTCATTCCCATATGCCTGTATGCCCAAAGGTCCTATCAGATGTCTAGAGAAGGTTTTATGTAGAATTTATTACTTTTAATGCTATTTATTGTGTTTTGATTTTAAATTTTTTATAATTAATCAATTAGAGGTAATATCTATTTATTCTGTAACCTATATATTTCAACTTTTATAATATTCATATTTTAGGAAGTCATTTTGCAAGAAAATCAAGATTTGAAATTCATCATTGAAATTTAATTTCCCGCCGTTCTTAAAAGCCTGACCTTGCGCAATTCTGATCATAGTAATCATGATACAGTCAAGTTTCACTGTTGGAACAATTATCGAAAAAAAATGGTCTTAAAATGGGGACCTTTTACTTCTTATAAATACATTATGCATTTGGGCCCTTAAAATCTTCAAACATAGCATGATTTTGCTATAACCAATGGTGTCTTTATAGTGAAATTTTATGTCTCAGTCCCATAAAATTTTGGCTTGTTACCTGTACGTGCAGACAATCGTAGGCCGTGGGGAGCCTTGCGTATCAGGGCGACGGTATGCACATGGTACAAAACAATACACCGGCACTGAGCCGTAGCTGGAAGATATGCATGTTTAATCCATACTCAGCCAAGATTTTGTTCACGATTTGACTCTGAAACTGTTACGTGTATCCATGGCTCATCTCACGGACCCTGGTAAAAACGTAACAGATTGTACGGGTGTGCAAGACTTCGTACGGGTCCTTGCAGAACTTGTTCGCACGGTGCCCTCATGGCTATTTTTATGTTAATGGGACTGTAGCTTTACTGTATTTTAACAATTCTTCATTTTGTTTCTATTCACTCTATAGTGAAAGTATATTTTGTTCATCCTAATATAGTACATTTGTTTTGTGCAATTTTTTGTTGTTTGGTGCATTCATTCTTGTATTGATATAATTTTTCTGTCCTTTCCTTGTCTTTCATGAGAAAACCTGTAGAGTCACAGTCTACAGTATGTGTAAGCAGTATTTAAGGTTTTGAATTTAGGTTGTCTGAATATTTTTTGTGTGTTATCTGTGCATTAGTATGTATTGCTGTGGAAGTCCTCAAATTTCCTCAAACAAGTGGTCTATGATAATTGGACAGTCATTGCCTTCTATTTTCTGAAGCACTTCTTGATTTTAACTCATTATGTTAATAGTAATGGACTTCAAACTTTCAATATATGTTCCTTATTATCAACCTCTTCTTATGTGACAAGGTTCATAACTCCAAATACATTTTTTTCCTGAATTATCCCCCCTTGAATTTAGAGTTTTCTTTAAAACATATTTGTTTTTACTGCAACTGTTTTATTTCTTTAGGTATCAACTTCAAACTTTAAATATATATTCCTTATTATCAACCACATCTCATATGACAAGGTTCATAACTCCAATTACATTTTTTAGGTATCGACATCAAACTTTAAATATACATGTATATTCCTTGTTAAGGTATCATTTTCAAATTTTCAAATATGTATGTTCGTTATTATCAACCACATCTCATGTGACAAATACTTACTTAGTCGAGTATGCTGTCTCCTCTGACAGCTCTTGTTTTTTTATTGATTTTGTATGATAATGTTATATCTGGCTGTGTGATAAACTATGTGTGAGTCCTTGTATTAGATGAATGTAATTGAATTGTATATATTTAATGGTGACAATGTTTTGCTTGTGAATTTATTATCAAACTTAGTATTATTTAAACATTTTTTTGTTGAATTGATTTTTGTTTTTGCCATGTAAATTGTAATTACTGTCTTAATTTCTATTTTTTGATTCACTTACTAATTCACATGATGCTGATAAGTCAATTTACATACCGGGAAAAATATCAAACAATTGTATATAGAAGATATTCATCGACTTTGGTTTTATTTCACAGAGTGAGGTCAGAAAACATTTCATGAGTTCATGAGTTCATGAGTTGAAATAAAATTGATCTAACACCAAAGTTGATGAATATTCAGTGTCTTTCCAGTATTTTTGCTAAAATGAAAATATAAAATCTTTCAGTGTTAGAATTTTAGTTTGAAGTTCATATAAGATAGTTATTAGTCTACGAAATTAGGATATGAAAGTGGTTGCCTGAATAAGTCATTCAGTTTATTAGTCTACGAAATTAGGATATGAAAGTGGTTGCCTGAATAAGTCATTCAGTTTATTAGTCTACGAAATTAGGATATGAAAGTGGTTGCCTGAATAAGTCATTCAGAGGCTAGGACTATGTTTGTAGAAATACGGTTGCCCAAAAGAAATTTTTGGTTGCCCTATCTGGAAATAGGTTGTCCTGGGCAATCGGGCACCCACTAATTTCGTAGACTGGCTATGGTGTAAATGTATAGCCATCATTATTCCTACAAACAATAAGTATATGAGTGGTAAAAGTTTTAAGCCAATTAACTACCTCTGTCTATATGAGTGTTGTTAGCCTTTCAATATTGTGTTGTATCTTAACAAATCATGTTTCTAATTAGGACTGAATATTTTAATGTATACATGTTGGAATTTTGTCTTGAAGAAATTACACCAGAATGTATGGATGGAAGATTTTTGGACTGGTCCTTAAGGTCAGAATTTTTGTGACATTGGATAGGGTACTTTTACAACGTAATAGGGGCTGAAATCATGAAATTCAGGAATTCCAGGATTTTGACACTTTTGAACTTCAACCCTTGCAAATTGGCCGACTTACCTGTACATAGTATTGGTATTGATAAATGTTGCATTTGTAGATCTAATGGAATAGGTATACTTACTGAACTTACTGTGTTTAACGCATTTGAATGTTTTTTAGATCCAATTAAATTGTAGAAATGTGGGGGAGAAGATAAAGTATTTACATGTGTAGGAAGAACAGACCCACATGGAGTATTGTGTGCATTTTATAAATGTGTGCATTACATATATTATATGAAATCAAAGCTAGATTTTATTTTGAACTTGACAAATGTTTGGTTATGTAGGATTAAGTTTGCTAATTGTGATTTTGTATGCTTGATACTTGTTTGTTGTATGAACTATTGTAAAATACTGAAATAAATATTTATTGTGACTTTTGTTTGAATTTTTTTATGTTTTCTAGTATAAATAAACAATTATGAACTAGCCCTCGATTAACTTAAGTATTGGTAATTGTTACATGTACATGTATTTGGTTTAAGTAATAAAATTCATGTGGTCACCTGTTACTACGAAGTGGTCAAGCTATTGGTGCTACTGAAAGTATTTAAGATATGAAGGAATACTTTAGTGTACTGTACATGAGAGATGGCCTTGTTTTGTAAATTAATATGTATCGAGGACAGGTTAACCTTGTTTATTCATATTGTCCAATTTTATTAACGTGTCACACATTAATATTATTTCATGGTGTGTACACACTTTTAATCTAGATTACTGGCTATAAATTTATACAATGTAGCAATTATTTTAGAGTATGTACTGAACGACGAAATCATATGTATGAGTGACAGGTTAATAAAACTGTGCACTTTTCACTAAAATTCTTACAAAAAAGTTTTCGTAAGTCAATTTCATATACATTTTGTTACTAGCAATTCAATGTCAGATGGATGATAAGCATAACTATTGTTTGATATTCAAAAAGTATACAATGTTCTACACAATTCTTTGATATTTGAAATTGATTGACCAAAAAAATGAGCATATTATTAATGTTTCTTGCTTTTGACTCGCAAAGATTTTTTTCATGAGAGTTTTAGTGAAAAGCACCACTGGACTAGTTAGTTATATAGCTAGAAATCCACTGACATTCAAACTAGTTAGTGGATAGCTCACAACTAAATAACATTCAACTTCAATGGTGATACTTGGCAACATCCACCATGTAGACATATACCCGAAGGCGCAGCAATGTCCTAAACTTTATATTTGTAGGGTTTAGAAGTTTTTCAAGTCTGCTACTAATCATTTATTGCAGTAAATGCAGTGACTGCAGAATCACAAGCACAGTTATGAGAAATTAATTCAAGTACATTGTACTTGCAAGAGCACTTTAGTTCACTGATAGGCTACATGCTTTTATAGGAATAATATTAGGGCAAGATCATCTGTTTTTTGTTTAGAAGTTATCATCAAACTAATATTAGTTACACAGTCAGTTACTGACCGGATACGGTGTGATACCGGGTCAGTAGCTTGAGCCCAATATTTATTCACTGACCCGGTGTAATAGGCCAGTTTTTCCCCCAGTCAGTTTTTTCCCCCGGGGAAGAACTGGGCCGGCCCAGTTTTTCCCCCGGGGAAAGAACTGACTAGTCAGTTTCTTCCCCCCCAGTCAGTTTTTCCCCCACACAAGTTAAAATTTTCTTCACAAATTTTTTTATAAATTCTCCAAATATACCCTTATATCAATGATTTATGTTACAATAACAGTTTATAATGCCTTTGAACTTATTTATTTTTCATACCCCACTTAATTTTAATTCTTCAACCAACTTCTTGAACCTCTTTCACATGATTTTGTTTTATTAATTTCATTTCCGACATAAAATTACTAACCTATACTGCCCATTCATTGGTTTAAATGAATTTTTTGGACATTATGTTCATTGGACATCCATAGCCAGGTGGGGGAAAAACCAGGCAGACCCAGTCAGTTTTTTCCCCCACCCTAGTCCAGTTTTTCCCCCATGTCTTTTTTTCTACAAGGAGGTTAGTATAGTTTTAAATGTCATTTTATCTTAACAAGTTACTTTATTAATTCCTTATCATGGGTTTAAATGAATTTATATGATATTTAATATATTGGATTTCCATAGCCAGGTGGGGGAAAAACCAGGCCGACCCAGTCAGTTTTTTCCCCCACCCTAGTCCAGTTTTTCCCCTCATGTCTTTTTTTTCTTCTAGGAAGTTAGTCTAGTTTTAAATGTCATTTTATCTTAACATTTCACTTTAAAAATGCTTTTTCATATGTTAAAATAAATTAATTGGACATTTAATTTTTTGACATTTCATAGCCAGGTGGGGGAAAACCAGGCCGACCCAGTCAGTTTTTTCCCCCACCCTAGTCCAGGTTTCCCCCATGTCTTTTTTTCTACAAGGAAGTTTGTTTAGTTTTAAATATCATTTTATCTTAACATTTCACTTTAAAAATGCTCTTTCAAAGGTTAAAATGATTTCCTTGGACATTTAATTTATTTACCTTCGATAGCCAGGTGGAGGAAAAACCAGGCCGACCCAGTCAGTTTTTTCCCCCACCCTAGATCTTTTTTTTCCCATGTCTTTTTTTCTACAAGGAAGTTAGTCTAGTTTTAAATATCATTTAATCTTAACATTTCACTGTAAAAATTCTATTTCATAGGTTAAAATGAATTCCTTGGACACTTAATTCAATGACATTTTGTAGCCTGGTGGGGGAAAAACCAGGCTGTCCCAGTCAGTTTTTCCCTCCACCCTAGTCCAGTTTTTCCCCCATGTCTTTTTTTCTACAAGGAGGATAGTCTAGTTTTGAATGTCATTTAATCTTAACATTTCAATGAATTAAATGTCCAAGGAATTAATTTAAACCTATAAAAAAGCATTTTAAAAGTGAAATGTTAAGATAAAATGACATTTAAAACTAGAATAGCCTCCTTGTAGAAAAAAAAAATGGGAGAATAACTGTTCTAGGGTGGGGGAAAAAACTGACTGGGTCGGCCTGGTTTTTCCCCCACCTGGCTATGAAATGTCAATGAATTAAATGTCCAAAGAATTCATTTCAACCTATGAAAAACATTTTAAACACGAAATGTTAAGATAAAATGACATTTAATAATAGAATAACCTCCTTGTAGAAAAAAAGACATGGGGGAAACACTGGACTAGGGTGGGGGAAAAACTGACTGGGTCGGCCTGGTTTTTCCCCCACCTGGCTAAGAAATGTCAATGAATTAAATGTCCAAAGAATTCATTTCAACCAATGAAAAAGCATTTTAAAATTTAAATGTTAAGATAAAATGACATTTAAAACTAGAATAGCCTCCTTGTAGAAAAAAAAGGGAGAATAACTGTTCTAGGGTGGGGGAAAAAACTGACTGGGTCAGCCTGGTTTTTCCCCCACCTGGCTATGAAATGTCAATGAATTAAATGTCCAAAGAATTCATTTCAACCTATGAAAAAACATTTTAAACACGAAATGTTAAGATAAAATGACATTTAATAATAGAATAACCTCCTTGTAGAAAAAAAGACATGGGGGAAACACTGGACTAGGGTGGGGGAAAAAACTGACTGGGTCGGCCTGGTTTTTCCCCCACCTGGCTATGAAATGTCAATGAATAAAATGTCCAAAGAAAAGCATTTTAAAATTTAAATGTTAAGATAAAATGACATTTAAAACTAGAATAGCCTCCTTGTAGAAAAAAAAATGGGAGAATAACTGTTCTAGGGTGGGGGAAAAAACTGACTGGGTCGGCCTGGTTTTTCCCCCACCTGGCTAAGAAATGTCAATGAATTAAATGTCCAAAGAATTCATTTCAACCAATGAAAAAGCATTTTAAAATTTAAATGTTAAGATAAAATGACATTTAAAACTAGAATAGCCTCCTTGTAGAAAAAAAAAGGGAGAATAACTGTTCTAGGGTGGGGGAAAAACTGACTGGGTCGGCCTGGTTTTTCCCCCACCTGGCTATGAAATGTCAATGAATTAAATGTCCAAAGAATTCATTTCAACCTATGAAAAAACATTTTAAACACGAAATGTTAAGATAAAATGACATTTATTAATAGAATAACCTCCTTGTAGAAAAAAAGACATGGGGGAAATACTGGACTAGGGTGGGGGAAAAAACTGACTGGGTCGACCTGGTTTTTCCCCCACCTAGCTATGAAATGTCAATGAATTAAATGTCCAAAGAATTCATTTCAACCTATGAAAAAACATTTTAAACACGAAATGTTAAGATAAAATGACATTTAAAACTAGAATAACCTCCTGGTAGAAAAAAAGAAATTGGGGAAAACTGGACTAGGGTGGGGAAAAAAACTGACTGGGTCGGCCTGGTTTTTCCCCCACCAGGCTATGAAATGTGAATGAATTAAATGTCCAAGGAATTCATTTCAACCAATGAAAAAGCATTTTAAAATTTAAATGTTAAGATAAAATGACATTTAAAACTAGAATAACCTCCTTGTTGAAAAAAAAGACATGGGGGAAATACTGGACTAGGGTGGAGGAAAAAACTGACTGGGTCGGCCTGGTTTTTCCCCCACCTGGCTAAGAAATGTCAATGAATTAAATGTCCAAAGAATTCATTTCAACCTATGAAAAAACATTTTAAACACGAAATGTTAAGATAAAATGACATTTAAAAATAGAATAACCTCCTTGTAGAAAAAAGACATGGGTGAAAAACTGGACTAGGGTGGAGGAAAAAATTGACTGGGTCGGCCTGGTTTTTCCCCCACCTGGCTATGAAATGTCAATGAATTAAATGTCCAAAGAATTCATTTTTACCTTTGAAAGAGCATTTTTAATGTGAAATGTTAAGATAAAATGACATTTAAAACTAGAATAGTCTCCTTGTAGAAAAAAAGACATGGGGGAAAAACTAGTCTAGGGTGGGGGAAAAAACTGACTGGGTCGACCTGGTTTTTCCCCCACCTGGCTATGAAATGTAAATGAATTAAATGTCCAAGGAATTCATTTCAACCAATGAAAAAGCATTTTTAAAGTGAAATGTTAAGATATTATGACATTTAAAACTAGAATAACCTTCTTGTAGAAAAAAAGACATGGGGGAAAACTGAACTAGTGTGGGGGAAAAAATTGACTGGGTCGGCCTGGTTTTTCCCCCACCTGGCTATGAAATGTCAATGAATTAAGTGTCCAAGGAATTCATTTCAACCTATGAAAAAACATTTTAAACACGAAATGTTAAGATAAAATGACTTTTGAACTAGACTAACCTCCTTGTAGAAAAAAGACATGGGGGAAAAACTGGTCTAGGGTGGGGGAAAAAACTGACTGGGTCGGCCTGGTTTTTCCCCCACCTGGCTATGAAATGTAAATGAATAAAATGTCAAAGGAATTCATTTAAACCTATAAAAAAGCATTTTAAAAGTGAAATGTTAAGATAAAATGACATTTAAAACTAGAATAACCTTCTTGTAGAAAAAAAGACATGGGGGAAAAACTGGTCTAGGGTGGGGGAAAAAACTGACTGGGTCGGCCTGGTTTTTCCCCCACCTGGCTATGAAATGTCAGTGAATTAAATGTCCAAAGAATTCATTTTTACCTTTGAAAGAGCATTTTAAAAGTGAAATGTTAAGATAAAATGACATTTAAAACTAGAATAACCTCCTAGTAGAAAAAAAGACATGGGAGAATAACTGTTCTAGGGTGGGGGAAAAAACTGACTGGGTCGGCCTGGTTTTTCCCCCACCTGGCTATGAAATGTCAATGAATTAAATGTCCAAAGAATTCATTTCAACCTATAAAAAAACATTTTAAACACGAAATGTTAAGATAAAATGACATTTAAAAATAGAATAACCTCCTTGTAGAAAAAAAGACACGGGGGAAACACTGGACTAGGGTGGGGGAAAAAACTGACTGGGTCGGCCTGGTTTTTCCCCCACCTGGCTATGAAATGTCAATGAATTAAATGTCCAAAGAATTCATTTCAACCTATGAAAAAACATTTTAAACACGAAATGTTAATGATGAAATATAATGATGGAAATAGGTTAAGAGGTGTTGTGAAATATTGGAATTCAGTGAAGCATGAAAAAGACTAAATTAGCAGTTCCAAGACAGTAAAAAACTGATTTAATAACATAAATATTTAATATAAATATATTATTTCAGAAAAGATGAAAAAATTATGTAGACAAAATTTTAACTTGGGTGGGGGAAAAAACTGACTGGGGGGAAGAAACTGACTAGTCAGTTCTTTCCCCGGGGGAAAAACCAGGCCGGCCCAGTTCTTCCCCGGGGGAAAAACCAGGCCGGCCCATTTCTTCCCCGGGGGAAAAACTGGGCGGGGGAAAAAACTGACTATTACACCGGTATCACACCGTATCCGGTCAGTAACTGACTGTGTAACAAATTTATCTTACCGAGTACCCCCATCTGAATTTTGGAGTAGAAAAATAAGGTTTCGTCAGCGCTATCATTTATAAATTTTGTTACTGACTGGATATTAGAATCTACTGACCTAATATGGGATAATACATGGTCAGCACATGACCGCTCTCGGCCAATGAAAAACGAGTATTCTGTACGAGGTAAGATAATAGTTATTATTTGACAACATTAAACATGCACCTCATTAGTTTCCGTATCGATTTACGGCATAGTTCGTATACATTCGTCAAGTTTTGTTGCTTTAATAAGTGACCATACAAAATATGGATGAAAAAGTAACGATCACAAATATTATACCAAACGGTTTGTGGTGCAGAGGTAAAGTACTGACTTGTTAATCGAAATACCCCGGGTTCGATTCCCACACAGGTTGATATTTTTGTAAATTCCCAAACACTAGTAACAGTAGAAACACTATGACTTACTTATTACTTGTACCAATTGACTAAATAAGTAAATATTAATTATATATCATTTAACGACATTTTTGTCTCTTTATTATCATACATTTTTCTTTATCTATATTTTATAATAAATTTGTGACATGGTTAAAGACTGAAGGACTTTCATATCTGAAAACACCCATTATGTGTGTAATACACCTTCGCTCAGTTTTTTTTTAAATCATGGAATCCGCACGCTGCCGTGTTGACAAGTATTTGTAAAGCATGTACCGATTATGTTTAAATTGCAAAAAATAAGGTTTGATGTGGGATCGAACCCGTAACCTCTTGAATGTGAGGTGGTACGTTTTACCACTATACCAAGTCCTTAGATACTTCTTTGAGTTCTATTACTAAAACTTAAAGTAATACATTCGTGAATTTACGGAGATTTCATACGGAAATTCCCGATTATGCATACAGTGCATGTTTAATGTTGTCAAATAATATTTATATATTAGTTTGACAATGTTGATCTTCGAGATGTTCGTGTTTTATCAGGAGCTTTAATTGTGCTGGCAGTCGAGGTTCAAATCTTCAATAATTTGCAAATAGTTAGATTTTATTCCCGATATATATAAGGATATACATGTATATAAGCTTTATATAAGGTCAAGTGCAAATATAACAAAATAAAAATAAGCTAATCATCTATTTTCCGACAAAGCAACTACAATATAATAATAATATAAGTTTTTGTCATAACATTACATTTAAAAACCAGCATGAAAAGCAAAAGGAAAGGCAAAAATAGCATATAAGACATTCAATAATTTGCAATAGTAATAAAGCATAAATAAAGTTTATAATAAATGATAATAAAGTTTGAGACTTGAAAAATAGTATTAATGAAAACAACCTATATGTAGCACAAGACTATAATTCCAACGTTGATACCGTTTTCCTTTATACATGCACTTGATAACATCTCCTAGCTCTGTATTGTTCATTATTTTCAATCGTCAATCTTGTTCCAACTGACTGTCATGTATTCAAAATGTTATCATTATGTTATCATGTTTTGGTTATCATTATACTTATAACTGAGACCACAAAAATAGTATAAAAGCTATGTTATGGAAAATAAATACAATAAACATGTTTTTTGAGGCTTAAGGATTGCAGATGCTGAATCTTATAGATGTATAGCATTCATAAAATGTGTTTTCATTTTATCACCAACCATACTTAAATATATAAAAAAAAACGATTCTACAAAAATAATCATCAAAATTCAAGAATTGTAGTAAATTTCTTTTGTCTCCATACTTTTGGTGGGTACTGTATGTATAAAACATTTGTCTACAAGGAATTTAATTCCCAGAAAATATATTGAAATCTTGTAGTTATGGCTGAAAAAAGATGTTGGATATGCTTCCAGAGTCGAAAGAACAGCCTGGTGATTGCTCAACGAAACATATTAAACAATTTAAACATTCCCCATATCCCGCCTTGCTTTGCGTCTAAACATTGACGACACATGTTTCCTTCTTCATACTTGTTGATATTGCGCCGTTCTTCCATCATTTCGCAAACCGTATTATATACCCCGCTAAATATTGGTATAGGCATAGTGGCTCTACTGAAGAAGGACATTGCCTCAGTTACACCTTGGACTTGAAAACTTTCACCTATCCCGACAACACACCAAGTTGCAAAGTGTTCACAGTTACAATTAAGCAAACTGTACTTTTTAAATTGTGATCCTTCTTCTTTGCTTTCCTTTAAAATGTTTTCAGCTCGTGAAACAACGACATCAGGCTTGTAGCGTGGGTACCGATACTTAATGTAGTAAATTTCATTCTCTTCTAAATTATAATGTTTAATTGTCTCAACAATTTGTAGCTGTTTGTCGTCTGTATAGTAGAAATGTATGAGTTCAAGCTCTGCAACTTTATCGAAAGTAGATAAGACTCTTTTAAGAATAGCATGATGTTGGTAGAATTTGCTCAATGCCCTTTTGCCACCAGGCATGCACAGATGCTGACCCATTTCGAATTGACTTACATCTTTTATTAGGATTTTTTCCGAGCAATGTGCACATGCCATTTTCTGTGTGCCATTTGTATTTGTTTCCACTGATTCGGAATCTTCTTCCTCTGATTGGTTCTGGGTGTCCTCATTATTTCGTTCTTTGTTTTGCTTGTCTTGAACTAACTTCGTCAACGTCAACATCATCGCCACTGGATCCATTGTCAATTCCTCTACAAAAAATAATGCAAATTTGTATTTAACAATTTTACATACAAACATAACACTTAGTATAGACCAACAGTTAGGACACCAGCTTGGCTTTTAGGCTCGAATGTACTGGGTATTTAACATACTGAACTTACTCTCTTTGGCTGGATCGCTCTGAGATATATACGAATGACATCAACTTCAGACCAAAACTAGCAAAGTTTTAGTAAATGTACACTAAAAAATGTTGTTAAGTGTATTTTCTATGAATTGGTTCATGCTAGTACAAGTTTTAAAAATGTAAAAAATAAATGTGTGTGGTTTTCTTTACACTTCAAAGTCCTTCACAAAAACTCTTTAAAAATCCTTTTTATTATTTAAGATTTTAACATGATTCAGCGGCTGTTTGAAAAATTATCTGATATACATGTATATAGATACTTTATATTGTATACCCTGGGAAAAGATAGTTGAGGCTCTGGAAATGTGCCTGAATCCCTTAGAATTAACCAAAACTAAGGAATTTCCGGGGCCGCCGGTCACCTGGACCCCTGTTCAGGGTTTTGCCTTGGGCCATTCTGAACCCTTACGGCCCCTTGAAACCCCATTATGTTTGTTCAATTTACGCCCCTTCTAACTAAAATCCCCCCCCTCTAACCAGAAATCCTGCATTCGCTTATGATAAGCCAAGTAAAACAAAAATATCGTTGAAAATCATATATATACGTATGACCCTAAACAAAAATCTATCAACTTGTTGGTATGCACCATTTAAGGATTAAACAAATATATGAATATAGTATAACAAAGTAAAGAAAAGACAGTACTATTATATAACAAACAAGTGTATGAAACCCTACGTACCTGATATATTATATACAATTAAGTGAAAACAGCTAGCTCTATATCTCCGAAAATCTTCTATAATGTACAACCTGAGTATACTACGACTTATATGCGGTAATGATGGATTTCGAAATGCGTAGTTTCACTATGTCTCGCCGCATCATATGTGTATCTATTTTTAAACATTACTGGTTATACGCATACAGTATAATCTCTGTAGAACGGCCCTCCACAGAAAAAAAACCTCTGCACAACAACAACCATTGATATTTTCCTTTGGTGCATTTTTTATTGTATTTAACCTCTACAGAGCAACAACCTATGAATAGAAGCACACGTTTATCCCTCCTTGTGGATGTTGTGCAAGAGAGTTTGTACTGTACAACTTATTGCACAAAATATGGAAACCTCGCATTCCTACATATCTAAGGCCTATGCAAACACACCAATGATTAATGTTAGATAGCGAATTTCAATCTTAAACTCAGGGGCGATTCCAGGTTTTTTTCTAGGGAGTCCGAACATTTTCTAGGATGGGGGTCCAAACTTACAAGCCACAACCGTATTATAAACGTTTTGCATAATAATGCAACATATTAATAATAAAAATCAAAGTGCTGAAAAGCACTGAAGCAAGACTGTGTTGAAGGCTCAAACAACCATCAATAGTTCAAGCTTCAGTTTCGTCTCACGTATAACCAGTCCTTAATTTAGGCATAAATCAAATCTGATGATTAAGAGCTTTTTAAGAAAGATTGGCATACATTTTCTTATAACTCAATGATCAATGGACTTGTATAATTACTAGTTGATGAAGAACTGTGAGAAGTCTTATTTCCTCATTCAATAGAAATAATGGTTTTCAGTAATGTCAACACAATGATTTCATACATCCTGTCTATAATAACAAAATATTGTGCTTCAAGTAAAATATCAAAATCATGTTGAACTCGTGAAGAAAAAATTAAAATCATAATTCACAAGCTAGATGATTCAAAAATGGAAAAAAGAAATTTCAAATAATTCTTGTTTTTTGTAATCTTACTTTCATAGCTATCATAAACAGAACAGAACTGTTCTGCTAATATGAGTTACTTTTAAGGTAAGCTGTAGAAATTATCATAAATGAAGTTGATAACAATTGTTGGATCAGCCTGCAGTATGTACATTTTAAAAAAAAAAGGACAACGCAACAGCATGAGGTAGAGAACAATATCATTAATTGAAATGAAACAATATGAATTGTGAAATACACATTAAAAATACAAAATGTTTTCATTTTATAGGTATTTTGTCTTAAAGCTGGACCCAATGAAATATCTAAATAACTATCGGATGGAATTTACTCAAATTTTGTTTGTGATTTTAACTAGCATAGATTTTAACCTCCGCATATCCAAAAATTCTTAATCTTTTTTAAAATTCATAACATACTTTCCATAGACATGCAATGCAAACTTTGAAGCCAAAAGAGGGTTTTATTTAATGGGTACATGCCACAATTAGGGCAGCCATGGATATAGGTATAAATGGTTATCGTTATGAATCCCTGTGTCTTCAACGTGTCGGTATTGACGAAGACCATGAAAAAGCGGGTGTCAGGGACAGTAGCCCCTGATAAAAGACAAAATATCATGAACTTAAAATAAGATCACTTATTTACACATTGGAGTCGTCAGAATCTGATGGTAGAAGCAGTTCATGATTTCTTTTACTTGCGTCCTCCTTTTTTATTTACAAATGCTGACAGAGCTAATTAAATTGTAATAATTTTTAATTATATAGTACTGCAATAAAAATTCTGCCATTGATGGGCACTTTAAGTGCATTATTTTCATAAATTCTCCTAAATTGAGGTTCATGCTAAAAACCACACGTACTGATATATTTCACGCACGTCTTTGTGAACAGATTTGCTGCATATTTATAAGCGATAGCAATTTATAAGCGATTACTCCAGCTAGGAATTTTGGATCGGGTTTATCGTAAACGAAGCACAAAATGCATGACGTAAAAGTTATAAATTATTTGTACTTGTCTTTAGTAAGTTTTGACACTGTGTCTGCATGCTGAACTTTTAGATATTGTACATGTTTATCTATAACCTGCCATTTAATCATGGAATACTCTCATATTCTTTACTATACCTTAGAATACATGATTGTGTACTCTTTTTGCTTTATCTATCTTTGTTTTCTCTCTTGATGTATGTACTCATAATGTAACCACTGCCCGGCGGTATTTAATACTTTGCATTAATATTTTCTTGTCCCTCTAATCAAACAGGGCTATAGGGTAAATGTTATGGGTATGCGTCGGCAGCGATAAGTACAATTATCAAGATTTGAGGATTTTTCGTGTTGACACCGGTTGTTGTAAGCCAATCAGAACAATGCATTTGAGGTCACACGATGAAAAAGTGGACATCGGACAGTCAAAATAGGGATGCACATTTGAACTCTTTCGCACATTTTTTTGTTGGGTTATCTGCATGTATTACCAGAAAATAACATTATTATTGCATGAAGTATAACCAGTGTCAATGAAGTTGCAAAAAAATAGAAAATATGCGCAGCTAATAATAGCATGTGTTTTCTTTTTTAAAACTCCTTTTTGTTGAAAAAATGCAAACATATCTTACCTACTAACGGGCAAATGTATTTATACGGGACAAGATTATCTGTATCCAATCAGCCGAGATGCGTAACCAGTATCCACTGAGACAGGTTTAAGTCATGCCCCTCATAAACATAGCTGTTAGCTTAACACCCTTCTTATTTATATAGGAATATTTCGGTTTGCTCAAAGATTGGGGCTAGTCCCTATATGTCAAATAGAGACAGGAACAGTTCTAGAGTCGACCATAATAATGCTGTTTTATGTTCGTAGTCCGAACAAATCCTGGACAACACCTGTTTATTCGGTGTACTTTCATCAGCCCAGAAAGTTCCATAAAATGAATAAAAAAAGGTCTAAATGTTAGGTATCATTCACTTGTCACGCAAATCTTGATATTCTTTAAATAGACTCAGCACGGCTTTAAACGTTGAGGGATATTACTTCAATTCATTTACTTCAATTGTAAACAAAGCATGCTAATTTCTGGAATTCTAAAAATAGACTCAATGGTCTTACATATTATCAGGGCATGTTAAGTCTTGTCTTCTATGTATAAACTTTGGACGGTTTGGATACGTTGTGAATACACAGTAAAACATTTTTGAAAATTCTAATACTGGTATTTCTACTTCAGATGAATTACTACGTACCGGTAAATGCAATAGCCCCCCCCCCTCCCCAGCTAATATTGAAACGGACCGGGGTATAATACACATAATAACTACAGTTTAAATCAGAAGTTACCTTGGCTTGTAATTCATGTTTAAATTTTCTGCGTTCCGTGTTTCCTGTTTAGTGAGCATGATGCATGTCTCTAGCCATAAAGCACACAATGACTAGTGTTCTGGGCAACACACAGAACACATTAGCACATATATGTAGGTTATGAACTAGGATTCTGAGCTCAAATCAATGTTTGTTTATCCAGTATGTTTCGTAACCAGTTTTCGCGACGTTCGCATATTTGGATCCTCTACATTCCAGTAAATTTGTATCCTTCGGCTTCGATGTTAAATCCTAATCCTAGATGTGAATTAGTTAATTCCGTACACTTTTGCTGAATGTTAATGTTTAAATCCAGTTTCAACGCAAGTTTTGATCCATTTTGTTACGAGCACATTTTGTCTAAATGTCAGCGTTCCTGTCATGTTTACATCTAACTCTGGAAATTTATTCCTACGCTGCACAGTCTAAAGAAACTATGTTTTCGTCTAAAAGATTGTTTAGGGGCCAAATCAAAGTATTATAGTCATGGATATATCTGCATTTTATTGTTAAATAGGAATTCTAAGTTATTTTAGTCATTGGTAGATAGAATAGAACCAGATACTTTGAACCTACTATGGTATGGTACTTGTGATATCACCAGAAAAGTAGGCAATTTCATCTATCCTAGATACAGTAGCACTGAGGAATTAACTAATTACATTGGTGATCTTTTCAACCAATTATCACTCTTTGCAACAGAGAAAAAACAAAACATAGGTTTAATTGAAATTCCCCCA
Source organism: Mactra quadrangularis (assembly GCA_025267735.1). Lineage (NCBI taxonomy): Eukaryota > Metazoa > Mollusca > Bivalvia > Venerida > Mactridae > Mactra > Mactra quadrangularis. The sequence goes on along the minus strand of CM046305.1, from coordinate 36,955,270 downwards.
ATCTTTACTAAAGTTTGGAATAAGAACAGAAACTATCCACATTGGCAGGAAGTGGATGATACAGTCATTAACGAACAGGTTCAACTTATCAATAACCTCATTCAAGACTTCAACAGTAAACACAATTTTACATCTCCAAAATTGTACCAGGACTTTGTCAAAACTAGAAGGGATAGAAGGAAGGGTAGATCAGCACCCCGTACTAGATACACTTTAGACCCCAGCCTATCCGTTGATGGTATTCACCCAGAAGGAGTAACAGCTAAGAAGTGGCTGAAAAAAATAAGTGAGAGTAAAAATACACAAAGGCCATCTTAGATTGTACAATAATTTAATATAAAACACTATTTGATACATTTTTAAGCATACAACCATAGTTGTTTTTTTTTACAGATGTGTAGGGACTGCCCTGCCATCAACTAACAGTAAAATATAGAATATAGTATTGTTGCTTAGCCCACCGGCTTTTCAATACGAATTATTGTTTCTTAACATGTACTGATGTTGTGAGGACTGCCTTACCTTCATTACACATTTTGTAACACAGTATATATATCTACTTCCCTTTCACTTTAATATTATAAGAACGGACATAATGGCAACCAGTACCCCAAAAATAAATAGACCCATGGTCAATGTTGCACGTAGGTTAGAACCGGCTTTAAAAAGAAACCTTCAAACAAGAAGCCCAGATCAAGGGGACCTATGTACTAACTGCAAGAATAATGTCGATCTACTTAATAAAATCCAATGTAGTGGCTGTAAACTGTATTTTTGCAAAAATTGTACTGAATTATCTTCTAGAACTCTTGAATTGGTGGAAAGTGGTGAACTCGATGAATTTAAATGGAGATGTAAATGTTGTAAAGCAACTGCCCCGTCTTTGGAATACATCAGCTCTACCCTACAGGACCTCAGTGAAAAACAAGAGGCAAGATTATCTGCCCTTGAATCTAGAATGGATTCCTTAGAAATTGACACTAAATGCCATATAAAGTCTGAAATGAATAATTTTAAGAAGGAATATGATGAGAAAATTGAAAATAGAATGCTTCAACTTATCAGGGAAGAGACTAAAGAATTAGAAGATAGAAGGAAAAGAGAAATGAATTTGATCTTTTTCAATGTTAAAGAAGGTATTAGTTCCATTGGGTTAGATAACAAAGAACATGATATAATGATGTTAAAAAAATTAGCAGACTCAATTGGGGTTCAAGATCTTCAAATAAACACCTGCATTAGATTCGGGAGAAAAACAAAAAACATGGCCAAACCTAGAATTCTTAAAGCAGTCTTGTCTAATATCTCGCACAAAAAACAAATACTTAATAATGCTAAAAAAATAAGGTTATTAGGAGATCCTGATCTAAAAGTAATAGCTATCTCTAAGGATTTGACCAACGTACAAAGATTGGAAAGAAGAGGCAATCTAAGGAGAAGCAATGACAAACCATCTAGTGAAAGCGATACCACCGTAGTAAGCTTAAGTACAAGTGACAAAAAGATAGCTGGCAGCGAAATGACTACCAAACAAAGTATCAATTCTTCACTCAATGAGTATAGATTTAGTCAAGAATTTTTAGATGAAACTGTACCTATGGACACCACCTTACCTGGAGGTTTCAATATCAATAAGACTATAATCAATGATGTAAGTGAACCTAGTTCACCAGAAATTAATCGTCTACAATAGGACAAGGATTTTAGCTTGAATAGAAACTCAGGCAATCACTCTAAAGTGAACATTTTTTATAATAATTCATCACCTTTTAACTGTGAGAGTAACTCTGTTTTTAATGATAAATATTGTTTTAATATTGTAAATAACCTTAGTGTTCTGTATACTAATGCAGACACATTGACTAAAGTGAAAAAAACTGAACTGTATAGTCTTGTCAATGATAAGAGTCCTGACGTTATTGCTATAACTGAAGTGTTCCCAAAAAATTCAACTTTTGGTAATATTAAGGAAGTATACAATATTGAAAATTATGACATGTTTATTTCTGACTTGACAAGAGGCAGAGGAGTCTGTATTTTTGTAAAACAATCCTTTAAAGCATCTAATATAGACATCAGTCATGATTATGAAGAATTCACCGCTTGTGAAGTTTGCTTACAAAACAAAGACAAATTGTTAATTCTGTGTATTTACAAAAGTCCTAACTGTGATATTGTGAATGTTCAAAAGCTAATTGAATTGTTAACTATTTTCTATGTTAAAAATTACTCTCACTTTCTAGTGCTTGGTGACTTTAATCTACCTAGTATAGATTGGACTAATGAATGTTCATATAACAGCTCTAATCATCAAAGTAACGTGTTTCTAGATGGAATAAAAGACCTGTTTCTCTATCAACATGTCAAGAAACCAACAAGATTTAGAAATAACCAAACTCCTTCAATGTTAGATCTAATCTTTACAAATGAAGAAAACATGATAGACGAAATTGATTATTTGCCCAGCTTAGACAGCAGTGATCATGTTGTACTTTTCTTCAAATTTTCCTGTTATATACCAGCAAGTAGAAATAAACAAAAAAAATTCAACTACTTCAAAGGCAACTATGATGGCATGAGGGAAGAACTTGAGAACGTCAACTGGGAAGAGAAAATTGTGGGTGACATTGAGAATATGTGGGAAAGGTTCAATGAAATAATTATCAAGTGTGTAGAACTTTATGTACCTATCAGTAAGGACCCTACTGCTAAATTCAAGAACCCCATAATAGATCATCAAGCTTCTCTCGCAATTAAGAAAAAGCGACAAAAATGGATCAAATATCTCAACAACAAAAACCATAAAACCTTTGAGGAATACAAAGCAGCAAGGAACAAGGTCAATTATGAACTCAGAAGATCTAAGTATAATTATGAACAAGATATAGCCGCTAATATTAAAAGTAATAACAAAAAATTCTGGAAATACATCAGAAAAAACACCAAAACAACAGCTTCTATTTGTAACCTTGTTAAAAAAGATGGAAACATAACCATTGATGATAAAGAAATTGCTGACACACTCAATGGTCACTTTACATCTGTCTTCACTGAGGAAGATACTAGTAATATACCTGTTTTCAACCCTGTGTCACAAAATCTGGAGATAATAAGATCTATAACTATTACTGAAGACACTATAGAAAAAGTGATTAATGAACTGAACCCGTCCAAGGCCCAAGGTCCAGACAACATACACCCAAAAATTTTGATAGAATGTTCCAATCAGTTGTTAAAACCCTTAAAAATACTATTTAACAATTCTCTTCATAATGGGAAACTTTCTAAAAAGTGGAAAGAGGCCAATGTAACTGCTATTTTCAAAGCCGGAAATAAAAAACTACCTGAAAATTACAGACCAATATCAATTACACCAATATGCTGTAGAGTCTTAGAAAAAATCATCAGAAATGCCATTGTTGAACATTTAGAGACTAACAACATCATAATTGATGAACAACATGGGTTTAGAAAAGGAAGGTCGTGTAACACTCAATTGCTGGAAATAGTAGAAGATTGGTCAAGGGAAATCGATGAAGGTCATAGTATTGATGTCATTTATTTAGATTTCAAAGCGGCTTTTGATAAAGTACCACATCAAAGACTCTTATCAAAAATTTGGGGTTATGGAATACAGGGAGATATATATAAATGGATAGAAAATTTTTTGGAAAATAGGGTACAAAGAGTGTCAATTAACGGCACAGTATCATCTTGGTCTAAAGTCACTAGTGGTGTGCCCCAAGGAAGTGTTCTGGGTCCTATTCTATTCTCAATATACATAAATGATCTTCCTAACTCTTTAACTTGTTCTACCAGACTGTTTGCTGATGACACGAAACTTTATAGGTGCATAAAAAGCGACAATGATTCACAAATGTTGCAAGATGATGTATTTGAAGCATGCAATTGGGCCAATAAATGGCAAATGATATTCAATGTAAAAAAATGCAAAGTAATGCATATAGGTAAAGGTGAATATAATGAATATTTTATGAAAAATCAAAATGATGTAGTTGAAAAAATCCAGATGGTAGAGGAAGAAAAAGACCTGGGAGTGATCTTTGACAACAAACTGACCTTCAGAAACCATATTCATAGTAAGGTCAAATTGGCCAATAGAAACATAGGAATCATTACAAAAAATTTTACTTATTTATCTAAAGACATGTTTTTAAGTCTTTACAAGACCCTTATTCGTCCCCATTTAGAATATGCTGCTTCAGTCTGGTCACCTAGGCTAAAAAAGGACAAAAGAGAAATCGAGCAAGTGCAAAGAAGAGCAACCAGATTAATTAAAGGTTTAGAAGGTCTTAATTACAGTGAAAGGTTAAAAAAATTAGGATTACCTAGTTTGGAGTACAGACGCTCTAGGGCAGACCTTATCCAAGTTTACCGTATCAAAAATGGCCATGATAAATTAAATCACAACTATTTCTTTCCTGAACAAGAAAATGATCCCATGCATAACATAAGAGGAAATTCACATAAAATATTTAAGAATAGATCCAAAACTGATTTTAGATCCAATGTATTCAGCCAGAGGGTAGTTAATAACTGGAACTCACTATCTAATGAGATCGTTACAGCCCCCTCAATTAATGCATTTAAAAATAGACTGAACAAGAAATGGTCTGGAGTCATTGATAAATTTCACCCCACCTGTCTTAGTTAATACAATAAAAAGTTATTCCATCTTGTTTGTACTTTACTTCAAAAAAAATTTTTTTTTTAACAAATATCTTCTAAGTAGTATAGTAAATTGTTTTGTTCAACAAATAACTTTTTTCATTGCTTTTTACCTAAGTATAGTACATTGTTCTGGTAATTAAAAATTGGGTCCAGCGTCACTCATTTCTCATGTTCTTGAAATAAGTTTAGTGCATTTTGGGTGAGGGACTAGTTATTCCTTACACACCTCAAGGGTTTTATTGGGCAATGGAAAACTCTGGATGGTTCATATTCATATCAATCGAACTTTCATTGTGGACATGGATTGTTACTTTAAAAAGTGCATAAGTGATGTTTTTACTGTAAATAGTTTTAAATCTCAGTGACGGTCAACATTGTGTGACATTAATCAATGTGTTATGTTGCATAGGAGGAATATTCGTGTATTTAATGTGACTTATTCTGTGATGTGAAGTATCAAATATGTGAACCGGAAGTCAATCAAGTTAAACTCATGTACATGAGAATCAGTAATATGTATAACTATGAAGAGCCTAACAAACCCTTGTGTTTATGTGTTTTACACATCCGGCTCGGAACTTTTGTGAACTTTTGTGAACTTTGTGAAGAATACTTTCAACGTAAAATAAAACGTTCGAGTTGAAACTTTACCAACGAGTTGTCTTTGTGTTCACCCTTGTGTACCTGGTACGCAGACAATGTTGACGAGAGCATTAAGTGTACTTCAATCGTTCACGCTACCAATTGAACCACAGGTGTAAGAGAACCACTCGACAGGCCTCTCAACCCCGATACCAACCAGTTCACCTCGGAGAACCTCAACTGACGTAGATCGACTCCCGCGGTATAGATCTAGACGATACATCGTGCGTAGATCTATGCACGCGTCCACAGTTATCCGGGGTGAGCTCGTTACAATCATGTCAATGTTTCACTGCAAAGAACAGTAGTAATGGACTTATGAAATATTCGAATTTGCACGGCGAATAGACTACTTCACAACTAGCATATTGTGTCATTCAATATTTGTTTATTTTTTTACACAGAAATAAAACATTTACTCCACTGTTTATATTATTGTGAAATTTAACCGTTCTTACAAATTCAAAGTAAAGCGTTTGATCGAGTCTTTCCATTGTTAATCACGTGACTATAGTGTTTGATACGGGGACGAGTAAAATATTTTCATTCATAATTTTTCATGAATGAAATCGATGTACATGTATACATCCGCGGTAACTAGTCGAGTTATTACTTTCTAACATAGTTTAATTGTTCACAAAATTGAAGAGATTTGATGTCGCAATGAATTTTATGAAGTATGTGTGAATGCAAGATAAAGGCAGTTATGTATCGAGTTTTTAATATTGAACTATTTGCTGGCATGCGGAAAAATGGACCACTACTCAATATCGCACTTCTGAAATGCCGCTTATAGCTTCGCCTGTTTCACAGTCTTGCTAATTACATAACCATCGAGAAAAATTGTTTCATGTAATTTAAAAATGACTAACAGTCAAGAAATACACAAATGGACAAGTACATTTTGGAAATTCCAAGGGGGTCCGGATCCTTTGACCCCCGCTAGATCCGCCTATGAAACATTACTGATTATACCTCAGCGCAAACTTCTTAATTATCGGCTATTTCAAATAGGGCTGTGGATCGTTGAGCAATTGGCGATCCGAGTACTCGGATACTCGCAGCAGCCCTAATTTCAAATGTCTGTTGACAGTCTAAAAATCAAAGTATTAAAATACAGAAAGACTTTCGTGCACATTGAAACCAAACTAATCCATACTAATGGTTACTCCTTACGCATTAGATTCCGAACGAACCGAGCAGAACAAGAATGCGGACGAAGTGTGTATTCTATCCTATACCCCGCCCATTCACACGCTTATCAATATAAGTAAAATATATACCTGTCACTGACACTGAAACAAAGACGCGTCTGTTGATTGACGGACCTACTTTTATCGCCTAGAAATAAACTGCATAAACCGCTACTACGAGTATACATGAATATAGATCTAGCATAATAATAAATTGAAATAACGTTTTGGATACATAAAAAGATACATGTACACATTTAATAAGGAGCAGTCATGTAAGGCATGGTCCTTAGTTCAATTCCGCCAAATGTATATTCAAACAAATTTACAATTCACTCTGCATATATCCAAGGGAGTTTTGAACTTATTATACATGTAAATTTGTGCTTGCAACAGAAGATTTAGAGCAGACGGCACAGGTGAGTTCACGACCACGTGGATATACATCACAAGGTAACGAGCCACACCGAACTTCCACGAGATATAAACGAGCACCATTATCTGTCGTGTCAAATTGATCACGTACAGTTTCCGGTTCTTCATCTAAGCAGACATATTCCGAACGATATCCGTCTTGGTGATTGGTCACGATATATCCATTGTATTCAAGTTGCCAACCATCGTGACATTTGTTTTTGCCGGGAATCATTAGAGTAGTCGCCCTTGGTATCCAGCAAACGGCACATGGTGCTTCATGGTTGTCAAAGGATTTACCAAGTTTATAGTCTGTCCCGTGCACAGAAGATGGACCATCAGCGGGGTTGTAAGCTCCCCAGATTGGATCACGTGGTAAGCAGAGAAAATTTACTCCATTGCCTTGATGGCGATAGTCCGAGCCTGACATAAATCCGTCATACACGGTCTCCACATCACTTGGACATTTCTTTCTACCCCATCGGATATATGTGGAACCGCCTGATTCTGGTTTGTCTAGAAAAATAAAACAGACATTGTATTATACGATGAACAAGTTCATCCAAAGGGGACAACATCCATCATGGTTTTAATCATTCTGTGTTATTAGACTAGAATTTCCGTTATACAGTACATTGCTTACGAGCGCAGGAAATTACTAAAAAGCTGTGCTGCTTTTCACAAAAATTCTTACGAAAAAAAGTTATCGTAAGTCAATTTCATATAAATGTGCAGTTCAAAGTCTGATAGATTATAAACATAACTATGATATGATATTCAAAAGGTATACAATATTCTACACAATTCTAAAATATTTGAAATTGAAAAATGACCGTACTATTAATGTTTTTTGCTTTTGACTTACGAAGATTTTTTCGTAAGATTTTTTTGTGAAAAGCACCACTGGTGTTTCTATGTTTCTCATGACTTCACCTTGACAGATTTTTTAATTGTACTCATTAATAATTATGTGCTAATTAAAACTTACAGTATTAGCACATCAAAATGGTGAACCAACTCACTTTCACTAAACATTTCCAAAAATATTTTTACAACAGAATATAGTTTTATAAATCTAATCCATGCAAAATGATTTACAATGTACGTGTTGTAATGAATGAAATGTGATTATGTTTTGTAATAAATTAGCATGGTTTAACAGCATATGGAATTCTAAGTAGAACAGCACGAACGCGGCTCCAATTGTCATATTAACTTGCTATTGTTTCTTTACGAAGTACTGCGCATTTTGAAAAAACAGGCTCATGAACAATCCAGAATAAGCTAGCCAATCATGAAATCTTTGAAAAAAATACTTTCCTCCACGTATAATAGCACATTAATGGTTCTCTCGGGAACTTTTACTTTTGGGTTAAAATTTCATTCGAGGGCTGAACGAAACTCTATTGTACCTCCTTTGATTTCCAATTGGAGTTACAATTAATAGTTTTTCGTTCAGTCCTCTAAATATTTCCTGTTAAGGTATCTGATCGAAAATTAACAGATGTTAAGCGCATATGGAGATCTGCATTTGTTGAATATTTGAAAAGAATAGGATAGAAAAATAAGTTTGCAAGATTTCAGGTTTCGAAACGTATAGTGGGCATTGTTCTAAATATAGATATGACAATGAGGGTGATATAAATGATGTATGAGATACATGTAGTCTAAGATAAACACAAAAACATGCATAAATACCCTATAATACAAGAGCAAGTAACCATGCGACCTTGTATTTTACAAAAAAACTCAATACAATCTTACCTTTGGGTCTTGATTCAAGTAGTTTTATCCTTTCCTCCATTGCAGTATTCTCATGTTTAAGTGAAACAAGTTTGTCAATAATATTGTAAACATATTCAAATTTATTGTCACAATTACTTGGTTCTTGAGAATTAATTGACACAATAGACTCAACAAGAACTATACCAAGCAGCAGTGATTTCTTTATATTTAATTCAAAATTCATAAATAATTCTTGTTTTGTTTTCAAGTTTTAAGACCAGGCACAAAAATAAACACAAATCCAGTTAAGACACAAAATGTTTATTTCAAGATACATGCCAGGGAAGGAACTAAAATTGTTCAAATGAGGGGCTTATATACATACATTGAATTTAATTTATTTCAAGGGGTGTTTGGAGGGACGGGCAACGAAAGTTTTTCTTTATTTAATTATATTAATTAACTTTAAATAATGCCATTGGTGATGGAAATTTTTTAAATCCGAGATGTTCGTATCGACCCCCGCGAGATACGCCCATGGGTGGATAGGAATAACACAGCAAAAGTCATGAAACATCTGTCTAATGTAAACATCATACAGTTTAGTGTTTATAAAACAGGTCGTCCATGTAAACATTGCGTATATAAACATAGCCAGTTTCATTATACACCAATATTTAGGGGTGAATTATTTTTACAATTTTGTAGTCAAGTTAGCTTACTCTTATTTTAAAAACATATCATTATTTAAAATTTACAATATGCATTAACAATATTTTAAATAAATTTTGAATATCAAATTGATATGTTTACCAGAAAATGCTATTTATGCATCAGCTTATTTGCCTTTTTAATGGGCAAGTCCATTGTTTAAAGTACAAAAACACGCATGACCTAGGATACGACCTGTACAGTTTATTGTTTTTGTATGAGCAGCATGAGAAGCAGTTTATGTATGAGATATACATGTATCAACAACCTAAATGTCACAATCAATCCGAATGTTCCTTCGAAATAATTTCTTGATTTCTCTTACACATGTTATGTATAATCTAAGTGCATTGAAAACGAATTAACATATTGATTTTAAATGAAGTATAAAAAAAAACGTTTGAGATAAAAAATAGGTGTTTTACCTTATTAGTAGGAGCAGTAGTCCATTGGTAGGACACGCCTGGGGATCGAGAGGTTCCGGGTTCGAACCACACTAGAGACACTGCTAATTTCCTTGAGCAAGATATCTACCTACCACTGTTTCATTGCAAGCAGATGTAAATGCATACCTGCGATGGTGGTATAAATCAGTTGCGGCAATTTGTCAGACAGACAGACAGACAGACAGACAGACAGACGAACAAACGAACGAACGAACGGCCGGACGGACGGACGGACGGACGGTCGGATGGACGGACGGACAGATACCAGTATCCCGATGGGTAATTTATAAACGATGCTTATTTATTACAAAATGTAATACTTTTCATTCATTACATGGATTAGATTTATAAAACTATATTCTGTTGTAAAATTATATTGGGTAATAGCTGTAATCGGTGAACGTGCATAATCCATTCTCATACCCCGAGGCTGCCAGGATTCTCGATCTAAGTATCGATAATCCTAATAGCCTCTGTGAACAAGAATGGCACAATCATGAAACTTTGACTTTAAAATTCCATTATTTTCTTTACTTGAACTAGGGATTAGGAACCTAGAAACCTTTGATGACCACCATTGTCTATCACTGGCATGTCTTTGAATTTTGGCCCTATATATGCAGTTGAAAATAAACAAGCAATTAATGAAATTTCCGTTATAGTTCGTAAATATATCGATGAAAACCGTCGCTAGTCTCTTTAATTAAATGATCAAGATATTGTGGGCAAATAATATTTTATTTGTTTGTTTTGCCTCGGGTCAATCTTCACTGACTATACCACATAATTTTATGCTTTCGATGTGATAGGTCACGAAAAATTTTCTCTCTGTTTTGTGTGATTTTTGATTGGATTTTTCTGGAATTATATGACAATTTTGGTATCAAAATGATCGTGATTAAGTGATCTATACGATGTTGTAAATATATTTTCATTAACTAACTTCATTTACTGTAAAACAATGAATTAGTGATTTTTCTTTGTTCTTTTTATGTGTACATTGTTGGACTTGATTTGTACTCAAAGGATTATAATCAGCTACGGTGACTAATCTTATCATTATGGCCTCAGGTAACAGTTTACCGTTGAATCAAGAGGCGTTAGTTTTGGAGTATGAAATATCGGACTGTGACGATAATACGGAAGTGAAAATTCCCTTTATAACTAGTAACGCAGATAAACAGCAATTATCATGTAATTTGAAAGATTGTGAAATGATTATACAATGGTATAGAGATCTACCGTCGGGCATGTTTTTGTCCAAGTTATTACGCCATTATAACTCAAGTGAATCAGATTTAGAATTATTAAGGCGTGACTTCTTCAATATAGTCAAAGACGGCGACGATTTTCCATACGGTCAAAAAGCTGAATTAAAACGTCGTGTTTCAACCAGAAAAGGTGAAAAAGTATGTGTTAAACTGGCTAATGATATTTATACACTGGTGTCGATATCGGAAGGTGAGAATTATTCCGGTATGAAAGATATGATAACTTTTGTAAGACTCAAATCTGTAACCTCAAATTCAGATACTCCATGTAAAACTCCATCAAAAAGGGTTAATGACATGACGTGTAATAAATGTCAATGTAATGGACATGAACTAGAATTATTGAAAGAAACCGTAGCTGTGCTACAAAGTGATATGCTAAATATGAAACAAAGTATACATGCAACAGAGAATGTGCGAAAGGATCAAATTAAAACTGTAATAAGTACTGTTGATAGCATCAAAATTGATCTTCAAGAGTTTGGTAAAATTGTGAACAATTGTAAGCTGTATGATCAACAAATAAACGGTTTTAACCAGTCACTAAACTCTATAGATTCTGCAATAAAATCAATTGATAATAGAGTTCAACAACTGGAAACTTTTCTTGATGATGCTCAAATATTTGCGATCGACAGAGTTTCATCGAAATTGTATAGTGATGGACCAAATAACATTCAAAATCAGTCTTCTACAAGAAAACCTGAACATCACAGCGTTGAGAAAAATCAACGTTGCCATGGTAATGACATGGAATCATCTTGTAACCAACAACGTTATAAGCGGCCGACGGTCAGTGCACAGCGCAACTCCAAAAGCACAACAAAGGATGATAATTGTACAATAGATAATTATGCTCAGGAAGCCAACGTGATTCCGGTCAGAGTAACTCCCAGACATCATACTATTGATGATGATGGCTTTGTCACAATAAAGCGTCGACAAGTTAAAAAATTCTACGCCGCCGGGTTTCCAACTTCAGTAACTCCTGATGAAATCTACAACTATATACATGAGCGTGGACCAAAAGTTACTTTCATTAACATATTACCTATGCGTCGTTCACGCAACAAAGCGTTTGCTCAGATCAATGTTGAAGCAGACGACTCAGCAGACTTTTTGATACAACAAGGGTTTTGGCCTGATGACATAGTTTGTAAGAAGTGGATGTCTCGTTATGAATTACGAAATCAACGATTTCGTTCACGTTCGTCTCAATCAAGATTTAAACATAATCGTGATAATCACTGGATTCATGACAGTATACATGAAAATAGTAGTGAATTTAATCGTGATCACGTGACTGATCAGACCAGAAGTCGATACAACTACAGCGTAGACTAATTTAACGTACATACATTTATAATATCCTTATTATGTTGATGTTACTATTTGTTATACAAACATTAATGAATATTTCTCTAATGACGTGGAATGTCACGGGTATTATGTCTAGTGCGTCGTACCTGTGTGATTCATTAGTACAATACGATATTGATATATGTGGAATATCAGAACATTATTTGATGCCACAGAATGTTCATTTTGTAGACACTTTAATTAGTACTTATAATTTTCATGTTGTATGTGACAATGATTGTAATCCGTCGCGTAAACGGAAATTTGGTAAAGGCGGTGTCGCCTTAATATGGCATAAACGCTTGAGTGATTACGTCACAGCGCTATCTATAAATGATGATAGAATTATTGGTATTCAGTTACAAATCTCTAGAAATACTTTCATATTCATATTTCAAGTATATTTACCTTGTACCAATCATTCTGTCACCTACTATAGAGAGTATATAGATAAACTTTATGATCTATGGAATATGTATTCACACAATGGTAGTGTTATATTTATTGGCGATTTTAACGCCAAGTATGACCATAATAGTGTAGTCACACGTGACATGTTATTATACAATTTCTTAACTGACAATAATTTATGTCCAGTGAATACTTTGTCCAATTGTATCGGTGCTAAATCATCTTATGTATCCTATGACAATAAGTATCATACGTTGATTGATTTTATATGTGTACCATTAGAGTCCTCAGACTTATTAGTAAGTTGTGAGATCGTTGATGATCATTGTTTGAATGTCTCACGACACAGGCCTATTATTGTATGTTTGAATGTACCCATTGTGTATGAACCAATGTATAATCTGGTTAAGCATGATTCCATTAATTGGAAAAAAAATAATCCTAACAATGTTTCTCAATATAACTCTTACCTCACGAATGATAGTGAACTAGTGCAAATTATGTCATGTTCTCTCGGTATTGAAGATATAGATATTGCTTATGATGTATTGTGTAACAAAATCACTTCATATGCACTTAAAGCGTTTCCTATTGTCAAGTTTAAGAAATACTTGAAGCCATATTGGAATGATGAATTAAAGGCCGCTCATAAATCAATGAAAACTTTAAGAACGACATGGTGTTCTAACGGGAGACCCCGTGGCATAATGCACGATTCGTATAAGAATTACAAAAAAGCCAAATGTGACTTCCGTCGGCTTCATAGAAAATATGTTAGTTTATACATGAGAAAATTAAACGATGAAATTGACCAGACCTCGGAAATTGATTCTCAAAAGTTTTGGAAATTAGTAAGCAAGAGACGTAATTCGAACTCATTGTGTGGAGCTAGCATTAACTTTAATGGTACTGTCTTGAGAGATAGACAGCAAATAGCACATGGTTGGGGTTGTTATTTCAAAGAACTGTATTCTCCTTCAGTGGACGAAGAATTTGATGAAAATTGGAAACAACATGTTAATTTAACAATCTTAAATACCATGGATTCATTAGTACCTGATGATCACGCTATTGTACACCCTAGTGTTGTTAATTGTGAAATTTCAAAATTGCCGCTAGGTAAAGCTAGTGGTGTTGATAACATTCATTATGAACATTTAATTCATGCTAAAGATGTGTTATCGCCAATCTTAGCAAATTTATATACTTGTATGTTGAGAACAGGTCATGTTCCGAACAATATGAAACGTGGAGTCATCACAACTCTGTATAAAGGTAACAATAAAAGGAAAGATAACCCTGATAGTTACCGTGCCATCTCGTTAACTTCAACATTACTTAAACTTTTTGAAACAATGGTGTTAGAAAGGTGCAAAAATTCTATATTGTGTGAAATAAATCCACAACAAGGGGGTTTTCAAGACAAACTTGGATGTATGATGACATCATTTATACTTAGAGAAAGTGTTACTTTTTCACAAGAAAACAATTCCAAATTATATGTATGTTTTATGGACGGACGTAAAGCCTTTGATACTGTATGGCATAATGGGCTATTCTACAAACTTATGACCGAAACTTTAATTGATACAACCTCCCTTATAGCCATACGTGAAATGTATACAAATATGACTAGTTGTGTAAAATTCGATGGTATATATTCTGAATGGTTTAATATTTTACAAGGTACCAGGCAGGGTGGTAAAAGTTCACCGTTACTCTATTTACTATTTATAAACGGACTCATCAAAGAACTAGAGAAATGTAAATTTGGATTTTGTATGTACAACACTCAGTTATCTTCCCCTACTGTTGCTGATGACATGGTGTTAATTTCATTTTCAAAAATGGGTATTGATGAAATGTTAAGTATATGTGACACGTATGCAAAACGTTGGCGCTATTATTACAACGCTGAAAAATGTTCTATTGTTATATTCAATGAACATGGTTCTATTGATTATAACCGACATTTTTATATTGGAAATAAAACAATTAATACGGCCAAAGATTATACACATCTTGGAATATTATGTGATTCTTTCTTGTCAACAAGTAGTGTAGTAAGCAAAGCTTGTATTAAAATTAGAGGATCGTTCCTAAATATTTGTAATAGTGGTATCTACCCAGATGGTATTAATCCTCTATCTTCGAGAACTATTTATAATTCAGTTGTTTTACCTAAAGGCCTGTACGGTTGTGAGCTGTGGGGAAATATTTCATCATCCCAACTACTTACTCTCGAGAGAACTCATAGGTTCTGTGTTAAATACATGCAATCATTGAAACGTTATACTTCAACTGATTTTTCACTATGTGCTATTGATATGACACCAATAGAAACAATAATAGATTACAGGAAATTACAGTTTTTTGGTCAATTATGTAGACTTCCAAACATATATTTGGCTAAAACAATATTTAATGATAGAATTGTTCGATTTTCAAGTTTTGACAATCAACGTAATGGTTTTATACCGGAAGCTAACAGAATTTTAAAGAAATATAATATGGACTATTTTTTCGAACAGTATGTTACAACTGGAAATTTTCCATCTAAAGCAACGTGGAAACAAATATTACATGTTAATGTTATAAAACCCGTTAAACGTGGGTCTTTTGAACGTTTATGTGACGATAGTTCTCTATCTTATTTATCACAGACTTATTTACGTGATAATCTACCATGCACTATTTGGCCTGTGGCGAAGTCTAATCCTCAATACTTATTTACCTGTAAAACGCTTTGTGCAATTATCGGGTCATTGTATGACGATGATTTTCGACAAATTTGTTCAAAATGCTCTTTGGTAGTTAATAAAATAATTATACACAAACTTTGTTTCTGTACTAAGAATTCACAATTGCGCGTTAAGTTGTGGGATGAGTTTATAAACTCTTGTGGAATAAGTTCATATATTGAACTTATCAAACATTCGCCAAGTGCTCAGTGTGTATCTCTCTTGTGTTCAGTATTAAAGTATGATACTTCAGACAAAAGTATAAACTTTAACCTTGCATTAATTATGCAAAAAATGTGCATTTAAAAATAAACATATACGTATAATAGTGTATATTATGTTTATACATTGGTTCATTCACTCTGGCTATTGTGAGTTAATATGAATTATTAAAACCTGTCTTCCCCTGTAGAATGTCTAACTTGTTTCGTTTCGAAGTTAGGCAATCAACCACGGGGGATTGCAAGTTAATAGATTGTTCAATGTAATTTATGTGATTTATGTATATATGTTATATTTCTGACTTGTACATGTTTGTTCTTTGTTAATCTTCAAATATTGGAGGAAATAAAGTTTATATACTAACAATAATTCAATATTATCAAACATTGAAGCATGCACTTACTATCATCAAGGACCCTAATATAGAGCCCATGCCATGATCCACTACGTAATCATAGAAAGCATGCGAATTTTATCGAGTAGAATATTCGTCAACTTTGATGTAAGATCTTTTTTATTTCAACTCGTGAACTCAGAAAATGACATTTTCACTCGTGGCTATGCCACTCGTGAAAATATTTTTTCTGAAATTCTGAGCTCACTCGGTGAAATAAAAATCGATCTTACACCAATGTTGACGAATATCCTCTATATACGGAACGTGTATCTCACAGGTGAGCTAGATGGCCATGTATGACTCTCATGCCAAAGAGATGAGTCTAGCGTTATCATTGTCTGATTGATGTACACTGTCCTCCAAAAGTTTCTTCACAGTACAATTAAATAATTTACTACAATTTAAAATTTCAATTCAAGTTTGAAGAATTATTGCGATATTGTTTATTCATTAATTCATTTTTCATGCAATGGAAATGGAATTTCTATTGATACATTTATTTTTTGAGTTGCAGCTTAAGGTGGGTCGTACCTTACTCGGAGGGAAAAAACGAAAAAATATTTTGTTGACCGATTATGATAAAAGTTGGCAGGCAGATACCTTCATGCTTCTTGTTTGTTTCTCTGGTAACCTTAGCGACGTTGTGGGTTTTTTTTCACGACGTCATGGACGTCACAATGGTTCGCGCTAAAAACAGGCATGCAAGTACATGGTTAAAACTATGGTCAATGAACCAATATCAAGTTTGAGATAATTTTGTTATTTCATATCCATAAGACTAATGTACTGAAAAAAATAAAAATTGAAAATCATATAACAATAAACTGCTTTTTTCAACTTTTTGAAATTCTATGTAGTACAATATAAAATGCAAATTTGTCAAGGAACTTTTGGAGGGCAGTGTAAATAAATCTTACGCTGGAACTAAGAACTAGAGACTTTAGTCAGTTATCTTTCCCTGATAAAATCTGAAGCAATCCAATTTGTAAGTAGGTTCTTACAGTTGGAATCCTCGGATCTTATCATTGAAATCCTATGTAAGAATAACAAAATATTTCATTTAATATATTTCTTGTTAATAAAGATATTCACAGAAGTGATGAAATATAGATAGTTCTTTAGTCTTTACCCCAAAAATTATTAGTTTAAATGTCAAACAAATTATATGATTTAAAAAAGTTATTCAAGATTAATTTTGGCAAATTGACATTGAAAAGTAAGGGTAAAATCCGAGTAATCCAACTAATTGGACCTACCTATTTGAAAAGTATACAAAGGGAAATAACCGACTAAAGTCCTTTATTGTCACTGGAAAAATACGTAGCCATAAATATTGTGTAAGGAATGTCGTTTTTGCCTAACAAAAATGTATGTACAGTAGAACCCTCTAATCGGACCACCATTGGTTCTTTTGAAAACGTGTCCCCTTTATCGAGGTGGTCCTATTACTAAGTTTGACTAGTCAATCATGCTTAATGTACTTTTGGATCCATGACAAAAGTTTTACCCTGTAATCTAAAGTGTGTTCATGTCTAATGGCGTTTAAACATTATCAAAAGTGATGGTTTGATCTGTCAGAATGCTCACTTGTTTTTTTCCATCCGATCATTACTAGACATGGTACATAAGCAGATCCAGCGGGGGGGGGGGTCGGGGATCAAGGGTCCGGACCCCCCCCCCCCCCCCTAGAATTTGGAAAATGTACCTGTCCATTAGTGTATTTCTTGCCTGTAAGTCATTTTTTTTAGTAGTATGAAGCAATTTTTCTCGGTGCTTAACATAGATTTAATGGTTATGTAATTTTAAGTATCAAAATGTTGCAATTTTTCTGCAAAATGTGTATAATGCGGTTGTCGTTCGAGGTTCGGACCCCCCCCCTCTAAAAAGTTCGGACAGCCTTGAAAAGTTCGGACCCCCTCATAAAAATCCTGGATCCGCCCCTGTGGTAGATATATTGTTGTTCTGTAATTTCAATAATAATGATTTGATGCGCAACGTGAGAAAAGGGCCCTTATGGTCATTTTTTTCGAAATTGAGATTTTTACAGAAAGTGAAAGAGTAGGCTTCGTAGTTTCCAAAAATGTATAATTTATTAAAATATCTCAATTAATGACGTTGCTATGGCGATTTGAAATTCGATACTCGGTCCAAGAAAACAGCGACGTCACGTTTAACGTCGCGTTTTTGTTGGACATTTGGCAACTGAATACCATAGTAAATTAACTGCAAAAAGCATTTAGAATTAGTTTTATCAAGAAGGTTTGTTTTTTTTAAATTCAACATTCCTTACATTTATACTAAAAAAATCTCGAATTTAAAATGATTTTCAGTTTACAATAGGCTTAAAGAAAGTCTTCATGTATGAGTCCAAATAACTAAATCTATACTGACAGTTTACTAACAACCATATATTTGTGGTCCCAACAAATAACTTCAATCTCATTAGCACTATTAAGTCTGATTGTGAAACAAAAAATGCATCGATACAAACGGCATTGTTTTATCTATGATACAACAAAAATATGTGAATGTCTATTTTTATCGAGGTCCATCGACGCCAAATTTCCTTTGAAATTGTTGTTAGGGCGTTTAAATTTAGCAAACTGTTATTATTGGTAAGAGTTGTCACGAAATATATATACTGCAGTGTATACTGATAATAAAGGGTACAGCTAACTTAATTTGATATTGAACTAATTTTCACATAAAATTAATATGTTATACATGAACATGAATGTGTATGTACCAATTTGTATAAGAACATATTTTAATCGTCAACAAAACAGGACCCAACAAAATGTATCATCCGTGAATATTTCTGAAAAATATATGAATATGAGCCTCAAAATGTTAAAATGATATTCAATATGTGAACTGTTTTTAATGACAACGATCAATATAATACTCTCTGAACATATTTATAGGTCAATATTGTCGTAGCTTACACGGGCATTGTAATCATGCAATACATGTAACTTAGTAACGCTAACTTTGATTTGTCCTTCATATTTTCACCATCTTAAATTTTCAGGTATCCATAATGACGGGTTTGTACAATTACAGTCTAAATATTATAATTGACATTTTAAGAATGAGATAAATACACTATTTTACTTTCTTCCACAAGAGGTTGAGATAAATAGAAGTTTATTTTACATTAATACACACGTAAAATGTAACATAATTTTCAAGCAAAATGATGCTTACCATTACTTAATATTCCTCCTTTAATAACATCGTGTCACATCAGAATTTAAAAGACTGATAATGTGGAAAATAATCCGTATGACAAAAATGAATACAATGTTAACTAATAACTAGTAACTTTCAATGTCAATTATGTGATGTTTAACACATTTTAAGTCCAAATCCAGGTGAAAAATGGATAAAAATATTTAATTGAACATAAAATGGGAAGTTAAAGTAATACGGAACTAGCTAACCTTTTCTTTGAAAGATCTATGAATGCCGACTTAACAACGCTTTTGGAAGGCAATATTATCAAAATAATCTGGAGTATTAAAGTTCGGAGATGATAGTCGGTAATCCTTTGATATTCTAATTGGCCCAAGGAATGCATGAACAGTTATAGTTGTGGTACAGTTGACGAAACTGAGCATAGATATGGAAATCCGGCTCTGAATCAAGGAAGTTTCATGTTATTTCAAGTTACATTGAAGTTTGACTAAAGTTCTTTGGATCGACGACGACCTGTGTATAAGTTGCATACTATATCATTAAGGGTTAATGTCATTTTATGACAAAATCAGGTTGCATGATAACGCTTTGATAACGCCAATGGGTAAAACAGAAAACAACAGGAATTTAACTTCTAAGACCTAGGCCTATACTCATGCAGACAGTCTTATTAACAACGGGTTCACATTGACTCACAAGTGTTATCTTGCTCGACAATTGTAATGTATTTCTAAGATCCAACTGATAGATGTGGTAATTAGACAGAGCTACAATTTGCTAACAATAGATCTGTATATTTTTCGATCAATAATGTCAATCAAGCTTTATTTAGAGCTAGTCAAATTATGAAAAGAAAAATGAATGCCGATATCTAGCCATACCAAATTGAGCCTACTCCTCACATTCCAATTACCGGACGTTTTTTGGACATTTTCAGTGATAACTTTTTGTTTTAACATGTATTAATTTGAAATTTTGACATCATATAATTCGGTTCCCGCTCAGGACATTTATATATCAAGAAAAAGTAATGCATTTTTTTACTTTAAAATTGGGTCTAAATCTCGTGAGGAAGTCGTCTGTAAAATACGGACGAGCGACATATAAACCGAACGTTTGAGTCGGCGGGAATTAGAATCCAATTCCTTCTTAAATAAACGCAATACACTTAAAATTATTTAGCAACTCGATAAAGTAACAATATATCGCATACTGTGCAACATTTGAGTTAAAAACAACCATCACTTACTTCAAAATCTAACATTTTCTCCTCTAGTATATATGAAAATTGTAACAGCTGGGGCTGCTGTTCAAAGTAAGCCTACGGACTGGTAAACACTTATTTGGTAATAAATTCCATATTTCAATTTAAATGACTATTTTAAATATAAACGACAGCAAAACAAGAGCAATATCATATACATGTTTGCATTCGATGCACATGTGTCTAATACGAAATGTGTGAAATAACAGATCTAAACTAAAAGTCTAAAAGCCCCAATGACATTTCAGTTCAGAAAGGGACGACATTATTCTAATTTTGCATTACCTATTCACAAAATTTCCAGATCAAGCTAAGATTTTAAGATGAACTGAATCAAAAATCAGAATAAATAGTACAAGTCCGCATTTAACATTATAGCGTGTACTGTATTCAGGGGTGTGCATGTATACCCGTAGTTACGAGTAAACAATTTGATGGCGACGCGTGTAGAGGCTGTATCCATCGTCAATTTAAATCAATGGTACCGAAATTATGCGTGTAATTATCCCTAAAAATCTAATTGTAGCTTATCTATTTAGCAATCCAATTTTAAAACACAAATAAAACAGACTATTCTAAATGTCAAATTACAAGTTACAGCCTAGTTTTAAAAGTGTCAACACCACACGGCGGCTCGGCACGTTGACGAAAGTTGGATGAAAAAACTACTGTTACTCATGACGGTCAACAATCCTTCCTTGTACGCTATTTGTAAATGATTTCTTGGAACATTGATACTAAGACATTCATATTTTGCAGAACATATATTTATTCCCTTTAAATAATGCAATAGAGCCAGTTAAATCGCCAGTATAAACAATGCAATAGTCACTGACGTGACACATGTACGCTAAAATTGACCTCGATTACGTTTGTGACGTTTACCGCAAACGACGTCAAAGAGCTTAAGGGCCCTTTTCTCGCGTTGCGAATAAATTTTATTTCCTACATTTCCGTCGAAGTTTGAAGAAATTTTATCATGAAACTTAAATGATTGTTTGGACATCTTTTGATGTGTATATTTGTACATTGTATGATTGTATTTCTCATTTTAAAACATAAATCAATTCATGAAGTTTTGGAGTGATTATCTGTGCAGGAGTCTTATTCGTATGCAAGTACAACTCAGTTGTAATTGTAAATTTTATAAAACAAATATTTGAATACAGAATGACAAACACGTACAATCTTGAATCGATGTATGCTTTATTTAAAGTTTATTTGCATAAACCGCTACTACGAGTATACATGAATATAGATCTAGCATAATAATAAATTGAAATAACGTTTTGGATACATAAAAAGATACATGTACACATTTTATAAGGAGCAGTCATGTAAGGCATGGTCCTTAGTTCAATTTCGCCAAATGTATATTCAAACAAATTTACAATTCACTCTGCATATATCCAAGGGAGTTTTGAACTTATTATACATGTAAATTTGTGCTTGCAACAGAAGATTTAGAGCAGACGGCGCAGGTGAGTTCACGACCACGTGGATATACATCACAAGGTAATGAGCCACATCGTACTTCCACGTGGTATAAATGAGCACCATTATCTGTCGTGTCAAATTGATCACGCACAGTTTCCGGTTCTTCATCTAAGCAGACATATTCCGAACGATATCTGTCTTGGTGACTGGTCACGATGTATCCATTGTATTCAAGTTGCCAACCATCGTGACATTTGTTTTTGCCGGGAATCATTAGAGTAGTTGCCCTTGGTATCCAGCAAACGGCACATGGTGCTTCATGGTTGTCAACGGATTCACCAAGTTTATAGTCTGTCCCGTGCACAGAAGATGGACCATCAGCGGGGTTGTAAGCTCCCCAGATTGGATCACGTGGTAAGCAGAGAAAATTTGCTCCATTGCCTTGATAGCTATAGTACGAGCCTGCCATAAATCCGTCATACACTGTCTCCACATCACTTGGACATTTCTTTCTACCCCATCGGATATATGTGGAACCGCCTGATTCTGGTTTGTCTGGAAAAAAAACAATCTTTATACGATGAACAAGTTCATCCAACGGGGACAACATTCATTATGGTTTTAATCATTCTGTGTTTTTAGACTAGAATTTCCGTTAAACAGTACAATACTTATGAACACAGGAAATTACTAAAAAGCTGAGCTCCTTTTCACAAAAATTCTTACGAAAAAAGTTATCGTAAGTCAATTTCATATAACTAGCAGTTCAAAGTCAGATGGATTATAAGCATAATTTTTATATGATATTCAAAAGGTATACAATATTCTACACAATTTTAAAATATTCGAAATTGAAAAATGACCGTGTTATTAATGGTTTTTTAATTTTGACTTACGAGGTTTTTTTTTGTAAGAATTTTTGTGAAAAGCACCACTGGCGTTTCTATGTTTCATAAAATTTCACCATGATGTTCAAAGAAATATTGTGGATAATGATGATAAAAAAGTCCAATGATAAAAATCCCAATTTTGAGAATGGAAATATCTCCTATTGGAGCTTGTCCTTTTGACCTTAAATTAAAACGAGGGCTGAACGAAATACTATTGTAAGTCCCTTTATTTTCAAATGGAGTTACAATAGTATTTCGTTGAAGTCCTCGAAATATATTTCCTGTTAAGCTATCTAAACGAAAATTATCAGGTGTTAAGCGCATGTGGAGTTCAAAATTTGTTTAAAATTTGACAAGAATTGGATAAAATATAAGTTTGCAAGATTTCGGGATTCACAACCATATTGTGGACTTTGTTTTATATACAGTCATACACATAAGAGTCAAAACCAGTATATATAGATATGACAATGAGGGTGATATAAATGGCGTCTGAGATAGGTAAAGATGAATATAAGTTCTAAAAATACCCTATAAAAAGAGGTAGTTACCATGCGAGTAAGTATTTTACAAAAACTCAATACATTCTTACCTTTGGGCCTTGATTCAAGTAGTTTTATCCTTTCCTCCATTGCAGTATTCTCATGTTTAAGTGAAACAAGTTTGTCAATAATATTGTAAACACATTCAAATGTATTGTCGCAATTACTTGGTTCTTGAGAATCAACTGACACAATACTCAGAGCAGCAACTAAAAGTAGTAACATTGATTTCTTCATTTTATTTCGAAAATAATTCCTGTTTTTCACGTTGCAAAATTGGGAACAGAAATAAACACGTATCAAAATTAGACATAAAGTGTTTATTTCGAAATACAAACTGTACATGCCATAGAAGGAAGTTGTCAATGTCATATCATCAATCAATTTTTAGAGTCCCTGTGAGGAGCCCGTTTTGCCTATCGCTGATTGGTTCGATCGAAATATTTTTAGTCGTACAGCAGACGACATTTTAGGAAAAGTATAGTAAACAATTACCTAAATTAAGACGACAATAAAGCGTATTGCATAACGTAATTGGTATTGAAAATTGAAATATATATACCAATGTTTAAGCTAAATTTGACACCTGTATTGCGTGCTTTTTTAGGCTAGATGTAGAGTCTATAGAGTTTATTTTCAAGATATTAGGCCATTGACGTACGAATCAACATACATAAATACATATATATGCAGGAACATATACATATAATGAAGAGAATTACAAAATAATGTAATTGTAAAAGTAGTACCATTCAAATACAAGACATAGAATGTAAGTATATATCTATATACATATTAATATAACACATCCGATGAGTAAGATGTAAGTAGTAAATAAAAAACAGGGATTCTATATAACAGGGATTTGTAACGAAGTGCTATGGCGTGCGCATTAATAAACTAGTTCGGATTTAATAAACTAGTAATCCGAACTATTTCTCAAGCGTAAGAATATTTGCTGCTATGTTGTGCGTCTCAGTAGTGCTATGTTGTGCGTCTCAGTAGGGATGATTACGTCTTCTTAGTAATAGAGTGGTATCAACGATTCAGTCACGACCCGTCGTTTGTGCCAGTTGTCAGTAGAGATGTTACATCATCTTATGTAATAGAATAGTTCTATAGGAAAAGTTTAAAGATCGTAGTAAATGTTTGGTCTTTTCCAATAAAATTGTTTAATAAGATCTCTTCTTAAGTCATGATATAATAGACATTCTTGTTAAAAATGAAGTTCGTCCTCAAGTTTGCTACAAAATTGACATTTTCTTTCATTTCTTGGTATTTTAATAGGTTTATGCTATCTGCCTGTTCCAATTTCTAATCATTGGGATGATAATTGAAATTTTAAATTTTAACTACATCTAAGCACGGTTTAAAACCGAATTCAGAAAATAAAATATCAGTACTAGCTCTTAATGAATTATTAAGTTGTTACTGCCAGTCTGGCAAAAAAATATCATTATTCTTTGTTTGATTTATTTTCAAAATAGTAAACTTACAATATTAACACCTTTGTAAAGTTCACAAATCAAAAAATCTGGACAACACGACGGCAAGTCAAATGGCTGAATGTAATGATTCGCCAGAAGCTCTCTACAAACTCTCGCAACATGAGGTCGGATATTGTCATGTTGGAAAATGAGGTTACGTTGAACATTATACTTATATAAAATCCTGCTGTTATATTATCCACTTCGTATTGTATATAGACCAGTTCATTGTTATTGTTATGATGTCTATAAATAGTAACAAGGAGCTGATAAAGACTACAGGTAACCGTTCCGCTGGTTGGCAAGAAATGATAGCGAGTAAATACAATGAAAACACAGTAATTTTAAAATTGCAATTACTAAGTCATTTTTCATCGAACAATTTAGTATTTTATATCACTAGATAGGTCTTGAAATTCATATTTTGAATATTTAAAAATTATTTGTCAAAAAAGAATTGTTTTTTATTGGCGAGTTTTTAAACCTAGCGCTTCAAACCGGCAAGAAGATAGTTCAAAAGACAGGTTTAAATCATCTCATATATTTTTTTTGAAATCAAAATTATGGCAATTTTCTTTTATTTTAAAAATATGAATTTCAAAAGCTTTCTATCAACATTAATATCATAAAAATCGGCCAATAAATAAAAAAGTTATCATGATTTAAAAATTCTGCTGCTATCAATTGTATGTAAACATTGGTTTCTTTCTGCCAACCAGTAGATCAACCAAAATATAGTTGGCAGGTGCTTGTGACGTCACCCGTGAACTGGGTGACGTCACAAGCACCTGCTACCTATATTTGGCTGAATTACTGGTTGGCAGAAAGTAACCAGTGTTTACATACATTTGATAGCAGCGGAATTTTTAAATCATGATAACTTTTTTATTTATTGGCCGATTTTTATGATATTTATATTGATAGAAAGCTTTTGAAAATCTTATTTTTAGAATATAAGAAAATTGCCCAAATTTTGATTTGAAAAAAATATATGAGGTGATTTAAACCTGTCTTTTGAACTATATTCTTGCCGGTTTGAAGCACTAGGTTTAAACACTCGCTAATAAAAAAAGATTCTGTTTTGACAAATAATTTTAAAATATTCAAAATATGAATTTCAAGACCTTTCTAATGATATAAGATACTAAATTGTATGATGAAAAATGACTTAGTAATTGCAATTCTAAAATTACTGTGTTTTTCATTTTTCCACTCGCTATCATTTCTTGCCAACCAGCAAATGGTTACCTGTATTTCTTATCAGCTACTTGTTACTATTTATAGACTTTATAACAATAACAATGAACTGGCCTTATAAACTAACTTATAAACTATCAAAGTTTGAATGATTTCACGGTGAATGATTACACACTATCCCAATATCACGAGTGTTAGACAAAGAGCACAAAGTCACCATGAAATTATTCATGTTTTGACAGTTGAGAAAAAACGAACTATAATACTCGCGAATTTTATCGAGTTTGTGGTAAATCAGTTTCGCTTTTGTCACGTGATTTTGGTCATGTGATTTCATTTTTCAAAATGGCGGACAAGGGGAGGTTTGTGAATTTATATGATCTTTGGTGTATTTATTTCCTTGTGCATCAACATAATGGTTATATGACTAACCTATTTATTGTATTTTATGTATTTTTCATGCTTACATGCATGTAGCTGTCTGTCATGCTGGTTAACGGTATTTTAACACACCTTAGACGATGTTTTACCTGTCTCTCAATCTCTCATTCTCTGTTCACACAATCGCTGGTTCTAAAAGTTATAAGGCTTTCGCGTATCATTTGTGTTTGATGGTTTTGTTTGGTAAAATGAGGAAACACTTAGTTGTTTCATTTCTAGAGTCTTGAACTTTTTCAATTTCTGAAGTACTTTAATGATTTAAACCTTGTTAAACTATTCCATTACATGTTCAAAATGTAGGGCTGGCAGTTAGTCCTATATATATAAGACACGCCATAATTCATTTCACGTTTGGACATTATTCTGTTACATAACAGAATCAATGTCTAAATGAAAAAAAGGTATGGACCGTTTAATATATATGATTAGGCAGGGAGTAATGCCTCAGTCCCATAAAATCTTGGCTTGTTGCGGACCCGTACGTGCAGACAGTCATAGGCCGTGGGAAGCCTTGCGTATTAAGGTGACGGTACGCACATGGTACAAAACAACCCACCCGTACGTAGCCGTAGCTGGAAATTATGCATGTTTTATCCATACTCGGCCACGATTATGTTCATGATTTGACTCTGAAACTGATACGTACGTGTATCCAGGGCTTATCTCACAGACCCTGGTAAAAGCGTAACAGTCTGTACGGGTATGCAAGGGTTCATACGGGTCCTTGCGGAGATTGTACGGTGCCCTCGCAGCTATTTTTATATTTATGGGACTGTAGCATAACACTGTAAGAGATAAAAAAATTATTATGTATCCATATATGATTACATTAAATTGTTAGCCTATTTTGATATTCAGTATAATGATTATAGTGCAACAACATCTACCATACATTGTGTCTACTAGTACTTGTTGATTGAGATTATGTTAACTACATTTCATGTATAATGAAAGCTAGTTGCTATGTACATGTACACATATTACAAATGTTAGCTTAGTAAGTTCAGGTCAAGAAATAGGACATTAGTTAAATGACATATTTATTTATCCATAAAGCTTCATTATGAATCAAGGTTTTATTTGAGAACAATTTAACACCTTGTAACTCCCTACTTGATGTTTTAGGGTCACAACAAGTTGCTCATATGCTCTATGGATTTGCTGGCACCTTAATTTTGATGGTTTTTACGAAAGGAATTTTTTCATTTCCTTGCTCTCTCATAAAAATTTGGTCAAACCACTATATAAAGCAACTGAATTAAGTTGTTGCTTTTTTTCTTAGCTCCCTTGTCCCATTTTTTCCAGAAAAATCTGTAGAACACATCATCAACTTGTTGTGGCCTGAAAATGATAAATAAAATTATCACTTTCTCTTTTGATAGCAATATTTACATCATTTCAACTTATAGATTAATTTGTTTGACTGAACAGTTGTTTTAATTGTAGAACAATTATGGTATACTAATATCATGAAAAAACTAAGGGTTAATAAGTTTGACTTTTTATGACATAGGCGGATCCAGTGGGCAGGGGGGTCTGGACCCCCCCCCCCTAGAATTTGGAAAATGTACATGTCCATTAGTGTATTTCTTGCTTGTAACTCATTTTTAATTAATATGAAGCAATTGTTCTCGGTGCTTAACATAGATTTAATGGTTATGTAGTTTTTATTATCAATATGTTGCATTTTTTTCTGCAAAATGTGTATAATAAGGTAGTGGTTCGAGGTTCGGATCCGCCCCTGAAGTGTCAGTGCATATGACATCATCTATCATTTTAGACCAACAACAATTTCATTAGGACAAACAATATATAACAAAGTAGCTATGAAGCTATTTCGGCACACATGGCCAAATGGTTTTGACATTAACCTGTTTATCATTAGACAGTGAGCTACCCCTTAGTTCAAATCCCATCCAAAACCTACCCTGTAGATCAAATCCCATCCAAAACCTACTCTGTAGATCAAATCCCATCCAAAACCTACCCTGTAGATCAAATCCCATCCAAAACCTACTCTGTAGATCAAATCCCATCCAAAACCTACTCTGTAGATCAAATCCCATCCAAAACCTACCCTGTAGATCAAATCCCATCCTAAACCTACCCTGTAGATCAAATCCCATCCAAAACCTACCCTGTAGATCAAATCCCATCCAAAACCTACCCTGTAGATCAAATCCCATCCAAAACCTACCCTGTAGATTAAATCCCATCCAAAACCTACCTTGTAGATCAAATCCCATCCAAAACCAACCCTGTTGATTAAATCCCATCAAAAACCTACCCTGTTCATTAAATCCCATCCAAAACCTACCCTGTTGATCAAATCCCATCTAAAACCTACCCTGTAGATCAAATCCCATCCAAAACCTACCCTGTAGATCAAATCCCATCCAAAACCTACCCTGTAGATTAAATCCCATCCAAAACCTACCCTGTAGATCAAATCCCATCCAAAACCTACCCTGTTGATTAAATCCCATCCAAAACCTACCCTGTTCATTAAATCCCATCCAAAACCTACCCTGTTGATCAAATCCCATCCAAAACCTACCCTGTGGATTAAATCCCATCCAAAACCTACCCTGTAGATCAAATCCCATCCAAAACCTACCCTGTTGATTAAATTCCATCCAAAACCTACCCTGTTCATTAAATCCCATCCAAAACCTACCCTGTAGATCAAATCCCATCCAAAACCTACCCTGTAGATCAAATCCCATCCAAAACCTACCCTGTTGATCAAATCCCATCCAAAACCTACCCTGTTGATTAAATCCCATCCAAAATCTACCCTGTAGATCAAATCCCATCCAAAACCTACCCTGTAGACCAAATCCCATCCAAAACCTACCCTGTTGATTAAATCCCATCCAAACCTACCCTGTAGATCAAACCCCATCCAAAAACCTACCCTGTAGTTCAAATCCCATCCAAAACCTACCCTGCAGTTCAAATCCCATCTAAACCTTACCCTGTTGTTTCTTTAAGCAAAAAACTTTATTCTTATAGCTTAGTACTGGGGGACCAGTAAGTTGACTCGAAAGGGAATAATATTTTAAGTTGCTAGAACTTGTTTCTCAATCAATCTAAAGTGAATGAGCATAAACTAAGGGGAAATGATTGTTTATATCCAGTGAAGGAGATAAAAGTAAATTTTTAATGTTGATATTTTGATTATTTCAGACAAATGGATACAGTATTCTTTATTTACGATCATAATGTTTTAAAGAAAGAAGAAGATGATCTTAAAGATGCAATACTTTTCTTCTCACCTAGTTCTGTAAGTATAGCATTGGAGACAGGAGCTTCTCGGCTAGCTCGGTTGGTAGCATGCAAGTCTACTGATTGAGGGGTCATGGGTAAGATTCCTAGGCGGGGCATTCTTTAGGTGGAGCTTGGTCATGAAATTCTTTATGTGCTTATTCACCCTCCTTCAAATGATTTTTTTAATTATGTAGGACAGTTGTCAGTCACTGAAGAAAGTATGTGCCTAGTAGTTGGTTAACAGCTAAATCCAGATATTTAGCCTTTCCAGGAACAGTGAGTAGATTGACTGACTGCCGTTATATGACCTATACTATTTGTTGCTACAGCATTGAGTCCAACAAAAAAATTGGAGTTAGTGATAAGTTAGGAGAAGGTTATATAGGTGTATTTATACACTTGAACATTATTTAATATTGCTACAAATTTTGAACATTTTTCAGGCATAAATGAGGGTCACTTATCTACTTATTTCTTTTTCTATTTGCTGTGGCTAAATGGTATCATTGTACATAGTCAGATTGCTGTGTGATATTGCGCATTGAAATGACATCATGAAGCTCTTGAGGCAGGCGCGTATCTGCCATTACCCACTTTACGCACGTGCGTAACCTCCATTCCAAAAATTGGAAATCTAAAAGTGCCAAAAACACTGAAAAATTGAGACAGGTGGCCGAAGTATCATCAAAATGCATCTTAGCTAATGTAGCGTAAAAATATTTTGGGGTGGGCATGCCATCGGACCCCCTAGCATTTGTGCGTAACCTCAAAAACGGTCTAAATAAGCGCCTGTTTTGAGGCATTACTCAATCAATTGCGTTGATAATTGTCATCAGGCCTTCCTCTGCTGTGTTAACCTCTAAATATATATTACCTTGTGTATCAAAATGAAAAATCTAGCCTCAGTTTTTATTGGTCCCCTACTTGGCTCTGGATCCACAAAACTACTGTAGTTTGAGTTTTCACTAAAATGATAAGAGCACACTCAATTACTTTTCTCCATAAAGAAATTCTTAGATAGGTTTCTCTCTTGAAAAACTTGATAAATTTAAAATTGTTATGTGAACAAGCTTTAATTATTATAACTGTAAAGTAGCTGAAGGTCTCCAGCATATTCTTATCTATATTGTTAATGCTGCATCAGATGAATAACAAAATGTAAATCAAAGCACTGGAGTGCTGGAGGAACGATGTCCTGAACTTATTTTTTGATTGTTTATTACTATCGAATGATGTAATTAAGCTACGCATATAACATGCATTGTCAAAAACATCGTAGGCCCTTTTTACTCCAACAAGTAATCATTGCAGTTGTCCCGGGTTGAGTTGTCTACGGTTTGAGTTGTCCCGTCTCCATTGCAAGATTTGTATGTCCTGAGAGTAACCTTCCTTTTCCCGAAGAGTTTCAAGAACGACAACACAAGCCAGCGTTGTATTACATTTAAATGAGATGTTAATGAGTTTCATGCTTGAACTACGCCTCTTTGTCTATGTTGAAAATTGTTGAAGCGTGAAAAGAGTAATCTTATACTTTCTTGTTACCATTGGAACGATGTTAAATAACATCGTTCCAAAAAATGTAGCTTGTAAAGTTAAAGTAGCCAGAACTAATAGTGAAGTTTAATTCTTGTGGTATGCATTATCAGCTTTTCATAAAATTCATTCGTCCAAGAACTCTTGGATGGCTCTGTAGTTGACATTGTTAATGTATTGTTATATATGACTATTTATAGTATTCAATTGATGAAAGATGTGCTCTATGTGGTCAACTAATGGGTATGACAGAGTTTCTATCAGCAACTATATGTAAATCACCACCTAATGTATTCAGATTCGAACATGATAAATATGTATTCTTACATCCTGGCACTTATAGTCTCGTAAGTATTAACACAGTCTTTTTTGAAGGGATTTATCATACTTTATTGCAGTGACTGTCCCACAAAAATTCAACAGTTTATTACTGGGCTGTAGGTCCTGTGAAGATCAAAATTTTACAAGACCAAACCAATTTTTACAGGACCAAAGACATTTTACTTTTAAAATTGTGTGAATTAGATAAAATCCCTTGCTGGACAGTCTGTCTTGTAAACCTGCCGATCTAGACCTTCTATTTTTTACAGGATTTGTCCCTCAGTCTGCCATGTTTAGTGGCGACTGTTATATAATTTGCTGCTTGTTGATACTGCTGTAGAAGTGCTGCTTGTCAAGTCAGCCGTAAGAGTTGTGGCCATCAACTCTGAATGAGACTTACAAAAAGGCAAAAAGAATGGCGGCTGATTATGGAAAAACTTCAGAGTGCTGTTCTTATAAAATTTTACATTTAGTTATAGTATGGCTCTATTCCCTCTAAAATGACACGCAGTTAGATAGGTTTGATGATGTTCCTTAGTTGTTTCAAACTTGAAGTTGTGTACATAAATAGTGATCTACGGGTACATAGAACTTGCTGACCGTTAAAAGTTT
Organism: Mactra quadrangularis; assembly: GCA_025267735.1. Lineage (NCBI taxonomy): Eukaryota > Metazoa > Mollusca > Bivalvia > Venerida > Mactridae > Mactra > Mactra quadrangularis. The sequence continues at coordinate 36,922,854 of CM046305.1, read as the reverse complement.
TAATGACATAGTAGAATCATATCTGCTTATAAAGAATCTGAGACAGGCTTATAAGTCTGATTTTTTTGTACAGTATGTGATTTTGTTATATGTAGGAATTAAAGGATAATCGATCATTTCAGAGAAAGTGGGAGACAATCGGATATGAAGTTTAAAAATCGATTATCGCTAATTCATTTTTATTGACAATGAGAAGTTCTAGTTTTAATCAATTAATATTACTAAAGAAAGAAAATTCATAGGAATAAAATTCTTCTTAATTAAACCATGATGAATACATTTCTACTACTTCTTTATCATTGTAAATCATTGAGATCAGTGTTGATATTTTTGGTTGTCAACATGGAAATTGCCATTTTTGGACAATATATAGTCCCCCTTTCCAATACTGTATGGGTACTGAATTCTGAAAATTGATTCTGTTATCAAACAGTAACCACTAATAATAGGTTTAATATGCATGATTAAATATTCTATTATATGAAACAAAATCACTTAAACCATTGCAACGTAATGTCATATACATGTATTATGGAAATCCTGAATAAAAGCCCTGAGTAAATATTTTGATTATATAATGTATGATTGAACGAAAAGGGTTGTCCGATTATTTCTGATGATTGATTATATTTTTTTCCAATTTTGAAACCCTAGTTATATGTGTGACAGTAGTCTTGTTTCATACTGAAACCATATAGACATGCATGTACATGCAACATATTTCCCACATTTGTCAAAACTGACTTTCATCTATTTGTGTATTAACTCAGATTTAACCTTTAAATTGTTTATACAGTGTAACCGCTGAAGAGCAACCATTTACAAAACAAATCCTCAGAACCTCAACATATGTTGATATTTTCCTTAGATGTAATTTAAATTGAATTTAACCTCTGCAGAGCAACAACCTCTGAACAGCAACACACATTAGTCTCTCCAAATGGGTGTTGTTCAAGAGAGGTTGTACTGTATATAATAATGTTTATAAGGTTAAATGTGTTATATGTTAGAACATGTGTATGAATATTGTTAGGTTATTAAACAATGATATCTATAACTTATCATGTGTATCCCTAGACTAGTGGTTACATTTATGTCAGCTGACTCAGCTCTGATGAATATGTCACTGATAATATTCTGTTTCACATCCAAATCTACCTCATTGTTGTTCCTTTGAGCAAGAAATTTTATCATACTAGCTCCATACTGGGGGACATGGAACCCAGTAGGGCTGTCATGATACGCCAGAAGTGTATCACGATATATTGCAATATACTGGCATCGTATCGCGATACGTACCACGATATATTGTAGGCTTTTAGATTCATTGTGCCTCCGCTGTTATTAACAGAAACATTGCTAATCTTACATGCAGCTACTGATAGAATCTAGCCTGTTTAAGTATATACGGTGATTTAGGACTATGAAGCGCCCCAATAGGTCAAATTCTTGTAACTTAAGGTAAGATGGAATGAACCAAGGAAAAACTGATGTTTCGCTACTTTTATTTCCCAAAAGGAACAATTTTCCAATGAAATAAAAAATATCATAAAATACTGGTACATTAAATTCGTACCGCGGTACATATTGCTGCAGCTGAGTATTGCTATATACCGGTATATCGTGACAGCCCTAGAAGCCAGTCACTGCGAAACAAAGTGGACCAACAGACAAATCCTGAAAAAAGAAAGATGGTCCGTTCAGATCAGCAGGTTTACAGGGCTGACTATGGCAAAAAAATCAATCTCATCTACACAGTTTTCTTTTCATCAAAATATGTAAAATGTCTATGGTCCTGTAAGACTTTGTTTGGTCTTGTTAATTTTTTATTTTCACAGGACCTACTGTCCAGTAATAAACTGTTCAGTTTCACAGTGTTTATCGGAAGCAGACTCTAGAGTGATTAATCTAAGTTATAAGAACTTGTTTAACAATTGAGCTAAATTAAATTTGAATACACTTTTAAAAAGAGAACAATCATAATGAGGATGAATTGTAAACATGGGTTGCTGATGATGATTTAGCTTTTAGTGGTAATGAAGATTCTGCTGCATAGGCGGATCCAATGGGGGGTCAGGGGGGTCCGACCCCCCCCCCCCCTCCTAGAATTTCCAAAATGTACCTGTCCATTAGTGTATTTCTTAACTGTTAGTCAATTTTTAGTAGAAAAAGTTTGAACCTCCCCCCCCCCACCCCCACCCCCACCTAGAAAAAAATCCTGGATCTGTCCCTGCGCTGTATAGTCCGACAATATTAACCTGAGCTTGAACTACCTTATAATAATAATTACACACTTCACTATGGGACTATAAATCAATTATGTAAAAATGGCATGTTGTTATTGTACTTTAAATTTTCGACTCATATCCTAGTATATTGGGAATGAATCAAGTCTCAAAGAATTTGATCTTATGAATACAAAATTAATTGTTCAGTACGTTTATTTTGCCGAAAGCTTCTGATAAAGGTCGATTTACAAATTAAGACAAAAATAGACTGTTAATACTAAGTTTAATATATTCTTGCATAAAGGTCAAGTACAGGTTAATATTGTCAGACTATAATTAATGATAATTAAAATGTAGCATATTCTGAGACTACATTCTTAACTTTGGCGCACACAGTCCTTACTATTTCTCTAGGATTAGTGGGTATGGGTTACAATTACAGATTACAATAGACTGTGCTTTATTTCTTCTTAGTCCATAGTTTGACTATATAATATGTATTTGTTTAATGTAGTCACTTACTAGGGTATATGTTTAAAAACAATGTTAACCATAGTCAAGTCGAGTCAAAATATTTTATTGGCATAAGCAATATGTTTATTGCCAAGAAAAACTTTGGCAGTATTTTACATATAAGGTATATACAATATTAAATATAATATATAATAGAAAAGCGTGCACAATTAAACATGGCAAAACATGGCAATACTAAATAAATAATAAATAAAAAGAAAAAAATGTACTCATTTATGTACATGAGGTATAATAAGGCATTTGTACTCCCTTGCATTCACTTCAAGCTACAGTGTAGTTTTTAATGGCAACATGGTAGAGTCTCCGCTTACGACTCGAGAGGTTGTGGGTTCAAATCTCAGTTCAGACCATGGATTTTTATCGGGTTACCTGTACACATGTATGTCAAAGGTATTAAACTGGATATGTTTATTTTACCAGGGTATGAGAGGTGGACCATTTATATCAGATAAATTATTACAGAAGCAACTAGAGATGTTATATCAAACATTTGTTACATATCATGGTACTATAGATAGTCTGAAATTGGTAAGTTCTTTTAATTTCTGGTATTTTCATTTGTTCATAGGTGAAAATTGCCGTTTTCGTTGGTGAAATTGCCATTTTTTAAAGAGAACTTTAAATATCTGTATCTTTAATATTTTTTTGGTGAAAATTGTCATTATTTTTTTGTATGAAACTTATTTTCTGATTCTTTCATGTTCTTTGGTGAAAATTGCTGGGTTTTGCTTTCAAATTCTCAACAAATGTAGATCTACAAATGAGCATAACGCCGCTTTATTTTTTTCCAGGTGTGTTAAATGGGAAAATGTTTAATGTCAGTCAATAATACTAAATCTTCTCCTTTGGAAATTTCCTTCCATACACAAAAAGGGATAAAAATATTTTTTCCACAATAGGCCTATTGCTTGGAAGGTTAATACATGTGTGTTGCCAAGCATGCATTTATATCTTGCTATGTTCATGTTTTAATGAAATCTGAAGTGGTAGAATACTCCCATGGTAGTAAATTCAAAGTGGGTTTGCAAAATTTCCTGATTGCTGAACATATTCTAAAATTTGTCAGTTGTTTAATTGCACAACAGTCATATTTTATGATATTTTCAGTCTACGAAATTAGTGGCTATTCAGTTGCCTGGGGCAACCACTTTTTAGTTTGAACAACCAACAATTACTTATGGGCAACCAAATTTTTACAAATGAGATATAGTGCTTGCTCTTAAAATGACCTGTTCGGACAACAACTTTCTTACCCTAATTTCATAAACTGTATTTTGATATTTTGTTTTACAAATAGTCTTAAATTTCACCATGTTATTATGTTTGTAGAGATTGAAAGAGACAAGTGGTGGATTTCTACAAGAGTTAGATAATATATGGAGTACAATTTTACATGCCTCTGGTATGATACATGGACCAAGTCTTACACAAACATTTCTATCATTACCGTATGTTACATTACCCAAGGTTTGTTATACTTTATAATACCTATAAAACTTTGACTTGTGCTGATCATTAAAGCACTCAATCTGATTAAAACCCAATCTAAAATTTTCAGCTCGCCTACTCGCTAGTATAGATCTGGTCGTTTACTTACGAGGGTCACGTTCAGGTGACCTTTTCTCATTATGATATTCATGCCGAAATCGCTATGTTAAGTAACTTGTTTATATCATCTACATCATGCAATTTGAAATGAGCTTTCCAATCACAGACTGTAAATAACACCGCTGTCAAAATAGCTTGCAAACCTTGGTCAAAAAATAGAAATTACGATATTATTATGTTTCACTACCAATGGTATATAGTACTTTTATAATATAGTGCGTAAATTTTGACCCCAATCTGACCTTCCACATTTGCATCTAATTATCATATACACATATCCGGACGAAAATCAGTACCACGCCTATTCTACACTTCGGCAGCGATTGTAAAATTATAGAAGTATGTTTTTGTGTTAAATTTCAACACATAATCCTCACGGCCCAGATGTAATCGAGCATTAATACTACATTCGTGCTCAATGTAATGAATATTCTTGCAGAAAGGTCAGATCAGGGTGAAGCTTTACGCACAATACTTACAAACCTTTGTCTTATGCTGATCATTTAAGCACTGATCCTGTTATAATGATTGTAGTATCCACGTTTTAAATATAAATGCTTACTGATACTTCCTATCGCATGCTTTGACCCCCCTCCTAATTGAGGTTTAAATTAAAACTTATCATATACTTGTAATTGGGCTAGTTAAAAAATGTAGTAGTACTGGTATTACTACAAAAAACTTAGTAAATTTGGCTAAGCCTACCATTTGTTAAATATTAAGGAAATGTCAAGTGGTTTTAATTCTTAAGCCATATACACGTATATATCTTTTTATGTAAGCTTTTCAAATATTGAACTGAAAAGTGACTATATTAATTTAATACACATTTTACTGAATATATTTAGACATCAAATGATAGTGTACTCACAAATTACAGTTGATATTTAATACAATATGTACAATGTTACACTGCACGTAACTCCTACCCATGGTTCTGCCCCACTCATTGGCATGCACTTCCATGTATCTTAGGCCCTACCATTCTGTCTGGCTGTCTAACTTTTACTGAATACCCTATCAACCTCTTTGATTAAAGTTATTAATTATTACATATTTGATAATACCTATACAGTACCCACCAAAAGTTTGGAGACAAAAATTTTTTGTAAAATGAAAACAAATTGCGTGAATGCAACACATTTTATAAGATTCAGCATCCATATCGTAAAGCCTCCAAGACCATGTTTATTGTAATTATTTCCATACCAATGCTTTTATGCTATTTTTGAAGTCTAAATTATAATTATAATGATAACCAAAAAAATAAAGCAAAAGTTAAAAGCATTTCATAATAAACAGTTATCTTATTCTAGTTAAAAGCTATTCAGTTGGCCTACAAAGCGAAAATGTCTCCAAACTTTTGGTGGGTACTGTATGTAATGGTTTACTTAGTGTACTTGATGATTTAGTGTGGGGTTTTATATTTTAGTTATACTAAATTATTTTAGCTTGATTGTGAAACAAATTCTTACAACTAAGAGTCCAACTCCTGCTCTCCAATTACTTACCTAATGGGTTGAAGTTACTTGCTTAAGGAAACAATGGGGTAGGTTTTTAATGGGATTAGAATCAATGTGGAGCTGGCTATCCAAAGATTACCAGTTCAACGTAGTAGCTGCTCGGTAACACATGTTCAGTTTGTCATCATATTTATCATTGTTACATGTATGTTGGAAGTAAGTTCTGGTTTATTATACCCCCGCTTCGAAGAAGAGGGGGGTATACTGTTTTACCCTTGTCCGTCCGTCTGTCCGTCCGTTACAAAATTTCCGTCGCAGTTTTCTCAGCAACTATAACATGCAGCAGCCTAATACTTTGCATATTGCTTCATCCCATAGTCCCATATGGTGTAAAGCGATTTCATGCGCCTTGCTCATCTACTTCCTGTTTGTAGTCATATTTCTCACAGCGGGGGTATCACTAGTGAGCATTAGCTCACAGATTTACTTGTTATTTTTGATTTGTTTGTTTATTTATTTTTTCAGACTGGTTCTCATTTATTTTTACAAGCCTCACATTTGTTACAGTCCAGTCAGAGAAGACCTTATGTTTTAGCTGGAACTATATTATATAAAAATAAGTAGGATATCTTTATACTTTATATTGTACAAAATATCTTGTTGTTTTGGGCATTTTTTTGCTTAAAAGATTATAAATCTACAGTACCCACCAAAAGTTTGGAGACAAAAAAAAATTACAACAATTCCTGAATTTTGATGTTAATCTTTTTAAATCGTAATTTTTAATATATTTAATTATGGTTTGTGATAAAATGAAAACAAATTTCATGAATGCAACTTATTTATCATATTCAGCATCTGACATCTTGAAGCCTCTAAAACCAAGTTTATTGTAATAATTTTCCATATCACATTATTTATGCTATTTTTGTAGTCTCAGTCATAAGCATAAAGATAACCAAAATGTAAAACAAAATCTAAAATGCATTTCAAATAAACTGTTATCAAATTTTAGATAAAAGTTATTCAGTAGGCCTATAAAGTGAAAATGTCTCCAAATTTTTGGTGGGTACTGTATAGTAATGCTTTATGTTACATAGATTTTAATATTTGTAAGTCTTTATTGATCTCTCATCCTTATAACCAGCTTTCTAAAATTACATAAAAATCAATTATTGAAGTCATGGCAATGGAGACTGGCAAAAGCTATATGTTGGATAGGAGAAGACAGACAAAGTTATAGAATTGAAATATGGGCTTTTATTTATAAAGTCATGACATACAACAATGTGAAAAATTAAACTGGTCAAAATGAAATTCAAAATGTACAACACTAACATAATGGCAGAAAAAGCTTAAAAATGAGACAGTATGGTTAGAATTTACTGTTATAAAAATACTGTCAGTACCTGAGAGTCTGGAAAATATCAACCAATATTAAATAAAACAAACAGCATCACCCAGTTCATAGATAAATTTTAATAACATAAATATCATATGTAATCAAAACTTGTGTGTAGATTAGTAAGTAAGTAAGTAAGAAAGTAAAGTCTTTATTTATAGTGGATAACACATTTAACAAATATATGTCAATTTTCAATATGGTCCACAAATTATATTTCAACTATCTATCAAATTTTGATTATAAAATTCTTGCAAATGTAAATCTGTTTTATTTAGAGCATGGTTACTATACATCATCATTATCATCACAATTATTATGATGATTATCTGGAGATATGATGTTAATAATAATGAATTATAATTTTTAGTTTACCTCTGAAATTTTTACCAATGGCATTATTACTATTTAGTTTCTGGCATTTTTACCTCTAGCATATTTTGCCATTCATGTTATTATTACAATGTTGGACCTCATGCCCCTTCCCTGAATTCTGAAAATGCTCTGTAACCTTATTTTGTATATTTTAGAGTTCTGTGTACACAACTTCCACCAACTTTTACCAGGCATTTAACATATCTACAAAATCAGGTAATATATAGTTGATAATTTTAATTATTACCTGATTGCTTATGTAATTTGATATTTTTAACTGTTTGTCTGAGTGAACTGTTGACTGGGCAATAGTTTTGACTGTTTCCCGTGCATTCTCTGACGTCTCATAATGGCGTCACGAACTGTTACTGTACTTATATAAGGGGAAGTAACTCCTATGGGATTTAAGGCTTTGGGCCACAACAAATTGATCATTTGTTCTATGGATTCGCTCGCACCTTAATTTTGACGTTTTTTTACAAAAGAAATATTTTTATTTCCTCGCTCGCTCATAAAAATTTGGTCAACTCGCTATATAAAGCAAGTGAATAAAGACTTTTTTTCTTTTTTTTTCTTCGCTCGCTCACCCCAATTTCTTTTTCAGAAAAATCCGTAGAACATATGATCAACTTGTTGTGGCCTTACCAGACGCTTTAAACATGTCAAGTACTGTTAATACAGTAATTGATCAGGTAATGAAACAGTTATTTTATGTGTGATTTGGGAACAGTAAAACTGTTGTCCCTCGATGTCAGGAATAGCGTTTTAGAATAGTTCAAAACACTATTCCCTCAGCCTCAGGCCAACAGTTTGACTGTTCCCAAATCACATATGAAATAACTGGATATTATTGCACTGGATCTCGATGTACCTGGTATATTTTGAAGTTGATGTAGATCTGAATTTAAAACAGAGAACAACTCTCAAACTTGCAATTCTAATTCCTTAGGAACTTAAGTCAGTTATCTTTCCCTGTTAAAATCTGAAGCAATCCAATTGGTAAGTAGGTCCTTACAGTTGGGATCTTCGGATTTTATCATTGAAGTCCTATGTAAAGATAACAAAATATTTCATTGAATACCTTTCTTGTTAATTAAGATATTAATAGAAGTGATGAAATTTAGATAGTTCCTAACCCTTAAAATACTTAGCTTGAATTTCAAGCAAATTAAATGATTAATAAAAAAGTTTTGTAAGAATAATTTTTGCAAATTGACATTGAAAACTAAGGGTAAAATCCAAGTAATCCAACTAATTGGACCTACCTGTTTGAAGAGTATACAAGGGGAAATAACTGACTAAGGTACCTTATTTTATATAATTCTTTATTTCAGATTCCACATATAGTTAGGAAAACAGGTATGTTTATACACTTAACTTGTTTGTGTTTAAGTTTTCAATTATCAAGTCATTAGAAAATTATGTATTCAGCAGATGTGGCTGAGTAGTTACAACATTAGACTGGTTCAAATCCAATTCAAAACCTACCTTATTGATTAGGGCCGTCACACTATATATCTGATATACCGGTATATTGCAAATATGCAGAGGCCCCAATACTCGCAGCTTTACAAATTTGATGTACTGGTATTTAGCTGTATTTTTTATTTTCATTGAAAAATTCTTTCCTTCGCTAAATGAAAATAGCGAAACGTCTGTTTTCCATGGTTCATTCGATTAAAGCTTAAGTTCAAAGAATTTGGGCCTGTTCGGAATATTACACTAAAAAGCCCAGTTTTATTTTTCAATCCAGTCTGCTACAGGCACTTTCCCTACAAAATCCTGTAACATACTTTAATACTGAACCATTGAATAAGTTCTTTAAGACAGAAGTATTATGCAGCCTTGTCTTTAGTTTGCGAAGCAATGTATGGTGGTACGTATTGGGGTACGGTTCTAGCACATCGCAATATACCGCGATACGCTCCTGGCGCATTGTGACAGCCTTATTATTGATACTTTGAGCAAGAAATTTAATCATACTAGCTCATCACAGTCGCAATACAACGACACACGTTACAACGCCAACTGCATTTTACCGACACATATTAGGGAAAGAACAATGTCATATTGAGACTGTACTGGGGAACCAAGAATCAGACTTTACAGTGATTAATCTAAGTTATGAGAACTTGTTATACTGTCAAGCTAAAATAACTACATGTAGTAGAAACTACACTATGTATAGAGTTTTGAATTTGCTCAAGTTTGTTTCCATAAAATTGTAAAAACATTCCAAATCAGTGATTGTCTAAATGTATTAAAGTATACATAAATATATATTAAATGATACATTATTTGACAGTATAATTATGCATATTCTGATAAGAAACAATTCTGAAAGACTAAATAAAGAAAAATACAACTTAGTAGTCATTATGTACATCAACTTTGCTACACAGACATTCAATGATTATAAAAGTTGTATATATATATATATATATAGGGCATAAAGTTGATAATCCACGAGGAACACTAAAAACTTTCTTCCATTTTCTACTTTCACTTTTACCCTTTCTACTTTCATTTTCTATACACTTATAATTAATGTTCTTTGCAGAGTGTGAGTTACCTAAAGGTTGTAGAATTATTACAGTATTTCTTAGTGATGAAGAATTAGCAGACATTGATCCATTACATTCATCAGGTCGACGTCATTGTAAAGTTACAGATTTTAGCAATAAAAGGGAAACTGAGGTTGCCAAGCAACATACTCCAGTTTCCTCTAAACCTCACAAACATTTAACTAGACGTTTAACTTGTCCAAATATTTCTACAACAGTCAGTAAAGAAAACAATAAAACTTTGAATCCAAAGGCTTTAAAATCATTTATTGTACATGATAAAAAGAAGGAGAGTGTTCCAGCCACAGATCAGTTAAGCATTGAAAATTCCTCATGGAGTTTGTCTAAGTCACCCAAGATGTCACTATCTCATCTTCCTATAGTTGAATGTAAGACTGGGGAATCTCATGGTGAGAGTGAAGAAGAAGTTGCTTATCTTAGAACTAGTAAACCTCACCCTGATAGAAAGTTTCACCAAGTTAATGCACCTTTAGATCATGGTAACGAAATGTCTGAAAGTGAAAGCGAATCTGAACCCATGGTAAGTCCTGCAGAGGATAATGTACTCTCTGAACATGAAAAATCTAATGTTGATGTATTTAGTGAAACACTTGAAAAAGCGAGAAGTAAGTTTGTTGATGATCAAAGTAAATCTAGTGAATTTAGTAAAAGAATTGATATATCTGAAAGTGGTAAAGTTGGTAATCAATCAAATGAAAGTAGTGATAAATCAGATTTAGTTAAACCTAAGTGTGATAGTTCTTCAAGTATAGATAGAACAAAGTCTAAAGAATCTCTTGATATGAATAACAAAAGTTCAACTGAATTAGATCTGACCAATGAAACTGCTACTGTTGAAATTGATAAACAAAAGTCTAATAAGAAGGTTGATAAATCGAGTAAAACTGGTAAAAACAAATTTGGTGATAATACTGAGGTGTTAGGACCTTCCATTAGTGATATAGAGGATACTGATGAGGATGATAGAGTTGATAAAAGTGGCAAAGAATGTTTAAACAAGGGAGATCACACTAGCTCATTTAACTCTGTCAGTATTGAAGATAATGACAATCTAGTTTCAAGTAGTGAAAAAGATGACTCTCTAAATGTAAATAGATTTAATAGAGACCTTAGTGATGATCTTGTAGGTGAACCAAGACTTCTCTTATCAATATCATCTGATGAACATACACAAATGAGATCATATGATAAACTACCTACTGATCAAAGTGAAACTTTGAGTAAAGGTTCGAATCATTCAGTGTATGAGCATCATGTGGAAGTACATGCTGGTAACCTTAGTGACGATGATACTGTAAGAGATGAAAGTCTTGACAATAAAGACAACTTGCAAACTGTAAATAAAGATGATTTTGAAAATTCAGCTAATGATGAAAAGACTTCACTTAGTGATATTACTAATAAGTTACAAGAAAAGAAAGCTATTCAAAATGAAAGTGATGTTGGTAAGAATGTGAAAATTCAATCTGGAAAATCTTCAATAAAGGATATTAAACATAAATTGCCAGAGGAAAGAATAAGTGGTGCTGAACTTGGTTTAGATGGTGCAACAAAATATACTGATAGGCAATCAAGTGGCAATGATACTACTGACAAAGTTAAAGAAAGTCAGAACAAGTTTATGTCTAGAACTGCTTACAAATATGAGTCAGAATGTGAAACAGAGGATGAACATGTTACCATAGCAACCAGCAGTGAAAATATTTCCATGGCAACAAGTGATGAGAATGTTGCCATGGCAACTAGTAATGAGAATGTTGCCCTAGCAACCATAGAACCATGTATAAATTGTCTTGATTTAATGGCTAAACATCCAGTTGATATGGAAGGTCAAAATACTGTAAGATGTAGTCAATGTGTGTCTGATATGAAGCAACAGTCAATGTTTGGAAGTCTTGGTACTGATAGAGAAGTGATTGACTTTGGAGAAGCTGGACAAGAAAGGTTTGTATGAAGTTGTCAGGGAGGTACATTAAGTTTAAGTTAAGGTTTTTAGGAAAGAATTATGAAGACAATTGGTTTTAACCAGTAAAAGCTGCTGTTTTTTAAAGGGTTTTCATTAAGATTTTATGGAGTTTCAGAGAGTTTGAGGGAAAATTTGTGGTTTTCCATCAATGAAGGCAGTGTCTCATGGGGTTTTGTTTCTTAAAAATAAAGCAAAGTCACCTATAAGCAGTCATCATAAAACATAACAGTTACACATTTTATTGCTTTGAAAACAATGTGGATGAGATCCATTTTTTGCCAGACAGTCGGTCATTTAAATCTGCAGATCTAGACAGACCTTTTATTGTTTTACAGGTTCTGTCTGACTGTTGGCCATGTTTCATGTTGACTGCTTATAAGAATATCATACATGTACAGCAATGCTTTAGTATTAGTCTGGTACATTACTGGATGGAAGACTTTTTTCAAAAGTCACTTTTTCAAACCCTAATTTCACAGTGCAGATAATTATTCTTTCTTTCATGCTTTACGGTGAAATGTCGCTATTTGATGAAAATAAACAATAAAAATATATATTTTATATTTTCATCGTAGTGAAAATATAACCTTATATTTTCATCCTTCATGACATCATATTAGAAGATAAATGACGTCATCTTGGAGTAGAAATGACGTCATGTTATGATTTGTGTAAAATACATCAAATAAAACACAAAACTAAGCATGAAAGAAACAGAATATTCGTCAACTTGGGTGTAAGATCTTTTTTATTTCAACTCGTGAACTCAGAAAATGACATTTTTACTCGTGGCTATGCCACTCGTGAAAATATGTTTTCTGAGCTCACTCGGTGAAATAAAAATCGATCTTGCACCAAAGTTGACGAATATCTTCTATTTAATTGATTTTTCAGGCATTATGAATCGGGTGCTGAAACAGACGGAGGTATAAATGTTTATAGTAAAAAGATAACATCAAAGGTCAAGGTCGAAGAAAGTAGTTCTCTCCTATCATCATTGAGTAGTGATATATCAACAAATAGTACCATATCACAATATTGGACTCATGAAATGGATGGTTTGAATGACCTTACCTTATATGTACAATGTCATTCAGATATTTCTCTTTTATTGTTGATGGAGAATCCAGATAACTATGAAGAAAATCTCTTCCATGCACTGGTAAGTTGTTTGTGTGTACAGGGGCGTAGCTTGCCCAAAATAAATGTGTAGGCACAGCACAAGTAACCTAGGGGGTCGAGGGGGCATGCCCCCAAAAATCTTTTTAAATTCTACATCTCAGTAGCTGCATTATAGAGTTATATGTTAAACGAAATCACAACACTAAGTCAGTCTTGTAGTTTAGTCATACAGTGATTTTTATTGCATTTTTGGCATATTTAGCCTTATTTTTTTTCGAATTTTCAAAAAAATGTGTAGGCACTTGCCTTGCATGCCTATAGGAAGCTATGCCAATGGTGTACACAGGGCTCAACATTAAAGGTCATCCGATTGACAACCTATATTTAGGTTACTGCAACTAACATATGGTAGGGCAAGTGAAATATATAGATGGTTGTCCAACTAGGCGACCTACTTTAAATATTAATGTCCAACCCTGTATTCAGTAAATTTCAAATTTGCCAAATGTGGATGCAGTTGTCCAGTGGTAAGATCAAGAGTTCCTAGGTTTAAATCCAATCAAGGGCACTGATAATTTGGTTGAGCAAGAAATTTTGTCTGCAATTCCTTCTCTCTACCCAGATGTTAATGAGTACCTCCAACAATGGCTAAAATCCATTAAATGAATGGGTCAGCTGCTTTTTAGCAAATTAAAAGACTACCCAGGAAGATTGATAGATATAAATTTACCAGTAGCCTGCTGAACAGAGTAATAGCTGTAAGGTGGACTATTTTAAAACATGATATTTCATTATCACAACAATTCACAAGGTGGTCTAACTATTTGAGATTAGTAATATGCACTATACACACCTGTGTTGTTATAGCATTCACTTCTTTCACATGGGATCATTATTTTTCACGGAAGTAGTCGAATAGATTGTTTTGAATTTCATGAGGTTTAACTGTAGGCCTATGAGGTCATTGGTATTGAACTATATATAAGATCTTAATTACTGTTACATATGTTTGATAGTCTTTAATAACATGTCGGGATTTCGAATCATGTTTCCCATAGGGATTGCAGATTTGAATCCTACCTGGGTAATATACTCTTCCATGGATAAGGTATATGGAGAAGTTGCCAACCTTGTGTGTCCAGGAAGCAAAGTTAGATGTACTTGCCATTGTAAAAAATTCAAATAGTGTTGACATGCAAAAAAACAGTGTAAAAAGGAAAATCCTCATGTTGATGTTATTATTTCTATTTCAGTGGAAAGGTTCCCTAGCTTATTTAGCAGATTTAGATTTTTATATAAAAGAATGTACAGAAACGTCTGATGATGATGACGATGATAATAACAGCAATAATAATGGTGCTTATGGTTTTATGAAATATGATTCATTTTCTTCTGAATTAAAAGGTATGTAGTGCTGTTTACAATGATTTCATACAGCCAGACCATCATGGGCATGTCCTTGTTTGTAAATATTAAGGATAGGAGACTGGCTTGGCAAGTATGTGGGTATCTGTAAGTAAGGACCTGTGGTGCTTTTCACAAAAATTCTTATGAAAAAAATCTTCGTAAGTCACAAGCAAGAAACATAAATAATACGCTCAATTTTTAGCTTATCAATTCTTAATATTATACAAATTGTGTAGAATTGTGTATACCTTTTGAATATCATATCATAGATATGCTTATTATCCGTCTGACTTTGAAGTGCTAATTACAATGTGTATGAAACTGACCTATGAAGATTTTTTTCATAAGAATTTTTGTGAAAAGCACCACTGATTTGCAAAGTACTTTGCCAGTATTACCCTGTAATATACTGATGTACTTGTAATACACTGCTGTCTATCACATATTTGCTGGTTTAGCTTAAGTATAAAATCATAATAATTAAAATAGACCATATGGATAAAATAATTATTGTTGTTTTTGTATGTTGCTATTATTGTAATTTATGTAATGGGCTGAAGGCCTAAATCAATGAACAATGTTGTTTTTGTTGTTGATAAAATGATATTCTCCTTGTATTAAATCAATATTCTGTGAGTACAGGAAAGTTAGAAGCAAATTAAAAACCAAGTCTTCAAAAGACAATTTTACAAAAAAGTGAAATATCAGTTTTATATTCTCATTATTCACTAATGTCTGCTTTGAGTTGTCCAACAACTTGTATTTTTTCATCTAGATATTTGTAGAAAATACATATTGGGAAGCTGTGGTCCAGTGGTACGACACATACCTAGGGATTGAGATGTCACTGGTTTGAACCCCATTAGGGACTCTGCCAATTTTCTTCATTCAGTTGTTCCACTCCAACCAGGTGTAAATGGTTGTTGTGAAGGAATACCTGCTTGAAGATGATTCCAAGGTTATGGTAAAAAAAGTTTATTAGTCAGCAGAGCATGTATATGGAAGCAGACTTTAAGCCACACTTTAGTATTATCATTTTACTTTTCAGGTACAATGTCTGATCCTAAAAATGACAAGAAAAGTCAAAATTTACATCAAATGTTGACCACCATACATTCAGAATTTCAACAGAAACAATGTTTATCTGATCTTACTCTTAGGTAACTTTCTATATCACTTTATTTCATTGTATCTTTGCTCATATTGCTGGGAAAACTTTGTTGGCTTGAACCCAGCTACTGACCATGGTTATTTATGTTGGAAAACTTGCTTTTAAATACAGAGGATGTGAGTCTAGACCTGTGATCATTTTCACAAAAAATCTTACAAAAAATATTGTTATCCAATTTCAAAAATTCAAAGCTCAAAGCCTGAAAAATATGGTACATGTACATGTATCATGCAATGATATGAATTTCAGAAAGTATTCATTATTCTACTTAATTAAAGAAGATCATAAATTGATTGGACAAAAAATTAAGGTATAATGAATGTTTCCTGCTTTTAACTTATGATGATTTTTATCGTAAGATTTTTTTGTGAAAATGACCACTGGTGCATCTTAAAAACAATGGTTTGGTGAACTGTCTACTTTATGCAACTCTGCCTGACTTTACGTTTCTGAGAGCTAAAATGTATATTATAAAGTTGGTATCTTTGTCTTGTAATATTAAAATAATTATACTCTGCAAGCCTCACATTCCATTCATTTTAAAGACTTGAGGATTAAATTCAATGGCATCAATTATTTCCTTTAATTTTCAAAGCTCATGTCTTATATATATATATATGAAGTATTGTAAAGAAGAAATTTATCAATTACCTTAACTATATATGTGAAAGTAGTGTGGAGTAATTTACAAGTATCGAGATTAATTTTCACCAGTCTGGTGCTCACTGACACATGTATGTGTCAAGAAACTCGTTAACAGCTAAATCCAGAAATTTAGCCTGCCGAGGAACAGTGAGTAGGTTGACTGACCACTGGGATATGACCTATATAATGTGTTGCTATGGTGTAAAACCCAACAAACAAACAAATATTCTATAGCTAAATATGTTTTATATTGATTTTCAGATCTAATTTTAACAGTTGCTATGGACACTCAACTGCAGTAGAGGAGACATATTTCCTTCCTGAACTACAACAGAAACTATCGTCTGGTTTCCCTGTACCAAGAGATCCTGTGTTTAACCTTGATACGGTTGCTAAGCATTATCTTTCTAAAGATAAACATTTGTCTATGATGTGATTTGTACCTGGAGTTGCCATGGGGCACGTTGTCTAAGCATATCGCTAGGTATCGCTACGTAGCAAAATCATAGGAAACGACTTGCTACAAGATATCGCTTCATTTCGCTATGTGGCGCAAGCTAGGGTAAAAAAATCTTTGCTACCCAAGAGCGCTGTCACTAGTCAAAATGGCTGCCTCCACAGTAATGTGACTTCCTGTTTGCAGACAATTTGTTTTTTATGTTTGACTGACTATAGATGAATTGAAATTAATAAATATTTGTAATTGTTCATATAAACATATGTTTTTGCAATGATTTTATACTTTTTAGAATCGCCCTGAAAACATGCAATTGCAATAAGCACTTTGTGTATATCAGCACAGGTCGCCATCTTGGTTTGTGACGTAAATATGAAAGCTGTTTCCTATGAAGAAGAGCTACAAGAAAGCGCTTTTTCATAGCCATTCGTAGCGAAATCGTTAGGCAACAGGCCCATGGTTACATTGTTAGTGTATACCACAGTTCAGAATTCAGAGTTACCGGTAGATTCAAGTTTTAGACATTAGTGATGAAGGTTTTAGTCTTTGTCAAGGTCAATTTAAAATTTAATTGTACCTGAATATAATTAGAGTTACAATCGACTGTAAATGTGTCAAAGGGCTCTGGGCATTTTGGTGAAAAGTGGATGAAATAGTCTAGTTGTTTATCTATTGTAGTGAACTGTGATATGAACAAAGAGTAGCACCCATACTCGGACAAGCACTTTCAAATTCTAATTTAGTAGACTGCATACGGTGGTTTGAATTGAAACTTGACGCTAGTGAACCGTGGAAATTTTATTTTTCTGTAGTTTATATTTGTATCTGTGAATTAGTGCAATATGTAATACTTGAGATTTATTCTATAAATATGGCTGTACAAATTTATTGACCTGCTCCTATGAACACTTAGTGCATGCATGATATATTTGTGAAGTATTTATAAATTGCTTTCTCAAGTAGTTGAGGTTTTGTGAAGTGGCGATAAATATGTTTATTTTGTCATTGATATGAAATGTCTTTCTGCACTCGATTATAAAGATTAATAATATAATTGTATGTACATAGTAAACATGAATACTGTACAACACTTGCTGTAGTTATAATTAATTGTTTTATTTACAACTTCTTGTAATTAGGAAAGCATTTTATATAGCTAAAATATTGCTTTTTAGCTTGACTATTCGAAGAATAGTAGGGCTATCCTACTCAGCTGTGTGTCGGCGTTGGCATAACACTTCTTGGTTAAGTTATTAGGTGCAACATTTTTGTATCTTTATATCTTTGCTAGTACTGGAGGGATTCACTTAAAACTTTATTTGTGTTTACGGGGTTACCATTGAAGTTCAAATACCAAGTTACCTAACTCTAGGATGAAATTGGACTAAATTATGGCCCTTATTTACTTAGAAAATTCTTGGTTAAGTTTTTAGGTGCAACATTTTTTCTTTGCAATGACTTGAAACTTCACCCATGTCTACGAGGTTACCATTGGAGGTCAAATACCAAGTTACATAACTCATGCATGAATTTGGACTGAATTATGGTCCTTATATACTTAGAATTTTCTTGGTTAAGTTTTTAGGTGCAACATGTCAACGGGGTTAGGAATGAAGGTCAAATACCAAGTTGCATAACTCCAGCATGAGTTTTGATTGGTTGTTGTTGTCGTTTACACGAATACCCCTGAACAGTCAAGCATGCTGTCCTTGGACTGCACTTGTTTATAAATGTATTCTGTGATACTCATAAAGAACTCTACATTAAATTTTAAGTAGGTTGGATAACCTGCTTTATATTCTTATTGCACAAACCAAATATCTGCTAGCAGTAACACATTGCCTGAACCTAAGTATTGGTGGTCAGTGGCAATATGATAACCTCCTAAAACTGGAGCCTTGCTTATATACATAAATATTATGATATTCCTTTTTTAATAGTAAGATTTTTCTCATTTAAAGTAAACAGGGTAAACTTGTCTAATTTATATTATTTATTAATGCTTGAAAAATTAAGCCTTAATTTTACAACTGAAAGGTGTGTTTGTACCATTGATGGTTATGTTTTTACCATTACATAATTGTCCCATTACTGTTCTTGCTATTAAGTTTTTTCAGTGCAATTTGTGAACAAACGTTATTGTTTATATTTTACATATTCTCACAATATGCCTATGCAATAATTTTAGTACATGTATATTGTATCATTAGTTTTGTACTGTTTAAAGTACAAGAGAGGGATTGTTGAGAGTTATAATTTATTGTTATTTATTGTACATTCTCTAAAGAAAGGTAACTCTGCATAAAATACTATCTTGTACTCGATTGTGTACTGAGTTACCTCCCTTTAAAAGTACAATACGTTTTATTATAATCTATGTAACATATATTTTTTTCTAAGCTTATTTATTTATAGAAATCCACATTTATTGAGTTAATATTTTAATATTTATTATCTGTTATCATATTGTTAAATCAGAATAAAAATATAAGGTTTTAAGATTCCTCGTTTTTTGTAACAATCTCACTATTTTACTGTCTATGAAAAGAATGTCTCTGTGACTGTTATGACTTTATTTATACTAAAGACCAGTATTTAATGTTGTAGAGCTTGGCTTAATGATCCAGAGTTGACTTGTCATGAGTAGTTCAAGACCCTTTTCCAGACGGAAACCACGGATAGTGTCTTTTTTGTAGCATACAAGCTCGCAAATCCTAGCTGATGACCTCCACCAGGGAATTAGATACTATGTCTCTGCCTCCACAAAAGTCCGGAATAGTTCTGAATGAAACATTGACTTATTAGTCATCACCACTCATAATGATTTAAGCTGCTCTGATTATTGTTTGCATTAAATAAAGAAATATAACTCTGTATTCTTGAAGAAAAAAAATATACCCCTGGAGGAAAGCAATTTTGAAAAGCAGTGGTGTTTTGAATGTTTTAGTTTAAATGAAAATATGTGTTATGTATTGCAAGGACCCTATATTACTATATATGTGGTCCATGTGTATCACTAGCTAGTGATGAATGCAGTTAACTACTTCACAGGAAAACATTTCATAGGAAATCCAATTCTTGTACCCAGAGCTAGCTAGAATATTAAGATTCTAGATCGAAAATATTGAAAACCTCTGTTTAAGAGAATAGTTGAACAAAGCATGTGGTAAAAGGTTTAAATTAATGATTTGTTTTTCTACTAAACTATGGATCCATAATCTTGAACGATTTTTTGTGTCATTGTAAGCCTGTCTTTTTCAAGGACAAGGACCTGTTATATAGGATCCTTGACTTTTTCTATGATATAATGTTTAATTTCCTCAAGGACCTGTGTTTTTGACCTCCCTTAGTAACACTTTTGATAAGACATGAAGTACCGGTTATAGGCTGCCCATCTTAATCTACAAATGTATGTACCTGTATGTCTCAAAATAAATTCGCGGTTTAGTCCCTTCCTAAATTTGAAGTCACGTAGATGCTTGATCAATCAAAATACACTATTATGCAAGCGTTTACAAAACGAAAGTAGAGAAAAACGGTCTATCGTGATTTCCGGTTTATTTGTTGCACGTTGATCAGAAAAAAATCAATTATCACCAATAACAATGCAGAGTGTGGGGGCAGAATGCCAGGAATTAAAGAATGCATATGACAAATGTTTTAACGATTGGTTTTCTAATTCATTCCTCAAAGGAAAGAAGAACGATCCCTGTCAAGAAATCTTTAAATCATATCAATCGTGTGTCAAGGTAAAAAAATCAGATATTCGGATAGTCAACATTTCGGACAAAAATTGCTTTCTGAGAACTTAAAAGATAGGAATTGTTGTTTATTTATGATGATTAATTTTCGTTTTGTGTATACTTATGGTACTATGGTTACTTCCAACTGTTTTAAACGATTATTATTGTTTTTTAAGTACAATGTTGTGTATTGCATCATGTTTGTTGACCAACAGTAACACTCAGCCACGGTTATTTCCCTTTACTGAAAGTATAACCACTGCCACTGCTCGTAAATTTTTCAGAGAGTGGATTTTATTAACATTTGAAATTGAATATTTATTATGAATTTAGTCTCCTCTTAGTAAATTTATTTGATGTTTGAAGTACATACAGGTAAAAATAAGGCAGTAACTTGTGTTCAGTTACAGCAAGGACCCTATACAAACTTTTTGGACGGGATAAAAAAAAGTGCTTTTAACTTGATAATAAAGGTTTCAATTGTGCATCTGTATTTTGATCACATCTGGAGGAAGCCCTTTAATCATGGCCCAGCAAGACAGTATCATTTTTCATAAAAAAATTTCCATCAAAATGGAATCTTTTTTGTTTGGTGGAAGAACAAATAAAATAAATATAAGTAATTTAGATGTCATCTGAAATGTGATATACTAATAAAGAAAAGAACTTTGCTGACAGCTTTGCGCGTTGGATCACATATTGCTGACAAAATCCGTGTAATGATGTTAAAACAATTCTTACTAAGAAAATATAAGTAAGGACAGTTTTTAGCAAAAGTCACAAAAGATTATTTCATTATTATTAGTTTGATATATTGTCTTCATTTATGTTTTATATTGTTTCAGAAAGCCATAGCTGAAAAAAATATTGACTTGTGGGAATTAGACAAGAACGTTCTTGGTACTAGTGAAGAAAGAACTCCTCCTAAGTGATCAGAGTTATGAATTATATATTACAAAAATACAGGAGTAGAAGTGTGTGTGATAGTTGATTCAAGAATGCATTCAAACTGTTAGAATCTAGTTAGACATTGTTGAAAAATTTATTCAACTGTCAGTAGTGCATCCATTCTGATTTAAATACTCAATATGTGTCATCCATTCGGATTTCAACACTCAATGTGTGTCATCCATTCTGATTTCAAACTCCAATGTGTGTCATTCATTCCGATTTCAAACTCCAATGTGTGTCATCCATTCTGATTTCAACACTCGGTACTGGAGAGAGTATTAAAATCAATGGGGTTAATGTATGCACCACTAACAGTTGAATACAATTTAACAATAATTATTACAGATTGTCATTATCTCAATGAACTTAAGCTGGTAACATGAAGATTTGTATGAAAGAATAAACACTTCAAGTTATTGGTGATTGTTTTCTCATTGTTATAAAATTCCATCTAAAATTTGACACTATGTGTTTGAATACATGTATTAATGATTTTATTATTTTATATGACTGTGATCTCATTTTATGCCACTAAAAAGTGGCTTCATGTACCATTGCTGCAGTAGGTTAGCATGTCTTTAAAACCTGTCTGTAAAATTGAAATGCTTGTAAAAAGAAAGAGTAAAGTAGCAGGTTTTGTTTAATAAGGGACTTTAGTCAGTTATTTCCCCTTGTATACTCTTCAAAATAGGTAGGTCTAATTATTTGGATTACTCGGATTTTACCCTTACTTTTCAATGTTAATTTGCCAAATTTAATCTTAAATAACTTTTTTGTATATCATTTAATTTGTTTGAAATTCAAGCTAATTATTTTTAAGTTAAAGAACTATCTAAATTCCATCACTTCTGTTAATATCTTCATTAACAATAAAGATATTAGATTAAATATTTTGTTACCCTTACATAGGAATTCAATGATAAAATCCGAGGATTCCAACTGTAAGGACCTACTTACCAATTGGATTGCTTCAGATTTTATCAGGGAAAGATAACTGACTAAAGTCCCTATATAGGACTGTGATGATAAAACAGACTTTTAATTCCAGGTAACTATTTTGCATGATTATATTTGGACATTCCCCTCTTGCGTTTACACATATACATCACTTTGTCTGTCTTCTGAGTTCTATACCTCATTACCTGTTGCTGGGACAGGAGAACTAGGATTCTACAAATTAGGTTTCACAGACAACTCGACCCTGAAATGCTCCAGCTGTCTATCTCAAAGTTGAGTTTACAAGAGTTTATGGCTCCAAAATCTAGATGTCCCAGACTCCCAATATTTTGGCTTAAAGTTCAGGAGTTACAGTTTGTATGGGGTCATTCTCGTTCCAAGAGCTAGTATTGAGAATCCTACTAGACTCTGGGAACGAGAATGGTGTGGCCCGTGTGGGGTATGGTGTGTCTGTAGTTAGTTGATGTTATAAAGTAGATATACTGTTACAATGCGATGGTATTTATCAAAATCATACTTTTATTATTTTTAATTTGTACCCTCATTTTCCTATGTATATATACATTGGCAGTAAACTTCAGCTAGTTGAAATAGGCAGTTATACTGAAAGAAAAAACATTGATTTCAAAGAACTTTATTGTACCAGAGACATAGATAACAGTGTATCTAATTCCCTGATTGTACTATATTACATATTAAATCAACAAAAACACTTTATATATAATTTATATTGCTGTATAAACATTGTTTTTCTATTATTATATTATAATATGTGAATTTTGTCTTTTACAATAAATTTTGTTTAAAAATAATTATGATTTTATTTTGACTATCGAGACTTAGATCTATGAGACACAATTTTAATCAACATTTGCCCTGAAAATAATTATGTTTCATATTTTCAGTATAATTATTAAATTTCCAATATGTTAACTAGATCAGCACGACAGTGGCCAAGCAGTTATGACGTTTTATATACATCATTTTATACATCATTTTTCAGTCGTAAATCCGTCTGAACTTGATTGTTATACTGTAGTTATGTCAGTGATAATCTGCTGTCATATCTATATAGATCTACTGTTAATGTATAGATCTTTATTTTGGCCAGATCCATGAGATCGAATATCTGTGATATACTGAACCACTCTCCGTAAACAGATATCCTGTAGAGCGTTGTCGTACAGGCTCTCTACTTTCTCCGTTGAAGGTCACGTCGAGATGAACTTTGTGTCGACCAATCAATGCGTAGCTTTCATCTAGACGAAAACATTATTAAACACATTTTGATTTCGTAATTTCTATTTTAGACCAATTCACAGTCTGTGATTGGGTGGCTCATTTCAAATTGCGTGACGTAGACAATGTTAACAAGTAACGTATCATAACAATTTCGTCATGAATATTATGATGAGAAAAGGTCACCTGAACGTGACCTTCGTTTGGAAAAGGCCAGATCTAAATTAGCGAGTATGCGAGTGTAAAATTTTAGATCGGGTTTTAATCAGATTGATACTGAACTTGACTACAATATTCCCGATCAAAATGGTTTGAGCAACCCCTAGAAAATCACAAACAAAATATATTAACTAATTAGTTCTAATTTGTTAAATTTTCAATAGATGCTACCATGTTGGGCCTATATCTTTTATTCAGAAGGTTCATATCTTTCTACTTTTAAAGGAAACTAACTCAAGAAGTTCAGCTTCATAATTACTTTTAGACTTTGGCAATTTTCGCCAGAAAGGCTAAAGTAACAGCTCGAAACCTATCAACGATTCAAAGGCCTGACCAGTTTAACCACTTAGAGATCAGGGGCGGATCCAGGATTTTTTCTAGGGGGGTCCGAACTTTTCTAGGGGGTCCAAACCTCGAGCCACAACCACATTATACTCATTTTGCAGAAAAAATGCAACATATTGATAATAAAAACTACATAACCATTAAATCTTTGTTAAGCACCGAGAAAAATTGCTTCATGCTACTTAAAAATGACTTTGATACAGGCAAGATATACTCTGAAGGACAGGTTCATTTTCCAAATTCTAGGTGGGGGTCCGGACCCCCCTGACTCCCCACAGGATCCGCCTCTGTATTTCATATTCCAGCATACATGTTTTTAAGTGATAATTACAAGATAGTTTTTGCAGATAATTTAAGACCTGAAGAATGCAAAAACATATCATAATGTATAAAATAATTTAACGGTTTGGTTGAAAAGGATAAATAACAGCATAGTCTTTGACGTCATCTATGGACGACATCGTCTGCTTAGGTAGTCGTTAGAATTTAGAATGTACGTCTAATGGCGCGGCGACTGCTTCATTTGTTATTTTGGTAAACAAACTTATGTTCACAGGCGATTACGATGAATTGATGTAATATTTTATGCATTCAAATTGTAAATTATTTTAATTTATTAGATTGGAGATGAAATGTGTTGTACCAGGAGCAAACATAAAAGGTAAATTTGTGTTGTTACCTGTTTTCGCGACCCATAAGTTACAAACATTACAATAACAATGAATATGTCTCTTGTTATCCACCTGTCAGCTTGGCTTACATATCTTCTTCGACCTGGTAATGAGGTCAGAAGTTTGCTCTGACTGTAGTTTTGATCTAACTCTAAGATTTCCACCAGTTTTATTACCACTTTTGAATCCAAAACACTTAATTGTGATAAGTTCAGAGCTTCAAAAACCATAATGCTATACCTAGCTTTGGTGGCAACTGAATGAACTAGATTTCAATAGACTATATCCGGAATTCAAATATTTGGGTTTTCCCCTCCGGTACAAACAAACTTTCACCGTTACAATGAAAACATGTGTACAAAGAAAAATAGGATTTAATCCATATTTCGTGCTGTTTAGCAATAATGTGTAGAAAACTTTGTTTGTACCGCCTGTGCAAAGATGGGAAAACCCATAAAGTTGAATTCTGGATTAGGTCTATTTAGTGTTTATTTCACTAGTATGGCATGGGCAGTCAGAATGTAAGAATTTTCAATATTTAATTACCTTTTTTCAAAACTTAAAAAGCAACCATTTATCTGTCTCCTTGGCATGACCAAGCAGATACCTATTTTGTATTTTTTGTAGAAACTGTTTCAATTGAATACATGTATATTTTTATATATTTACAGTGTTTGGAAGAGCTGTACATTCTTTATCGAAGATTGGAGAGGAGCTGTATATTGAACCATTAGACCATGGTGTAAGACATTTTCTGCTAATACTTATTTAATTACTAGACTTTGAAAATTAACTTAAGTTGCCATTCTATGCAGGGCTTGCAAAATCAGTCGTCCGTGTTATCCCAAGGCAAGTGCGGACAAGTGGATTTTTCAATTATTTTATTCTTTTAAGTTCATACGGACAAGTAACTTTACCATTAGACAAGAACGGACAAGTAAACAATTTTAAGATTTCGCCAGCCCTGCTATCGCTAAATTTAACTGTTCAAGAACTTTGACCATTGGTATATATGTATCAACTAACTAGTATGGGTGATAATTTTTTTCGTTAATTTGCTTGTAGAAGTAGTTGGACTCGGAGTTCAGCACTTAAGTGCATAATACATAGTTATGAACTCTGTTAAATCATTGAAATTAATGAACTATCAACTAACTAGTAAGGGTGATAATTTTTCCGTTAATTTGCTTGTAGAAGTAGTTGGACTCTGAGTTCAGCACTTAAGTGCATATTACATAGTAATGAACTCTGTTAAATCATTGAAATTAATTAAGAAATGAATAGTGATCTCCATCATTTCATTGAGCTGTCACGGATTGACAGTTCTTCATGAGGATAGTTGAAAAGATAGTGAAAGAAAGAAAATATACCTACTTAGATAGTTTCAAGTCAATGATGATAGAAAAAGAAGTAATACATAAATTAAAGATGCTCCTGGGTGTGGTGTGACTAATTCAGCTTCCCTTGAGGTAGTTAGGTGTTAGGGTGTTGGGTAGTTAGGCCCACAGATACAACTCATACCTTTCGAAGCTATGAACATGTATAACAGTATAAGTTCACATAGACTAGGGGCTGAATGTTACTTATCACATAAAGTAAAACTATGATTGATGATCTCTTTAATATTTTGTCCATTTTGATGTCTTCAATACATGAGTAAAAATCACAGTAATTGTGGTAATTGGCATTACTTACTGACAAAAAAAAATCAGTTTGGTAAAATATTATGCAGTTAACTTTTTTATCAAAATACAATGTATTATAATTATATTATTTATATATTCTGTATTTGTCTTTTAAACAGTTAGCTCTGCGTACAGTAAATTCTTCTAGATCAGCCTATGCATGTTTTCTATTTGCACCAAGTTTTTTTCAACATTATGATGATGGTTCTGGAGACGTATCATCTCAAGATAGTGATGATACCCTTAGATGTAAGATTGCTATGAAGGTAAATGTACACTTTTTTTATACAGGGTTTAACACCATATCAACACTATTTAGGAAATTTTACGGCGTCCAGTACACCAACCTAGCTTTCCTGAACCCTTGTCTACAAAATGAATAAATTGAGCTCTTATTAAGGAACAGTTTTCGTGTCTGCTGTAAAATGAATATGTCTTACCATGATGGCTTTAAATATTTTGATTTCTAACTATAAAACTGGAACTGGATTTGTTTTACCAAAATGGTATTTATGCTCATTTATCTTTGCCTGCATTTTTACAATTACAGTGATTTCTAATCCCTAGCAATGTTATAACTAAATCAGCCACTCTTTCTTGTTATTTTATTTTACGAATACTTTGTGAACTTTTTCTCATGTCTATTTTCATGTTTCAGTCAATTCTTACTGTGTTCCGTTCTTTATCAACAATGGAAAAGACTGTAGAAAGATGTAAGATTAAATTAAACATGAAAGATTCAAGACTTGTTTTTCAACTTTATTGTAGACATGGTCAGTCAGATATTTTATATTATTATAGTTCAAGGCATTAAATTAGATCTCAAAATTACTCAAAATATATATGTACTGTACTACAATCATTGATTTAAATATTCTTTAACACTTGCCTGATAAATTACCTTTTATAAATTTATAGTTATTGAACTAGTTGGCAACTTTATAAAACTAACTAGCCAGACTAAATGGAATTTTTAACTAGCCCTATACAGTTTACCCTGGCTTGTTCAATTGTGTTGTGCTATTTTCAGCCATCTTTTTATGTCATACTCTCGTTTACTCGCCGTAAATTAGAGAGTTCACGCTAGAATCAATTTGCGACATTGGGGTCACATTCTCGGTGATAGTTTAGACCTAGTGCTGTGGCTTGACACTAGGGTGTGCATAACAAATACAGCTATATTTATGTCAGGGTGAAAATTTTCAGGGCTGATCCCGAAGTTCAAGATGTTATGACTTTTCTAATATGTTAAAGCTTCTGGAATCAGTAAATTTTTATATGCACTAGCCCAATTTATTATGATTTATAGATTTATGCAAAATTATCCCCCAGCTCAATAATTTTCACTAGCTGCAATATTATTTTACTATTCCGGGGCTTAGGGCTAATGAGTTAATGTGATGACTGGCTGAAATCATGGAATTCAACATTTAGAAAAGTTTTAAAAACTTTCACCCATGTTTGTGTTTTGTTCTATTACAGGTATCGTTAAAACCCATAATCTAGCATTTATAGAATGTGAGACTTTACAAGCTGTCTTCTCTAAAGACATGTGTCCTAATTCATTAACAGCTTGCTCCAAGTATGTACTATTTTAATTTATTTTAAAACAATTATTTATCATTTTAATAACCCTAAACCTTGTGGAAGGGTTTGCGAGTACTGGTTATAGATAAGGGTCCAGGAAAGCTAGTTTAGGTGCGGGGTGCTAGCTGCCGTAACATGACTTAAACTGTGTTGATGCAGTGTTAAACCAAGTATAAAAGTATCTTTACAAATTTATGCATGTTTTACCTCTGGAACAATGTTCTTACACAAAAATTTGATCTCCAAAAACGTTGTCACATTTTATGAAGTTTAAGTTTACTTACAATGAATGCTAGTTTTTCCTGTAAGAATATTTAGTTTTATTTATGCTATTGTATTGATGCATATAATTCAAAATATATACATTGTACTAGTCATTGAAATCACCTTCAGACATGTGATCTCTCACAGTACCCATTTACATCAGGGTGGAGTTGAACAACTATAGGTAAACTCAAAGAATTTAGCAGTGCCCCTAGTGGGGTTCAAACCTTGACCTCTCAATTCTTTAGAGCTGGTCCTACCAGTAGGGTACCACTGGATTACTGCTTTTACAAGTCAGATCCTCTATCAATCAGTTAAACAACTTATTTCTCATTTTATTTTCTGTGTAGATTATTATGTGATGCTGTAATGAACTTTCAAAATAATCAGGAAGAAGTTACCTTGATTGTGAATCCTGAGAAAATTGTCTTGAAAAATTATGTAGAAGATGAACCAGGTAAAATCTATGTTGTTGTCATTTTTTAGTACAATACATTTTCAATTTTCAGTACAATTTTTTTTCACTTTTTTGTTGATGTTTCTTTAATCTGCATTGACACAATTACCAGAATGAGTATCTAATGCCTGTAAATCATGGGCATCCAGAAAAGACATGGTATGAGTGTGTCAAGACTGATCTAAAAACATACAACCTCATGGACACTGATTCCTCTATATACAAGGTCTCATGGAGATCAAATGTCAAAAGATCTAAGGGACTGCAGCCTGGTGAGCTGCCTGCAGTCAATGAAAAATTAAATTCAGATTTGATTGATTAAATCTCAGGGCTTTTTTTCCTTATATAACAGGGGCCTTTGACAGGCGCCTTCCCCTTCTGAAATCTCTTTGAAATCATGCAATTTTCCCCAAATTTGGAGGTTACCTTTGATTTTTTATTCCCCTATCAATTAGGGTTTCATAATCGGAAAAAAATCATAATCGATCATCGGAAATAATTGGACAACCCTTTTCGATCAATCTTCGATTATATAATCGAAACATTAACAATAAGTGAATAACAGTAAAAATGTGCACATCAATAGAATTGGTGACAGATAATTGTATAAATGCAATATTACAACTAATTAGTAAGCTTCACATTAGGGTTAAGGTTTGCCACTTCCTACCACTCATGCAAAAAGGTAAACTATCATGTTTGGGATAACATTGCTTCATTCTTGTATTTATTCAATGTGTTCAATATATTTGGTCAGTGTATTCTTAATCCATGTTTTTTTTAAATGTATGACATTAATGAACAATATATGTATATATATAACAGTTTATAACAGACATCATTAGTTTGAAATACTTTTGTTCTACTAGAACACCAAATTTCATTGAACTATAACCTATTGATCACTATAGATTTGCTGATGTATTTCTTTTCCAGTATATTGTTTATTATATGCTGGTCAAAGTGACTTGTTGTTAATTGTATCTTGAATTCATTTAATCTATTTGTACTATGCAAATGAAAGCATCTTTCAGTGACGTTGTGCCTTCATTAGCTAATAATTGTATTGAAATCAATTCAAAGATTAAAATGCAATTTTACCTAATAATTATTATTGTTTATCAGTCTTCACTGCTATAGTGAAGTATTGATCAATTTAAGAATATTAGTGATCATATTATTGGATTAATTTGTATTTTTGTACATATTTAACTTTGCTTCAATTTTTTTTCACTCAAAAAATTTAACGATCGGACCCGGGTACGAAAGTTATCGAGGACGAATGTTTCACGAGTCCATCGCCTTTTTTCAGGTCAAATATATGATCTGATCAATTGTGTAATTTAGAAATCATTATGAAATGAACTGGGTTTTAATTTCTGCATTTAATAGCCACTATATATCATTATATAGTGTACACTCGTAATATTCGACTATAGTAGTGAAAGAACGGACTGTTAACGGAAATTAACTTAATTCGTTTCGTCCCCAATATGAGACAAAAGGAATTGTTTGTAAACTAAAATTTGACTGCTTTGCTAATTAAGTGATACGCTTATCGATTAACGTGTGAACTGATTACCATTGTCACAAATAGCGAGCTCATGGATAGTGTCCATGACGTAACAAATCTATTTTTAGTAACATTTTTTGTCATTTATTCTCGCCATCGAACGTACGTATTTTCGAACAAAGGTTCATTTTACATGTGTCGTTTTTAGACTAAACACTTAAAATTAAACTTTTCCTTCTTTTGATAAAATACGCGGCAAATGATTTTACGAGGGGAAAATGGTATGCTAGCATTGTTTTGTGAACATGTGAAAACCTCGCTTCCGCAAGCCTCTTCCCTTTCGTATGGCCGACTGCACATTGTATTGTTTAAGTTAGGGGTACAATTAGTGGGTCAAGCATGTTATTTAATCCTCGCCGACGTGTCATAAACATAATTAGCTAGTCACGGTGATAAAACTGCCTAAGGCAACATTTTACTGGAGTCTGCGAGGTCATTACGTACCATCGATCCTGATTGGCTAATCGACTTTCGATGTTGAGAAACGACGCTCTGATTTGCTGTGGGTGTAAACTAGGCAGAGCGTAATCAATAATTGACGTCCTCACGATATTATTCAATCGCCGAAAACGGAAATACTCGGCGAATTGGACTTAACCTTGATGGTTTGAAAGGGCGATATATAGTAACACACAATGCGACATTATCGCCCTCGCGGCCGAGCCCTGCCCGGCGGCGGCAGCAGTGAGTATATATAATGGAAATAAACTACCAAAAACTAGCGACAATCGATTATTATATATTTGTAATCGATTGTCGCCGATTCTCCTGCAAACGATCGATTTTCGATTATATTCGATCATCGTTTAATCCCTACTATCAATGAAATTGCGATAAAATTTCCCCCTTGTTCTATACAAAGTAAGGCTCCAGGCCCTTTCCCCATTTACTGGAAAAAAGCCCTGAATCTATATCCATTAATACACATATACTGTAACAATAATAAAATAACAACTTAATTTGATGAGGCTACAAATTTGAATATATTCAATCCAGAAAAACAGCAGTAGCTATTGTTCAAGGCAGAGACCTAATTACAATGATACAATATAGTTGACTGGTATCAAATTTTTAAAAGAATCAATGTTCTTTAAATTGCTTTACTGTGTCACAGTCTGTACAGAATTAAATACCGAAAGTAGATTTTCAGGAAATGCACAGATTGATATGATGAAAATCGTGTCCATGTGAACACACATGATAAAAACTTAGGGAACATTTATTATAAAATTGCATCTATGATGCAGGATTTGTGTGTTGGAGAAAACTCTGTTCTGATATATTTTATGACATAATGTCTATAATTTGTTTATATTACAGATCCTAATAAAGTGATGCATACAAATCTAAGTTTACAACCAGAAGAATTTGATGATTGTCAGATTGGTGTTGATACCGAAGTGACATTTTGTCTTAAAGAATTAAGAGTAAGATGTTTTCACGTTGTCTGTTAAGAGTATACATATTGTATTGACATTATACCAGTAAACAATACTTTTATGTATTGTCCAAAATTGGGAAAAACTCAGAAATGGTTGAACTGGTATGGGATAAATTATAAAACTAATCCAATATTGATAATAGGAACTTATTTAAATGCCATAAACATGAAACAAGTGACTACGTATTTACATACAATATAACTTAAAACATTTTGACGGCAAAAAACATTCAAAAGAAAACTGCCACCAGAGATATTCAATACACATCAGTGATTATTTACCTCTTAATGTGACTGTTATTAGACTTTTTCATAGTAAATAATAATTGACAAAAAATTCACAGAAATGTTATGGAATTTTTTCAGTTAATAGCTGATTAATTCGAGATTATATACTAGACTTTTCATGGTTGTAAGTGGCTGGTTATTTGATCATCATATATGCATGTATATGTATGTACTCAGTTAACAATTTATAACATCATGTCATCAATTTCTTGGTGATATATATTTATGACTTACACATACATTTGGTTTCTATTGTTTCAGGCAATTCTAGGATTTTCTGAAGTAACTACTTTACCTGTAACTATAAAATTTGAAACTGCTGGAAGGTTAGTACTCCTTGTTTCTTCAACACACAAAGAAATAGTTCCGAATTAATTTTGACATTTTTTCAACAAATTTTGAAATCATCATCAAGTCAGCTGAGTATAAAATACAAAGCTTAAATGATAAAGTTTTTTTTTTTTACTACAGTTCTTTAACTCCCTTGACTTCAAGGTGATATGCTAGTGTCTGTTTACCTTTAAGGAATTTGTGGGTTCGAATCTCATTTCGAACTATGGATTTTTATTAGGTTATAGTTTGATTGGTCAAAGAATCAAAGTAGTTGGTATTGAGTTGGTTTATTGATAAAACAGTGTATGCATGGTTGTTCCTTATATTTGTAATAAAGTACTATATTCTATTAGATATTTAGAATTCCTAGCTTTTATGCAGTGGTAGAGCCCAGGATTTTCTTACTCTGAAATCCAGGGTTTGTTTCTAAGCTGTCAGGGCTCAAATTTAACAAAAATATGGAAATGCAAATTTTTGCGAGTTGATTTTATTTCAACTCTCAAAACAAAAATGCACTACATTTAACTACAGATAGAACAAGAGCATTATTGTGGAATAGACAGAATACCAAACATGTTTTTACGGTGAATATTAATTCAAACTGTCCATCTATCTGACTGTTTCAACACTGATTTGAGCCTCATTAGTTATGACAATTATATTATTGTGTCAATTTCATCTTGCGAAAAATTGCAAGTTAGAATTAAAGTTACTCGCAATCTTTAAAATCCCCTCACATTTTGCGAGTATGCGAGCCTAAATTCAAGCACTGAAGCTGTTGCAGGTTATACACTTCTATGAAGCCTGTACTAATCTAATATCAGTTTCCACACAAGAACTTGAAATGAAAAATGTGTAGAAAAGCTGGTTAAGTGAGTTACCCATAGTACATAACATGATAATAGTTTTAACAAGTGGTAGAATTTTCTATTACAAAAATATATTCATAAGTTCAGGTATTATTATATTTCATTTTACTATAAATTTCAAAATTGAAATTCTGTTTTTCTTGCAAAATATTTATTTCATTTTACTATAATTTCAAGATTGAAATTCTGTTTTCCTTGCAAAATTTTAACTTCCAAATAATATGTTCCTTTTATTTATTACTTTCAGACCTATTGTATTTTCAATAGACAGTGATAGTACATTTGAAGGTAATTTTGTGTTAGCTACTTTAGCTGACCAACAAACACAAAGTCAAGCTCCTACACAACCTAGAGCAACGACTCAGAAGTCACGGCAATCTATGAAACAGTCAAGGTCATCACATTCTAGATCTACGATGATGAACCATCGTCCTGGTAACGGTGGAGACAATCATTCTACCACAAGGAATAATAGGTAATTTTTTTTAATTAAGTTGAAGTCTTCCATACACTTGTTCAGCCGACTTTACAATCTTGTACAATAACTCCTGATCTCTAAAATCACCCTCAGAAAGGCAATCCCTCACAGTACCCATTTACACCTAGATGGAGTGGAACAATTGTATGTAAATTTCTTGCCCAAGGAAATTATCAGTGCCCCTGGTGGGAATTGAATCCAGGACCTCTCGACCCCTAAACGCGCATTCTACCATTGGACCACTGCTTAATGAAACTCATATATATAAAGGATATGTTGTGACCCGCCTCAGTTTTGATAGCACATCTGACAACGAATCAGGGGATTGAGGATTCAATTCCAGGTTGGGACCTACATATTGATGATCATGTTTAGCATGGTCATGATTCATCTACAGTCATCCTCCAGTCTACCTTTGTCTCAAAGGTAGTTGTTGAAGGTATGTCCTTCAATATTGAATTAAAAGCTTTGGTGCACAGATCTAGGCCTGTCCTTGGAATTAGAGTCCCAAAAGGGCTAGTTAGCCATATCCTTGATCAACTGACTTCAAGTAGAGCTCAACATTTTGTGGTGGCTTAATTGCCCCTGACAAATTGGAATGGGCAAGACATTTTCACCAAAAGTCACCCAATTAGCAACAAGAATATATCAAAACCTTAAAATTTTATTTAAATTTCCATTTTGATTGGCAGATAAAACTTAAGTCATCATACTGGGCAACCTTCTAAAAATATTGTTTAGCCCTGTTCATTTTTTGTACTTTTCTTGTATCTATTTTTTCTTGTAGACCAAGTAATGCTGCTGAAAGAACAGATGGTCTGGAAGAATTCATGAATGATGATGAAGATGACTTGGACGAAATGATGATACAACATGAAACAACCATAAACCAGCATGATAAAACTAATAGTAACAATAATAGACAAAATATAGACTCTAGACCAAAACCTAGTGAAAATTTAAGTTTAAAAACAAAGGGAGACCATTCTATTATTAATTCCAAGGGAGATCACTCGAATAATTTAACAAATAAAGACTATTCAAGGGAGATAATGAGAAGTGACTCACCAACAGCTGGTTGTTCTAAAACAAATGAAGAAAGTCCAGTTATCCCTATACTAGGATCCACAGTGAAGGTAAGAGAATGAACACTTGGTTTCATAACACTTCTCACATGTAGAATAGACTTATAGTGTGTACAAAAAAAGAAAACACTGTGTATGTAAACAATACAATGAACTGATCAACGACAAGGAGATGCTCAGAATGACATGACACATATTATCATTATATATTTTATTGAGTTTATTGTTAGTGTAATGGTAAAGTGTTCTACCATTACACGCATGATTGAAAGTGTTGTGATTTATTCGCCACACTAATTTTGTAAAAATGAACAATACAACTTTTAATTTTCAATACTGTCTACCTCTAGAATGGATTGGTTTCATTTTTATGTTAACACAATTATGTTATGTTTACACAGTTATTTTGTTCAAATTATAAGTATAGAGATTAGTTTAAGAGTTTTTACATGACTCCAAAATATGGAATATAGACCAGTTTTGTATTGTCCGTTTTTTCTCAACTGTCAAAGCTTGAATAATTTCACGCTGACTGAATGCATTGTTTTTGTATTGGCAGCCTAATTGTTATTAAATATATCCTGACTAAAACATAGCTTTACTCGATCATAATACACACTTTTGGAAACTAATGGATGTATCACGATGACAATTTTAACAAATGCTTACACCGTGAAATCATTCATGTTTTGACAGTTGAGAAAAAACGGACAATACTGACTCATCAATATAAAAAAAATATTCCTAACCCCTTTATTTAGTAGACAATGAACATTTAGTCTAACAGTGTTGAACATTTTACTTTTGTTTTATTTACAGATTGGAGATAAATCGTTAGATGAGACAGATCTAACAATAATGGATGATCACCATGGTAACCAAGACAATAATGAAGAAGATGATGAATATATACCTGGTACACCTCCTGCTAAAAGAGTAAATAGTCATTTTTATTTTATATACTTTTACATGTGGGGGTTGTAACCCCTGACTGTGGGTTATATGTGGGTTTGGGCAACTTCTTGTTGCTAGATAACATCTGGGTTTGAGCAAGTAAAACATATCTTGTGGTCCAACCTGGCAATCTACTTTAAAAATTAATGCTGAGCCCTAGGCAAGCTGTAAAGTGCAAGGTTTTATTTTCTATGTAGAAATTATGAAGTACCAGAATTTCAGGATTTGAAATGTTTTAGCTTTAATCCATAACAAGAAGAGGGTGTAGCTAAAAGACTAAAAAATTGGATTGATATTCTTTGGATGACTTTTATTTATTTGAAACCCACCCTAATGTTTTAGTTTGCACTCATCGCCTTAATTTATCTCAAGAACGAGGCTGATATAGTATGTTTTATAGGAACCTAAGCTTTAAACCTAGTGCATGTACTAAGTACATTGTTTGAGATTGACCACTGCCCTACTTGATATAGAGATAGATGGGAGAATGGCCTTAGAAACTATATCATGTCTCAGTTTAATGAAGACATGATACTCATTGAAGTTAGAATTATCTTAGTTGATACCGAAATAGATGAATACAGAGCTCGACATAAAAGTAGGGCTGTCATTGATAGAATTGCAAGTGGCCATATCGAGTAAAAAATGATGCTGATTTTGATCTGATCTCACACATTGGTCATTGCAGCAGTTTTTTATAGCTTAAAAAATTGCTACATTGTATTGATATTCCAAATTGTGAATCAAAATCAGATTGTCTGTCTGGAATCAGTATACATCGATATTGCGAATTCCAATGACGGCCTTACATTAAAGGTCGTTTGATTGCACCTGACAACCTATATTTGGGTTTAGACAACTTGTTACTGCCATTAGACAATTGGTTCAGAAAAGTGAAAAATATAGCTGGTTGTCCAACTGGGCAACCTACTTTAGAAATTAGTTTCACTACCTGAAATATCCTCAATTTTCTTTATGGACTTTATCTTATATTTTCAGTTTCGTTCATTATTTTTTGGTAGTCAGGATTTAACACAGACTCAACATAAAGCTTCAACATCAGTGATACTCGCTGAGGATTCTGATGATGATTAATGTACAATGCACTTAAAAAGTACTTGAACTAAATCCTGCTTGTATAAGAAACAAATCCACATTTAGCCCTGGAATAAAAAAACAAAAAGTCATCAGCTAATACTAAAATCAGCATTAATTAGTTCATCAACATATGATTAAAACTAGGTTATGTGAATAAGCTTTTATAACAGTAGACTTACTTGTGGTATTCATGCTTATGTTTTCTCAAAATTTCATTTTGTTCAGGAAACTTTTGGACGTCAATGTATTGTGAAAATATTATACATTGTAATACAGAAATTTGTATATATCAGCCATTATTTAAAACTGTACAAAGAATGTTAAATGCAGGTGGCTGTTGTAGGAAGGTGCACTTGCAATGAAAATTCCAATTGAGGAGTGAAATTGAGGTGGTTCTTGTTAAGAGGTTGTTGTTATAAGGAGGCTTTAGATGAGGTTTTACTGTACAACCAGCATTTGATTTAAAAAAAACAACCTGGTCTTTTGAAAGGTAGCAAGCAAAAAGGACTTCGTAGTCATTGCGGCTTGCCTTAAATTTTCACAAGCTCTAGTTTAATATACTTGTTTTATGGCTGTGGACAGTGCTATCAACTTGAAATTGAGAAATACATTTTGTACTTCCTCATGTCATCTTTTAATGGGATTGCTGGCCCCTAAAACCTGTTATTTCATCATTTGAGTATCATCATTTGAGGGGGATTGCTGGCCCCTACAACTTGTAATTTCATCATTTTATATGAATTGTTCATAATATTATTTAAGGTCATGTTGGTTATGTTATATTGTTTAAAACAAAATGTTAGAACAAGTGCCTGCTATTCTGCAAAAATGCAGATCATAATAATATCATGTCTTGTATTTATGTTATAATATTTTGTTGTATTATTATTTTTATTGTTGAATAAAATGATGACAAGAAATATATGATTGTTTTATTTTATCCCTGCGACACGTTGTGCTCAAGTTGTACTCAAGTTGTACAAGTGTTCTTTCTTTCTTAAAACTTGTTTTTTAAGAGTTTCTAGAAAAAAAAATCTGGTGAAAATATTTCCACAATCGGCATGAAGCACCCATAATGCCATAGCAACACATTGTAAGGGTCACAGCATGGCAGTCAGCCAAACTACTCTCTGTTCCTGAAAAGGTTGAAATTCTGCTTTTAGACCAGTGACTATGTGCTAACTTCCAAAAATGTCTGCTTTTTATGATGATTCAAAATGGGTAGTAGAATGCAAAATGGCTGTAGAAATGATTTTATGACCAAGCTCCACTAAAGTATGCCTGCTGAGCCCACGATCCCTTGATCAGTACATTACCCACTCGTGCAGCTGAGCAGACTAGTGGTTTTCTACAAGGATTTACACTAGAAGATGCTACTGAAATGCATATAGATATTGATGAAAATTGAAGAAACAATGCAACCTACTGAGTAAAAATAAGTTATAATTTGAATCGACCTAGTGACCTTTTAACCCATTTTCAAAGTTATCCAATATTTCGTTAATGTTGAGCTACTGACGTTCGATAAAAAAGCCAGCTAACATTTGGATTCACTTTAAAACCTTCAAAGAAGACTAAATACCAAATACATGTGAAAGATTTTAGAACTAGGGCTACAACAAATTGATCATATGTTCTATGGATTCGCTCGCACCTTAATTTTGACGGTTTTTACAAAAAATATATTTTTATTTCCTCGCTCGCTCATAAAAATTTGGTCAAACTGCTATATAAAGCAACTGAATTAAGATTTTTTAATTTTTTTCTTCGCTCGCTCGGCCCATTTTTTTCTAGAAAAATCCATAGAACATATCATCAACTTGTTGTGGCCTAGTCGTGAAATTGAAAATGTTTGGATCCTCAGAAAAGGTTCTCATATAAAAGCTGCCGGAATTCTAAAAATCAGGATTTTGGAAATATAACTCTTGCCCATGCAAAAAAGAAATGTTAAAAACGGTGTTTTGGCAAATTATCTGAAGGAATGCATGTACGCTAAAACCGTTGGCTATCAATCATTACCATTAATTTCTTAATTGTATTGCCGTTGTAGATAATAAAACATACATACTCCATTTTAAACAAGTTACAATTCATTTCCTATGGGGTCCAAATTTTTTCTACGGGTTGTCCAAACTGCGAGCTCGAGAAAATTGCTTCTTGCTACTTAAAATGGCTTAGATTTTAAAAAATACACTCATGGACGGGTACATTTTGGAAATTTCAGATGGGGTACTGACACCCCCCCCCCCCCGCTCGATCCGCCAATGGAATATACCTAGTTCAATATGAAGTAAACCCAGTTATGTGACAGATCAAATACAATCTATGGCTTAATTGTCCAACTAATATCACTTCCGGTTAATGATAGTATTTATTCAAATATGAAACCTGCTGGAATGCTATTAAAGAGCTTTGTCATTGTTACTTTAGGAAATGAGTTCCTGCTTTTTGCTTTTAGAACCAAACAACTATCTCTTTGTGTCAAGCTCTTTTCACGTTTTCACGTGTACAATGTTTGAGGAGCCCGATTGATTAAAAAACAAATAATTCTCACTTAGTTCAAATTAACACTACATGTATTAACAAAGAGAGGTTGAGCTTAATGTCAAAAATGTTTACCGATACTATATCAAATGTCCTGTTAATTAGTCGGCTAATTGCGTTCACGTTTTTTAAATGAACCAGGAAGATCGCATTCTGATGTTATTTCGTAATTTTTTTAATGTTGGTTTCATTTATGATAAGTGTATTGCTTTAATGCCATAACCATTAACTTTTAACACAAGAAAATGCCGACAGTTCGTATTTTTTAATTGGTGGCGTTTTTAGTCCACCTTCTAATTCTTCCAAACTTTGGAGTACCCGTAACATTACCAACTGGAGACGAGCCGTTCACATATCTGGCTAAGCTCAACTGCAGTGTTGATACAACGGGATTGGTTGCTGTTAAGGAAGCATCGCTTATAGCATGTAGCAGTTACTGTGAAGAAAAAACATGCTCAGCCGTCCATTACGACACCGGAAGTTCGATGTGCTTTGTTGACAATCGTCCATCCGGCAGTTTGGCGGCAAATCTAGGAGAAGTCATCAGCTTGAAATCATACTTGAAACACAAGGTAAGAGTTCAAATATATTTAAGAGGATGGTATTGAACCTTAATTATTGTCATTATTTCAAGCTTTTCCGTGGACACTATTTTTACGCTAATTTTGTTTGCACCAACGATATTTAAACTGTGATTGCTAAAATATGCGCTGATAAAATGCCGTCTTTTTGCAAAGACGTCGTTGAATAAAAAGGCGACTTTTTCAAAGATTTTTACATACGCAGCGTTATTGGAGACAGTACAAAGCATCTTTGAATTATTAACATAACAGTAAGCAAATTTGTTGCGCCATGGCAGCGTTGCCATGGTTTTTAGATTCGTTATTATGAAAAGATGTGTAAATATTTTTATAGAAATGATAGATCAATGTTTTGTATTTAGATTGCGATTTTTATTGATGTATAGAAATGATCGTTTAATTGAGGTAATATGTATGAATTGAGAGTAAAAATTCAGTTTATTTTTATCAACCCTCGTACATAATGTTTACATTATCTTGAATGTGATCTATTAGATAACCTCGATTATTTCTGTCAAAACACCATATTATTTAAAATTTAATATGGAATATGCTATACAGTCTTTTTCGTTCAACATAATAGCGTCGACTTCTAGTTAGTTATAAATGTATTACCTTTCTAGATTTTTAAATTGAATGTGCATTTATAATCACTTTAAATACATGTTCTGGTATTGAATTCCAGTTGACGGAACATGCAACTTTCTTCCAAAAAAATAGTCATACATAAAATCTAAAAAGCACAATCTTTTTGCTTTTCCAAAATATTAAAATAAATCCTTCTGTCAGAATTTAAAAAGCTTTAAAGAAAATTTGAAAAAACCGACCTCTGGTTAGTCTGATTGAAAAAAAAACCTTTGCATAAAATCATTATCTACTTGTAGAAGTTCAAATAGATCTACATATAGGTGCCAGACGCAATTTTTTCTCATTATAGTACGAGTATTTATAGAGAAAAGGTCTTTAACGCCTTTTCAACGATCGTAGTTTTCAAATCATCTCCACACTTACAAAAATGGACCAATTGTCAAAATTTCTTCGCTATCTACCTAAGAAATGACTATTCTGCATAAAACACTTTTTATTTGAAGAAAATCGATAAGAAATTAATGAAATAGTCCAATATTTACCAAAGAAGCTTAAAATTCGCTCTCTATCAAATACACGTAGTACGTCCACTGAAAAGCACAGGTGCCCGGCGCACAATTTTCTTACTATAGTATACTCTATTAAGGAAAAATTGTGTCAGGAACCTGTGAATCTACCAATGGTGTGAAATACCAAGTGTTTTGTCAGATAGACCAATATTATTTATGTTTTATTGTGATTTTACAGTTCTCGTGTAATCCCCACCAGACACAAATTCACCAGTCTTGCTTCGCGGTACCTGATTTCATAGGAAATGCAGAAGCGTGTAAACAACGGTGTGAACTGTATTCTGGTCACTTAGCAACCATCAATATAGACTAGCTACTAGTCTGATAATTAGTTTGTTTTGTATTTTTATTTATATTTTATACATCAAAACATACTTATATTGTAGCCAGTCTATTTTCTATCATACTGCATTGAGAGAGATGTCTGAATTATCAGAGATGAAGTTCAGATAGGGGTGTAGACTGGCTCAAGATAATAAGTTGGAGTATTACTAAGAATAAAAAACTTCATCGCCTGGAATCCAGGCTACCATCAATAGTGAGAGAGATATGGCGTTCGCTCGAAGTGTTGTTGAAATACTTCCTAAGAGTCACAAATATCTTATTATTGGTGGCAATAGGACAAGTATAGCAGGTGCTTGGAGTTGGATGAATGGCGAACCCTGGGAGATGACCTGGTGGTACCCTGGGGAACCTATTGGATCTGATGAACATTGTCTGGGATTGTTTGGTCGTAATCAATACGTTGGATATTATGACTGGAACAATATTGATTGTCTAAACGATGATGGTTATTGTTTATGTGAGAAATCAGCTCTTAGAGAGTTTCATAAACCAGCGGATC
This sequence comes from Mactra quadrangularis, assembly GCA_025267735.1. Lineage (NCBI taxonomy): Eukaryota > Metazoa > Mollusca > Bivalvia > Venerida > Mactridae > Mactra > Mactra quadrangularis. The sequence goes on along the minus strand of CM046305.1, from coordinate 36,880,528 downwards.
CTAATTGTTTCGTTTAATGTCAGAGGAATGACGTTACGTTTAGAGATAAGTATGACGGTGACCTATAAGTAGTATATTGTATTTGAGTATTAAATTTTGTGTTATTTTTGTGCCTCAAAATGGGATCGAATTCATGCCATTCCACAAATGAAAAGTACATGTATAAGTAGTGCATTGTATTTGACTATAATTGTGTGATTTTTTGCCTCTTTGAAGGGGCCAAAATTATGCATTTTTACAAAGAAAAATGACAATACATGTATTTCACAAAAACATGACCAACATTTTACAATTAATAGCAGATTATTTTGAGTAAGAAAAGTCTCAATCAAACATCG